>CM032778.1:8609206-9100230 GCA_019155195.1 Avicennia marina
TAGACTTCTTCTTCTATATATGATATGTGAAACGATTTTTCTGAAAAAAAAGTCTTAGACAGCATCTTTAACATACATTAATACTATATAGATAATAGCAAGAAATATATAAACAAATCACTTGTTGAATCTGCATCTTCAAGTGATTCAATAGGATAGATTAAACAATTTCCAACGATTCATTGGACCTTATCTCTTTCGAAAGAAGTCAAAAAAAAAAAGTCAAGATATGCAATAAGTTAACCCAAATTAAATAGAATTTTTGAATTTTTACTTCTTTGTATACTTATTATTTTTGAGTTTTTGATAACTTCGAAGAGTCAAATCAAGAAGTTCCAATTGGTCAAATCATATGAAAGAAAGAGATTAATTACTAGTCTCTGTTTAAATTTCAAATTAAAGCCAAATTAAGCATATTTTTGATGAGTTTGACAATTTACTAAAAAAGAAGAAGAATATTTATTGTTTTAGCAATATTTTATGCGATTTTCCCACATCTTTCACTCATTTTGTCTAATCTTTTAGGGTTTTTTTTACTAGTCTTTAAAATGAAACAAATTAGAATTTGAAAATTTCTGCCAAGTCTAAATGATAAAATATATTCAACAACAAGCAAATAAAAATGATTTTTTAGTCTCTATTTCTATTTATTTTTTGATGTGGTGAAATGGCTTCATCATTTTTATCTTTAGAAACATATCATTGCTCTAGGTAGTTTTGATTAGTTTGGTGCTTACTCTTATGAATCAAAAAAATTCCTATGATTCGATACATAATCAATTGTGCCCTTTTTTTCTAGTAGATGAATGGGTTCTATAGTAAATACTCCTTTTTTCATCAACTCTGTAAGAGTTAAATTCTTTTGAATTAATATTATATCCAAACTCATTTCTTTCTTTTGAATCAAGGATATAGTAATTTTTCTCGGATCTAATAGTCTAAATAGAAGATAATATACTTGGATATTCTTGGTCATTCTTAGATTCAAAGTATCAACCCATCTCAATTGTAAAAGCAAATAGTGTCTCAGGAATAAATTGAGTTCTACTTCCACGTTTCTTTTTATTGTTTCTTATTTTCCTCTTTATCATGTCTGATCTTACATAATTTTTGTTAGTATCTTTGTTATGAGAGTACCCAATTCAAGTAAAGTATCACTATCCCATGCATAGATTAGAAGATATATTAGATGAATTGCATGGCACTACTGAATTTTTTCAAGTAAAACTTAAAAGTAGATACCATCGAATAAGAATGAAGGGGATGAATGGAAGACTAAATTTAAAACCTAATTTAGACTTCATGAACGGTTCGTCGTGCCCTTTGGATGTACAAATGCACCTAACACATTTAAGAGGTTGATGAATCATGTGTTGCATGCATTTATAGGTAAGTATGTAGTTGTTTACTTTGATAATATAATAGTTTATAGTAAGTCTATACAAGAGCATGTTGAGCATTCCACCATATATTCAAGGTCTAACAAGGTGGAGGCTTCATGCTAACCTTAAGAAGTGCACATTTTCTGTTATTTCTAGAATTTGTTGAGACTGCACAAGAAATACAAGTGGATGAGAATAAAGTTAAAGTCATTCAAGAGTGGCCAGTGCTTATGAGCATATTCATGGTAAGGAGCTTCCATGGTTTAGCATCTTCTGCAAGTGGTTTGTACAAGAATCTATCACCATTATGGTGCCACTTACCTTCGTTATTTGGAAGAATGAGAAGTTCCATTGGGAAAAAGCATGAAAATGAGCATTTGATACTTGGTTTGCTATAAATTTTGACCTTAAGTGTGATTCTTCTATTGTAAGTATTGAAGCTCCATTGATGCAAGAGAGGAGACCCATAATGTTTTTTAGTGAGAAGTTAAATGATCAGCACTTAATTGCCCGACATATGAATTGTACTCATTGATGCTTCTTCGCACCATTATGCTCTTATCGCTGCCTTGAATGCTAGATTGCCAGAATTTGAGTACATAAAAGAATTATATGATAATTGCATTGAGTAGCAAATGGGCCTACAAGAAATATTTCTTACATGGTGGCTATCCATTTTACATTAATAAGTTATGTATTTTGTGGTGTTTTGGAAGAGAGTTTCTTGTGAGAGAGACCAATAATAGTGGATTAATAGGACACTATCATGTCGCTAAAACAATTTCTATCTTATAGGAACACTTTTATTTGCTGCAGTTAGGATGGTATGTGGAGAGGATTGTTGAAAGATGCATCAAGTGCAAAGAGGCAATATTTAAGGTACAACCATATGGCCTATGCACAGTTCTACATATTCCTAGTACGCCTTGGATTGGCATATCTGTGGACTTTATATGAGGTTTATCTTGGACAAGAACTAATAAATACTACATATTTGTAATGGTTGATTTTTTGAAGGATCTATGGTGTTGCTTTAGAAAGGCTTCCAAGAAGAATTTGAACATTTAGAGAAGCTTGGCGAGTTAAAGGAAAGCTTGTGGATCAACATGGTGCAATGCACAGAAGAAGATAGTGATTTGGATGCATTAGGATGAATCTGTCTATAATCGAAATCGATCACACATGGCCTTAATTGACCTGAAGATGGTATGGATTGGTAGTGTTTAGGTGCAACTTCTAAATTTAGATCCTTGGCATTTGTTTAACTAACTTTTGTCTCTTTGATTAATAAAATTACTATTTTTCCTTCCAGTTAAGTGTAACTCAATTCTTGTACATTACCTATCCAAATTGAGTAATTCCAAGGCACTCCCTAAAAGATTTGAGACGTATTGAATCAGGAGACACATTGGTTGTGGTCGTATTCACTTGAATTCTTGCAATTTGTTGCATCTGGGTTGGATTCTATAGTTCACGAAATAGGATTAGCTTAGGTTTAAGCTACATCTTTATCAAATCTATCTATCACTTCCATGCATGCATCAATTTAAAATGTCCTGGTAATGATCACAATGTTTGCAACCTTGAGTTATTAATTCATTCGCTACTACTTGATAACAGTTGCTATTATAATAATGTTACAACACTGGAATAAAGAAGGTCTCTACTTGGGAACTTTCAAGATCACCAAATATGGATACAAAAAATGATATGCAAAGAGGAAGTTATGCTACACAATGTCAAAAGGGAAGATTGTTGGCATAGTGCTGACGTGGCAAATGATAACATGTTGACATGGTCAATGACATGGTAGTGACAAGGTACCAACGTGCCAGATGAGTTTGCAATTCCATGGCACTAACTGATTTTGGAAAAATATTGTGCAAATATCCATAGCATTTAGGAAAAATTGTGTGTAATCTTATTACCTTTTTTTATGGATTTGGTTTGTATTTATATAAGTATGTATATATGTATTATATATATTATATCCAATTTTTACATATAATATATATTATATTATATTATGCATTGAATTTTATATTATATATATATATATATAAATATATATATATTACATAGAGACATATACTTTGGGAGGAGATAAAGGCATAGAGACACCATTCTTCGACCGTGACGCAAATCTAGATCACAATGTCTAGAAATTGAAGGGCAAAAGCAATTAAACAAGCATTTGGATTGAGACTTGCGAATTTTATACTAACAATCAAGGTGCTATGAGGCCCCCACTATTTTCTTGATAACATTTGATCATTTTTTGAAGTCAAATGAAGATAAATTTTGATAGTTTCGGTCAGGAAAATCATCTATAGCATACAATCATCTAAAATATCCTTTGAAGAAAGGAAAGACGTATGCATCTTGGTTACCGAATCAAATCTACTCAAAGAAGGAAACCTTATCTCGCATGCAGGGAAAGTCAATACTGGTGTTGTAATACAAAGTTGCAAATGCCCAGCGGGAAATGAAACAGTTTGAATCTTTAGCAAATTTCATGGAGATTGTTGTTCAAAATGGATTTTAGTTGTTGACATCTCGAGGATTTAAGGTTGAAGAATCCATTGGACTTCTTGGACCTTTTGAAACACATTTATTGAGTGTTTAAAGTGGAGTGCTGTCCCTTTTGATGTGAGGATCATCGTAATATGTCAAATTGATTGTGTCTAGGACCAGTCAAACTGGTGGAGTGAAACATTTAGGCAAGAGATTTGCTAGTAAGTATGGGAAAGGGTTGAAACCAAAGAGCTTTAGTTGAATGGAGTGTTCAGCTTAAAGGTTTAATGTAATCTTGATCAAGTTGACATAGTGAATCCTTTACTTGGACAAGTGCTCTACAGACACACGATCTTGGGTCTGCACTGCGTAATCATTTTACTATGTTGATTGATTTATCTTCTGTTTATGTGCATTAGTGATATAACAGAGTGGGATTGCAGCAACACATGGTGTTGCGAAATTTTGTTAGGCTAAAAATTAGCATTAGAGCCACATCACCCTTTTTGGAATTGGTTCTCAAGTAGGTGAGATTTTGTATGCTCTAACTAAACCATGAATACGAAGGAAGGAGCCTCAGTTTCTCATCCACGATTGCTAGATGGGTTAAATTTCCCGTATTCAAAGCTTGCATGAGAGCATTCATAAAATCAATTGATGAAAAAGCTTGGTGTTCCATCATCAATGGTTGAAGTTCGGCCACACAAATAGTACAAGGCAGGCCTATACTCAAGGACATCAAGGATTAGACCTTTGAAGAAGAAAAAGCTACCCTAGGAAATTTGAAGGCGATCAACACAATATTCACAAGGGTTGATAAAGAGCAGTTCAAGTTGATCTCAATATGTGAATTAGCAAAGGAAGCATGAGGCGTACTAAAAACTGTGCGTGAAGGTACTAGCACTGTTTGCATTCCTAAACACTAGATGCTTGTTTCCCAATTCAAAAATCTTCAAATGGGAGACAAAGAAAACATTGCCTTGTTCAATGGGAGATTAAGGGATATTGTGAACTAGGCATATCAACTAATGAAGTGATCCTCAAAAGTAAAACTGGTTCGCAAGATGCTACTATCCTTACCTAAAAGGTTCATGACTGAAGTAGCGGCTATTGAAGAGGCTAAAGACATTGCAAACATGAGATTGGATGAGTCGTTAGGTTCTCTACAAACGTACAAAATAAACCTACTTCAAGCTAAAAGGAAAAAAGATATGACTCTCAAATTTGGACACAATAACCACAATGGTTGGTGTTATAACAGCAACAATGATGTGTTACTTTCTGTGAACAAACTGAGGACATTGCTGAAAAAGAAAGGACCACAAACTAAGTTAATTAACAATGTAAAGAAGGGTATAGAAGATCATTTGAATAAAAATAGAGAGTCAAAAACCGAATGGAAGGGAATCCAATGCCAAGAATGTGGAGGTTTTTGACATGTCATACTGAGTGTGCAAATACCTTAAAGAAAGAAGGGAAATTAATGGCCATTACATGGAATGATGAAAGCTCAAACCAATCTGAGGAAAAAGATCTTGTGTATACGCATGTAGCACTTAACTCCACAAAAAGAGGAAATCCTGCATCTATGGTCAGCATTACAACACCAATAGACTCCGAAACTCATAGTGATTATAACAAAGAAGATCTTAATGAAGCCATAGTATCGACCTACAAGGAACTTCTGGATGTGGTAGAAGTATTGAGAAAAGATTATGAGGACCTAAAAATCTAAAATCAAAAATTGGAAGAAGAGCATGCTACGGCGGTGGCACAGGCTGAGGCATCTGAAGCAACATTACATAAAATGAACTCTGGAAAAGCAAAGCCAAAAGACATCCTTAGCATGAGTAAGTCATCAAAGGACTACCTTGGAGTCGTCTTCCTTAGTAATGCAAAAACCAGTGCTGTTAAAAATGCAAGATAAAATTTGTAAAGAAAGCATCTCCACAGGTCGCAACCTCAGCCTATATAGAACGTGTGTGCTAGGAGGACTATCCGAGTACATCCACATCAGTAGAAGAAAGCAATTGCATAGACTTGGAGGTATCACGAGTGCAATGATTTCCTCCCCCACTGAAGACTCCAAGAAAGACGGACACCCAAACCCACTAGCAAAGTTGAGTCATCACAGCCTATCTAGTAAGTTAATGTTGAAACACCAGTAGAAGAAGATAGCCAATAAACCAAATAGCTGTGAATATTGTTTGAGGCTAGGACACCCTATCTCCTCTTGCTTTACTTTCTTTAAAAATTTTATGAATGGAAGGGTATACTGCACTTAATTTTTAAGCAGGTTCAAAAGAAAAAAGATCATACGAAGAATTTTGGTAAGGAAATTAGACCTGAGGTGCTACATCTCCTACACTGCATTGCACGTGTGCTCTCTAACACTAGCTGGTACTTCGACAACAACCATTCATAGCATATGATTGGAAGTAGAGAAAACCTAATAGAGTACAAGATCACAAGAGAGGGACAATCACTTTTAGAGATGGACTAAAAGGAAAAGTAATTGGAAAGGGAACCTTATGTGTTAAGGGATTGCCACCCTAACTAATGGAAAAGTAATTGGAAAGGAAACCCTATGTGTTGAACAAAAATCAGATCAGCATTAGCCAGTTATGCGACCAAGATCTACTAGTCAAATTCACAAAGTATTAGTGTAGCATGTTTTATCAAAAGGAGAGAACTAAGTCATCCGGAAACTACTATCTGCTGGAAGATGCGGTAACATTCCTTAAGACTAGAAGTGATGATGATAATGTTTGGCATAGGCGGCTTGGGCGTATGAACTATTGAGACCTCTTAAAACTTTTCGAATCAAGGGTAGTTAAAGGATTGCCTTAAATAACTGATTTTGATGTCCCAATCTACAAAGTATGTTAAAATGGGAAATATTGAAGAAACAATCACCTAGTGTTGAGACACTTACATACATCCCGCATCATGGAATTAAGGTAGAATTTCTCATGCACTAGAGAGATATGATTATGTCCTAGAAATCGGATAAGACTTGTTTATTATAAGAGATAATGATCATGGAGATGATCTTATTACCCATAATAAAGCAATGTTAGGAGAAAACTCTACCACCTAGTAGGAGGCTATATAGTTCAAGATGAATTTGGTGCATTCAAACCAAGTTTGGATCCTAGTAGATGTACTTGAGGGAATAGTTTGCATAGGATCTAAATGGGTCTACAGAAGGAAGATTTGTTCAACTAGCGAGCTAGAGACTTATAAAGCCGTGCTTTTGGTAAAAGATTATAGTCAAGAGAAGGGAATTGACTATGAGTAGACCTTTCACCATTTGTGATGGTTAAATACCATTGGATACTCTTTGTAATAGTTGTTCACTTGGATGATGTGATATAGTAAATGGATGTCAAAACTACTTTCCTCTATTGGTTTCTTAAGGAAGAAATTTTGAAATGGGGTAGACTCACTTCTTGAGATCTATGGTAAATCTCATAAAGTATACAAGCTTGAAAGGTCTATTTATGTCCTTAAGAAAGCATCGATTAGTTGGAATCTTTGTTTTGATGGTATAGTCAAATTTCTTGTCTTTATCATGATTAAAGATGAACCCTATATCTACAAAAAAAAGTTAATGAGTGCATCACTTTATTCCTATTGTTGTATGTGGATAAATACTCTTTTTTGGGAATGATGTTGGGATGCTCACCACAATCAAAACACGGTTATCTAGTACATTCTCCATCAAAGATTAGGAATAAGCAACTTATATTTTGGGCATTCATATCGATAGAGATAGAATAAAAAGATTGATGGATCTCTCGCAAACCTCAAACATAGAAAAGATCCTAAAGAGGTTTGGAATGGAAGCCTTTAAGAGAGGATTGCTACCATTCAAGCATGGTATTCATCTTTCAAAGTTAACAAGCCCACAGACTAACATTGAGATGAGAAGCATAGATGCTATTTAATATGCTTTAGCTATTGAAAGTCTAATGTGTGCAATACTATGTACGAAGTTAGATATCGATTATGTTCTAAGTGTTAGAATTAGGTTTTAGGTAAATTTTGATAGAGAGCATTGGAATGCTATCAAGCATATCCTTAAGTATTGGAGAAGGACAAGGATATGGTACTTGTGTGTAGAGATGGAGAATTAAGAATAGATAGATATACCGATTCTAACTTCCAGTTGGATGTCGATGATAGAAAGTTTATCTTTGGATACACCTTCACCTTCAATGGAAGGGTGGTGTGTTGGAAGAGTTCTAAATAGTGAACCACAGTAGATTCCATCACTATGGTTGAGTATATTACAACATGTGATGTGATAAAGGAAGCTATTTGGATTAAGAAGTTTATCTTAGAGCTTCAAGTAGTTCCCGATGTGGATCTGCCCTTGCCACTCTATTGTGAAAACAATGATACAATTGCATAAACAAAAGAGCTAAGGTCTCATAAATAAGTTAAACACATTGAGAGACATTATCATATTATTGAAGAAATTATTAGAAGGGGCGACATTGCCTTGTAGAAAATAGCCCAAGAAAAAAATGTAGTTGACCCACTCATCAAGCCAGTAACATACGTGTAGATAGATTGCCATATTGAGAAGATGGATATTAGATACCATAGTAATTGATACTCAGATTATTGGCATTGAACTACAAATGGAAGATTATTAGTAATGTGCCCTAGAACCCCAATTATATGTCAGGGATATTGGTTGTAAATATAGTAATTTTGATTAATTAATAAAATTTTGATGCTTCTTTGATATCAATATTGTGGCAATTTTATCATGTCTGTAAATCTTCTTGCAGTGTAAAGTTATGCTCATGCTTATATGATTGTGTTAGGGAGTTTTATTTATAAAGGGTTATAAATAAGGATAGAAGACTTCTTAGTACTTAATAAGTAAAAAATGTTTACAAGTCATAGATTCTATAAATGGAATTAGATTATCAGTACAAATTGTACACCATGTGTTTGCATCGTGAGTTTTATGCTATTTAATATGAAATATTGAGAACATATGTGTGCAAAGACATCGTTGGTGAAAGAATTTTCAAATAATGGCTTGAAATACAAAGTAGACCTGGAGTTTACTTTTTACTGTCAATGACTTTATGATTGTGTTATGTGTAAGTGAGCTTTAAACTTAAGATGACATGGATACCTCGTACGTATGATGTTTGCATGCTATTAGAACATTTAGAACTAATCTCTATCTTGATATGAGATAATATTATGAGTCCAAAGTATTAGTGCTTGAATGCATATGGAGGTTTCTATGTAATAAACAAAGAATTTGTCTCCTTGATTGGACATAGCAAAATTCCTATTATACTTTTTAATAATGAGATTATTAATTGAAAACATGATGTGTCTTTAATATAATTAGTAAGATTAATCAAATTAAATACAAGACACAAATAAAAGTTAAATATTAATTGACTTATTAATTAAGATGTAATGGACTTGAATTAATTTAAAGGTCCATAAAAAAGTCCATAGAGCTAATTTCATGCGCCCTAATTGCATTTAGATGGAAACTAAAACCCTAACTTGCATTGGATGGTGTCTATTGGAAATAATAGATTTAGAAGAGTTCTAAATCAATTATTATTTAGATATGTATGTGTCCCCCCTTAGAGAGAGAGAGAGAGAGAGAGTTATCCTCTAGCCAAATACTTTGAGTTTCTCTTATCCCAGGGTTTCGAAGCACATAGGTGTGTGTAGGATGCCAACAGAAGCATTCATGAGAGTTTTGGAGATGTTTGTTCATATGGATTCAAAAAACTAGAGGTTTCAGCTTGAGTATGGTGACTTTTTTAATTTTATTTACGCATCACCTAGAATTGGATTCAAAGAGTTAATTGTTTGCACAACTTCCTGGGTATTATTATTATGCATGTTATATGACAAAAATGGATTGGATTTTTGATTTTATTCTATTGCATTTATTAATGATTATTTGATGTTTTAAAAATTATATTTTGCATTTCAAACCTAGCGAAATCCAATAGTGAACACATGAACCTATTTGATTATAACTATAATGCAATACAAGCCTCTTGACTTACTTTATCTTGATTAGGTGACAACTATCGATATAGTCAAAATCATGAGCTTGATAATATGATCAAATTAATATTTCTTTTGAGACTATTGTCTATCAGAAAAACCTTTAATCATTTTCATGTCATTTGATATTGATCATGTAAGACAAACACTTTGCTTATTTACAAGGAGATAAATCCTTTATTGCTCACATATATATCTTCACATGCACATGACCAATGGCACTTTGGGCTTATAGCCCTACCAAGATAGATCCAGTTCTCATTAGTAGAATCTACAATAGTATTCTACTTGAAACCCTTCTAACTTAGTGCTCTTCTATTTAGGGTAAAGACTTATTTAGAAGTAGATTTTCTATCATCGACATTTGACTATAAATCATAGTCAGTGTAGCCATCTAATCTCAATACTCCTTCACCGTAATCATCATAGCTTTAGTCCTTCTCAAGTATTAAAGGATACACTTAATGCCATTCTAGTGCTCCTTTTTAGGATTCTGCTAAAACCTACTCGTAATACTCATAATATAGATGATATCTAGTCTCATACATTGCATCACAACATTAGGCTTCTAAGAACAAAAGCATATATAATAGCTTCCATGCTCCTTTTCAGATCCTCAATTTGCAAGCTCATAAAGTTGAGAGATGGGTGCCATTCTTGAAAAGTAGTAACCCTTTTTTAAAGGCATTCATCCTAAACCACTTTAGGACTTTGTTTATGTATAAGGCTTGGAATAGACCTATCAACCTTTTTGGTCAATCTTTACAGATGTGAATGCTCAAAATATAAGTCACTTCTTCCAAGTCTTTTAATGGAGAATGTGTTTGACAACCATGTTGACTAAAATTAACATCCCAATATCATTCTCGTAAGCAATATGGTAGCTAATACAATACCAAAAATGTGATCGTGCTCCGACTAACCTTGCTGTAGATGTAAGGTCATCTTCATTCTTAAAGAAGCTAAATACTTTTATTGCACTATCAAAAACAAATATTCCAATACCTTAACGATTTCTTAAGGCCAGAGATGCACCTTTTAAGCTTGCTTACCTTATGAGATTTCCTTAGGCTTCAAAATCATGAGGTTGGCCATATAAATATTTTCCTTAGGAAAACTATTGAAGAAAGCGGTTTTGGTATCCATTTTCAAATCTTATAATCTAAGTGGACAGCAATTGCAAGAAAAATCTAACTGGATTTGATCATGACTATAGGCAAGAAGGTCTCACCATTGTCAGTTCCTTCCTTTTGATTATATCATTCACCACAAGCTTGGCCTTATAGATTTCTACCTCATCATTCTCACCAATCTTTCTTTCATAGATGTACTTGCATATTATGGGAACTATTCCCTTTGGTGGATCCTTTGGAATTCAAACTTAGTTCTAATACTTCAAATATATTTCACACTACTTAACCTCATGCCACTTGGTAGAGTCTATCTATCATTGTTTAATAGTAAGTAGAAGGAGCATCACTAATGTATGCATTATGGAGGTTGCTTGCTGCACAGGTGGCTCACTTTGTTGCTCAACGTCCTTGAGTACAATTGTTTCACTTGCATTGCTTTCTGAAACAAACTATTCTTCAAAGGAATGAGCTTGATAACCAACAAAAATCCTTTGGTCATCAGATAAGTGGAACTTGTATTACATAGAATCCTTGGGATATACTACAAAATGCCCCATGATAGCTCTTTCCTTTAACTTGTCCATCTTACTTTTCTAGATGTAAGTCAGACATTTCTAAATCTTGATGTGCTTTAGACTTGGTTTTATCCTATTCCAAATCTCATATGGGGTTGAAGGACCAATCTTAGAGGGAACCCTATTAAAGATGTAAACTTTAGTGAGGGATGTGCCCATATTGAAATGGAAAGATTAACAAAGCTTATCATGGATAATATAATGTCTAGCAAAGTTTAATTCCTACATTTAGCTATGCCATGTAATTGAGGAGTCACTGATGGTATAAGTTGGAATTAAATACCATTCTCCCTGAGAAATTCATTAAACTCAATGCTCATTTATTAGTCACTATGATCCAATCGAAGTGATTTCACATTAGGAACAAATAATTACTCTACTTTAGCCTACAATTCTTGAAATTTTCAAAGAATTTAGGCTTGTACATCAACAAGTACATATAATAATACCTAGAATAATTGCTTGTAAAGATTTTGAAATTGTGAAAACCACCTCTAGTAATTTAATTAAATGGCTCACGAATGTCTATGTGGACAAGTTTTGATCCTATTCTCACTTTGTTCATACATGAACTCTTGGCTATCTTACCCAAGAGACAATGTTCAAATATTGGATAGGGATCCTCTCCCAATAAACTAGAACGCACATCATTCTGCAACTTATTTATTCTTATTTCTCCATTATGTCCAAGGTTAAGGTGTCATAGTTGCTTGGAATTCAATCTTTTCCTAGCACATTTGTTGGATATGGCATTCGTCATAGGTTTATAATTTGTGTCTAAGTAGTGGAGAACATTAACCAATGAGCTAATGCAAACTAATTTATTACCTAATAAATGTAACAAATATCGTTTATAAAAGAAAATTCATAGTTCTATTTCATTAGTAAAGGAATGGAAACAGTGTTTAGTTGCAAACTCTAGATTATTAGAAAATTTTTTATGTGTGATCTCTAAACCACAACCCTTTAGTCACAACCTCTATATTATCCACACAAACAAGTTTTGTACAAGAACTCCAAACACACCTCACAAACTCTGTGTGAACTTTAGAGAAAATTAAAAAGAAAACCAAAGGGAGGTTAAAGAACAATTTTCACTGTCTAAACTTCAAGTGGGTGATTGATAACAAATTTTCTTTAGGGCTGAAATTGATTCTTTCCTTAATTATTTCAAGACATAATCTACAACTTACAGTAGGCATGAATCTTTCCATAAATTTAAAGCAGGGGACATGGATGTTAGGTTTCACTAGATTTGGGTTGCAAACATTTAATTTTAAAGCAATATATAATCATGATAAACATAGCAGAATATAGAAACCGAACCCAAACTACTTTCTTCATGTAACACTTATTGATTGAATGTATCTAAAAAACATATAAAATTTCTCTCTTTCAATCTTATTTTTGGGCGACAGCATGCAGGACCTATGAGCCACAACCCACATGGCACAACCTCTAGTTTGTTCACATGGAAAGAGCATAAGCAAGCACCTCTGAAGTCCTCCATGAACTCTTTCACAAGGACTTCTCGGAGACTTCTTTGGATATGAAGGCTTTTGGCATAAAGGAGAAAAGCACAGAGAGGTTAGAAGATCTTTTCTCTCTTGCTTGGGAAGGGGATTAGTGATTTTTTGAGCAAATTTGTTGTTGATTTGGAACTCTATCAAATTTTATATTTCCATGGCATTTCATCCTATTCAAGGTAGGATTCATTTTTCCTATAAATCCTAGGTTACATATGGAATAGGCTGTGTGGGCTTCATGCATGGACCTTTTATTAATTTAATCCCACACCACATTTAACTATTATTCTTATTAATAATTAAGGCCTAAATTTTCAAAGTCTTTTAATTAAAGTTAAGACTAATTATATTTCTAATGAATAATCTCATTATTAGCAAATATAATAAGAAATCCATTTAGTCTAATCTAATTAAAACCAAATTAATTTCACAACAAGGCTTCTCAAGTCTCATTTGTGCCCTAAATAAAATTATCAACTTGTCTTTGTTTTGTCATTTTGAGTGTAACTCTCTACGTTCATGCTTGATTGGTAGTGAGCTTAATTTGAAAGATATGGGTAACCTCTAGTTTACAACCTATATTATAGCTAATCTGTGAAAAAGTGAATGGATCAAATAAACCTTTTCAGTCATGAATCTCATATGATATAGGCCTTTCATCTTTCTTAATCTAGATTGAGTGAGAGCCATTGATTTAGCCAAACTTATTAGCTTGATCATATGACCAACTAAATATTGCGTCATGAGACTATTGTCCTATTAAAAATTTCTTTCTAATCATACATTATCTTAATTTAGGATTTACATCTCATAGATCATTAATAACATAGAACAAATACCTTGCTCATTTGCAAGAAGATAAATGCCTTGCCTTCACACGCATTTTGGCAATAGCACATCAAGCTCATAACCCTTTTTCATGTTAAGATAGATATTAGTTCTTGATACCCTAAAACACACTGACCATTATGCATATAAGACAACAATGTTGTCTTAAGTCCAAGGCCCCGTGTTCGTAGTATGATTGTAAAGAAAGATATTAAAAGTAAACGTGAACTCCATATGTCTGCTTCATTTTTTGAGTTAGTGTTCTTATCTACGCAGATTTATTTTAATATTTCATATTGAATGGAATGGTACTCATTATATAAACATATGGTAGTCATATTGATTCTCCAATTCCTATTCAAAAAATTTGTAATTGGTAAACTAATTTTAATAATTGGCACTAAAGAGTCTTGTATGCATATCCATAACCCCTATCGAATAAGACTTTTTAATTACATGGGCACATGAATAACTTTACTTCATTTAAGATTTACATGTATGATAAATTTGAAGAATATCCATATAAATAAACTTTAATATTTTATTAATCAATCAAAAGTTTCCATTCACAACCAATTTCTCTCAAATTATATTAGTGTGCACATCACTAACAATCTTCCACTTGCACTCTTGCCAATAATCCTAGTGCTAGTGCTATGGTATCTATGATCCATTTTTCCAAGATGGTGATCAACTTGAATTTGTATCATTGGCTTAGAAGGGATGTCAACAACATTATCCCCTTATGCTATTTTCTACATGGTAATGTTGCTCCTTCCAATGATTTCTTCAATAATTTGATAAGTCTCTCAAAACATTTGCTTTGTTATGAGACATTGGTTCTTTTGCTAGTGTAATTGTGTCACTGTTTTTATAATGAAGTGGCAATGGCCAATTTATATCCACAACCACCTAAAACTTTGTAACAATCTTCCTTATCCAAACTGCCTCCTTCATAGTATCATATGTCGTGATGTACACAGCCCCAGTGGTAGAATCTATTGTGATACTCTATTTGAAACTCTTGTAACTCATTGCTCCTACATTGAGGGAGAAGATGCACCCAGAAATAAACTTTTTATCGCCAACGTTTGATTGCAAAAAAGAATCGGTATATCTGTCTATTCTCAGTTCTTCATCTCCATATAAAGTATTATATGCTTAGTCATTCTCAAATACTTAAGAATACACTTGATAGTATTCCGATACTCTATACCATGATTCATCAAAAACCTACTCATCACAATAATGGAGTAGGTAATATTTGGCCTTGTGCATTGCACTGTGGAAATTAAGCTTCCAATAGCCAAAGCACATGGAATGACCTCTATGCTCCTTCTCTTATAGTTTCTTTATGGGCACTTAGCCTCTAAGAGATGGATGCCATACTTGAATGATAGCAATCCTTTTGTGGAGGCTTCCATGTTGAACCTTTCATAATTTTGTCTATGCAAGAGGCTTCGAAGTGACCCATTAATCTCTTCACTCTATCTCTATAGATGTGAATACCCAAGATATAGGTCACTTTTCTCAAGTCTTTCACAGAGAAGATATCGGATAACCATGTCAACTGAGGTAAGTATCCTAACATCATTCTCAATCAATAAATTGTCATCCACATATAACACTTGAAATGTTATGGTGCCTTAACTAACCTTTTCGTAGATGCAAGACTTATCCTTATTCTTGATGAATTGAATAAATTTGACTACACTACTGAAACAAAGATTCCATCTCTTTGATGCTTGTTTAAAGCCTTAAATGGACCTCTTAAACTTACATAATTTATAAGATTTTCCTTCGACTTTAAAACCACTTGGCTACAGCATATATATATATATATATATATAATATCGTCCATATGAAATCCATTAAGGCATCTTTGACATCTATATGCTAAAATCTTATAATGCAAGTGGGTGGCTAATGCAAGAAGTATCCTAGTAGACTTGATAATTACTATACTTAAAAACAGCTTCTCATAGTCAATTCCCTACTTTTGATTATAGCCTTCCAACCATGAACCCAACTTTATAGGTTTCCATTTCATCAGTCGAGCCAACCTTCCTTTGTAGATCTATTTATATCCAATGAGAACTATTCTCTCCTGTGGATCCACTAAAGTCCATACTTAGTTCAAATGTATTGAATCATTTTGGACTGCACAGCCTCCATCCACTTGGTAGAGTCTTTATCCATTATTACTTGATTGTAGATAATAGGATAATCTATATGATCATTATCTCTCATAATGAACAACTCATGTTCATTTTTTTAGACAACCATATATCTCCAGTGCATGAGAGACTCTACCTGATCATCACAATGCTTGTAATGTAGAAGGTCATTCTTGAATGGGTGCTTATTGCGCAAGATCCTTTGTTGCTCATGCTCAAACTCCATGAGCATAAACAGTCTACCCATACCACTTTCTTAATTGAACTCTTCTTCAAGAAAGCAAGCTTGATAACCAATGGCAATCTTATTTTCATTGAGTAGGTTGAACTCATACCCATGAAGTTATTGGAATATCCAACAAAGTGGCCCATAATAGCTTTCACCTTTAATTTTTCCATCTTCCTCTTCTTGAGGTAAGCTAGACATTCCTAAATCCACATATGCTTCAAGCTAGACTTCCTTTCACTCCACATCTCATATGGGAGACTTGGAAGGAATCCTATTCATGATGTGCATGGATTCAGAAGGGCATGTCGGCACAATGATATGGGAATATCAGTGACACTAATCATAGATTGAACTATTTCCAATGAAGTCTAGTTCCTATACTCAGCTACATTATTTAATTGTGAAGTTGCCAGTGGTGTTGACTATGACAGAATGCCATTTTCCTTAAGGAATTCAACAAACTTGACACTCATGCACTCTCCACCATGATAAATTTTAGTACTTTGATATGTTTACCAGTTTGTTTTTCTATTTGTGCTTTGAATTCTTTGAACTTTTCAAAGTATTGGTGCTTGCAGTTCATCAAGTACACCAAGTACCATAACAATATTTAGAGTAGTTATCAATAAAGGCTATGAAGTAGTAGAATTCTCCCCTATCCATTTTATTAAATGGCCCACAAACATTAGGGTGGACTAACTCCAACATAAATGTGGCCCTTTTGACATACCCTCAAATGGACTCTTGGACATTGTGCCTAGGATACAATGCTCACAAGTTAGATAGGATTTCTCTTCCAATGGGTCAATATGTCCATCTTTCTCCAACTTGCTCACCTTACCTCTCCAGTATGCTGAATTCAAGTAACACAAATGCTCAGGATTCAAACCATTCTTAGCACGTTTGTTGGAAGTGACATTTATCACAACACTATCATCTATATTTATGTAATAGAGACCACTCACAAGAGATGTTGTGTTGATTAATTTATTATAATAATAAATATAGCACACATTGTTTCTAAAAAGAAATTCATAATTCTCTTTTATTAGCAATAGAATTAAAATAATATTTTTATGTTCATTGGAAAAAAGTAAATAATCTCTTCAAATTATAGTATGGCCAAATGATAGTTTAACAAAAGCAGTTAAAATCATTGTGGCTATAATACTTCTCCATTGCCCATCTTGATCACCACTTCACACTTCCCAAGCATCTTACTTATGGTTAGATCTTGATGGGAAGTAGCAATGGGAGATGAAATACTAGAATCTAAAATCCCATAAGTAGAAAATACATTAATGAAACAAAAAGTTTCATAAACATAAAGTTCTTTACCTCTCGTGCCCTTTGTAAGGTTCTTGAGGTACTTGATGTAATTTCTATCCTCGTGCCCATACTTACCATAGTGGAAATTCTTTCCTTTATTGCCAAAAGCCTTGGCCTTCTTCATACTCACACTTACCCTTGGAACCATCGGATTTTTCTTCTTTATCTTGCCCTTATTGGCCTTACTAGATGAACAAGACACAACAAAAGCCACCTTTTTCCCTTTACCCTTCATGGTGGGTTGTACAATCACAAGCTTGCTAAGAAGCGTGGCCAATGTATACTCAATATCATTAGATGATAGTTCATGATAATCTTTGAGAAGGAATATGAAAGCAACTAAAAGATTAAACCTATATGTAGATTGACATCCATGATGAACTTGATAAGTCAAGCTTCTTGATGAGCAAAATCATCTTAAGGACATATTCATAATCATGTTCGTTTAGGATGTGTATCCTAAACAACTACTTTGATATTCATATCTAGCATTTTGACTCTCACCATACTATTCATGTAGGCAATAAAGAATCTCCCAATTTCTTGCCATGCCTTTAAGGGTCTTCTAGAGATCATTGGCCATAGAGACTATCACATAGCTCTTAACTTACATATAGTCTTCCACCATCTATTATGGGTGGAGTTCTCCTTCCCTTTAGTTGTCTTTGGTGGGGTTGGATGTTGACCTCTAGAAAATTGCTGAGGCACTCCAAATTAAGAATAATTCTCAAGTTTTGAATTCAGTTGACATTTTTTAGCCAAGTTAATGCATTGGTCTTTAGTTTTAGAATTTAGTGATTATTTTATAATTTGTTGGGACCAATTTTTCATTAGAAGGAGATTAGTCGATAAGCTGATAAGCATCCAATCCATACATGGGATGAATTAAAGACAACCATACAAAAAGGATTCTACTTAGCCATTATCATAGTGCCTTAAATTAAGAATTGCAAACGTGGATGCAACGATTCTGAATGTGGAGGATTATTACAAAGAAATAGAGATGGTGTTGATGAAAGCTGATGTAGTGGAGGTTCAAGAAGTTACTATGGCTAGTTTCATGGCTAGATTTAATATTGAGATTGCTAATATTCATGACTTGCACCGCTATGTAAATTTGTTGGACCTCGTGGAAAGGTTGTGAAAGTGGAAAAGTAGCTAAAGATAAGGTGTAAGAAGTAGTATTCATCCACTGTAGTGTTTAGGGGTTTTTTGAGAAGAGAAGAAAGGGCATTATCTACTAGAAACTAAAAGTCAAAGGTGATGCCAAAGTTGGAAGCACGTGGGGTACAAAATCCTATAAATCCTAGTCCTTTTACTACCTATAATAGGGATATTGTCTATTTTAAGTGCTAAGGTAGAGGTCACATTATTACGCAATGCTCAAATAGGGAAGGGGCTTGATGGACCAAGGTGTGATAGTTGCAGAAGAAGAAAACAGTAGTGGGGATGAGATATTACCACTAGAAGAGGGAGTGTCAAGTGATGATGGAGTTTGTACAAGCATTAAAGGGATTAATTCAGTGGTAATGCACACTTTAAATGCACCAGACAAGCAAAATGAGCACGAGAAGTAGTGCGAGAACATCTTCCATACAAGTTGTTGAATTAAATGTAAGACCTATAGTTTAATTATTGGAGGTAGTTATACAAATGTAGCTAGCACTATGCTTGTTGAGAGATATCATTGCCTTTGATGGATTGTCACTAGCACTATGCTTGTTGAGAGATATCATTGCCTTTAAGGGATCATGCTAGGCCATACAAACTGTACTTGTTGAGTAATAGTGGCAAAGTCAATGTGATTAATTAGGCTTTAGTGGCAATCAAGATAGGGAAGTATAAGGATGAAGTGATTTGTCATGTAGTACCTATACAAACCAGTCATATCTTGTTGGGGCGACTGTGGCAATATAGTAGAACGATCAATTTTGATAAAGTGATAGATAGATATACCTTCCACTTCTATGAAAAGATCATTTTATTGCCATTCACACTAAAGCCAGAACATGGAAACCAAAACAAGAACAAGAAAAATAAAATGAGAGTGGGAAAGAGATTAAAAGAAAAGACGGAAAAGTAAAAGAGAGAAAAGAGTATGATAGCTTCTATAAGAGATGTGCGGTTAGCTATAGGATATGAGAGACCATTTATACTCTAGATGTACAAAGAACCTTATTTTCTTTTAGAATAGTTCACATTGTCTCTCTTTGAGATTGTTTCGTCTATTTCAAATTAGTTAAGGAGATAGCAAATTACAGATTCTATCTCAGTAGAACATGTATTTTTGTTTCTATGAAATTCATAAATGAAGGAGTTAATGGTAAGGTTACTATTATCTTTTTTGTATTGTAGTGACGAATCTTGTATGTGTTCTTAAGGAAAAGAATTTGTTCATTTTTGGGGATCGTAAAGGAGCAAGAAATGAATTAATCCTTTCTACTCAAGCTCCGTCGTGGATTGTTCACAGACTAACAAAAAACAAAGGATTTAAGTATAATAGAAAAAAATGTCAAGCCAAGAGCACTGTCATTTCTAGATAAATCGAAAATGGTGGATGTAAAAATCCACAATGGATCCTGTCCTTCAAGTCGCGCGTTGCTTTCTACCACATCGTTTCAAACGAAGTTTTACCATAACATTCCCTCTAATTTGGAACCGGTATGGAATTGATTCAATTATGGAATCAAGAATCATCATTAGTTCAAATATCCATAGACATTACAATTTAGACTTCTTCTTCTGTATATGATATGTGAAATAATTTTTCTGAAAAAAGTACTTAACAATATATAGATAATAGCAAGAAATACATAAACCAATTAGTTGTTGAATCTACATCTTCAAGTGATTCAATAGGATAGATTAAACAATTTCCAACGATTCATTGGACCTTATCTCTTTTGAAAGAAGTTAATAAAAAAGGTCAAGATATGCACTAAGTTAACCCAAACTAAATAGAATTTTTGAATTTTTACTTCTTTTTATACTTATTCTTTTTGATTTTTGATAAACTTCAAATAGTCAAATCAAGAAGTTCCAATTGGTCAAATCATATGAAAGAAAGAGATTAATTACTAGTCTCTGTTTAAATTTCAAATTAAAGCCAAATTAAGCATATTTTTGATGAGTTTGACAATTTACTAAAAAAGAAGAAGAATATTTGTTGTTTTAGTAATATTTTATGCGATTTTCTCACATCTTTCACTCATTTTGTCTAATCTTTTAGGCTTTTTTTACTAGTCTTTAAAATGAAACAAATTAGAATTTGAAATTTTCTGCCAAGTCTAAATGATAAAATATATTCAACAACAAGCAAATAAAAATGATTTTTTAGTCTCTATTTCTATTTATTTTTTGATGTGGTGAAATGGCTTCATCATTTTTATCTTTAGAAACATATCATTGCTCCAGGTAGTTTTGATTAGTTTGGTGCTTACTCTTATGAATCAACAAAATTCCTATGATTTGATATATAATAAATAGTGCCCTTTTTTTTCTAGTAGATGAATGGGTTCTATAATCAATACTCCTTTTTTCATCAACTCTATAAGAGTTAAATTCTTTTGAATTAACATTATATCCAAACTCAAAATCATTTCTCTCTTTTGAATTGAGGATATAGTAATTTTTCTAGGATCTACTAGTCTAAATAGAAGATAATATACCTAGATATTATTGGCGATTCTTAGATTCAAAGTATCATCCCATCTTAGTTGTACAAGCAAATAGTGTCTCAGGAATAAATCGAGTTCTACTTCCATGTTTCTTTTTATTGTTTTTTCTTTTCCTCTTTTTCATGTCTGATCTTCCATAATTTTTGTTAGTATCCTTTTGTTATGAGAGTACCTAATTCTAGTAAAGTATCACTATCCCATACTTAAGATTCGATGATATATTAGATGAAGTGCATGGCGCTATTGTATTTTTTCAAGGAAATCTTAAAAGTACATACCATCGAATTAGAATGAAGGGGATGAATGGAAGACTAAATTTAAAAACTAATTTGGACTTCATGAATGGTTGGTCGTGCCCTTTGAATGTACAAATGCACCTAGCACATTTAAGAGGTTGATGAATCATGTGTTTCATGCATTTATAGGTAACTATGTAGTTGTGTACTTTGATAATATACTAGTTTATAGTAAGTTTATACAAGAGCATGCTGAGCATTTCCGCCACATATTCAAGGTCTAACATAGGTGGAGGCTTTATGCTAACCTTAAGAAGTGCACATTTTTTGTTAACTATTGTGTATTTCTAGAATTTGTTAAGACTGCATAAGGAATACAAGTGGATGAGAATAAAGTTAAAGTCATTTAAGAGTGACCAGTGCTTATGAGCATATTCGTGGTAAGGAGCTTCTAGGGTTTAGCATTTTTTGCAAGTGGTTTGTACAAGAATCTAGCACCATTATGGTGCCACTTACCTTCGTTATTTGGAAGAATGAGAAGTTCCATTAGGAAAAAGCATGAAAATGAGCATTTAATACTTGGTTTTGCTATAACTTTTGACCTTAAGTGTGATGCTTCTATTGTAAGTATTGGAGCTCCATTAATGCAAGAGAGGAGACCTACAATGTATTTTAGTGAGAAGTTAAATGAGCAACAGTTAGCTACCCAATATATGAATTGTACTCATTGATGCTTCTTCGCACCATTATGCTCTAATCACCACCTTGAATGCTAGATTGCCAGAATTTGAGTACGTGAAAGAATTATATAATAATTGCATTGAGTAGCAAATGGGCCTACAAGAAATATTTCTTGCATAGTGGCTATCCATTTTATGTTGATAAGTTATGTATTTTGTCTTGTGAGAGAGACCAATAATAGTGGATTAATAGGACACTATCATGTCGCTGAAACAATTTCTATCTTATAGGAACACTTTTATTTGCTGCAGTTAGGATGGTATGTGGAGAGAATTGTCAAAAGATGCATCAAGTGCAAAGGGGCGATATTTAAGGTACAACCATATGGCCTATGCACAGCTCTACCTATTCCTAATACGCCTTGGATTGGCTTATATGTGGACTTCATATTAGGTTTACCTAGGACAAGAACTAATAAATACTACATATTTGTAATGGTTGATAGATTTTTGAAGAATCTATGGTGTTGCTTTAGAAAGGCTTCCAAGAAGAATTTGAACATTTAGAGAAGCTTGGAGAGTTAAAGGAAAACTTGTGGATCAACAAGGTGCAATGCACAGATGAAGATAGTGATTTGGATGCATTAGGATGAATCTGTCTATAATCCAAATCGATCACACATGGCCTTAATTGACCTAAAGATGGTATGGACAGGTACTGTTTAGGTACAACATCTAAATTTAGGTCCTTGGCATTTGTTAACTAACTTTTGCCTCTTTGATTAATAAAATTTCTATTTTTCCTTCCAGTTGAGTGTAACTCAATTCTTGGACATGGTAGCGACCAGGTACCAATGTGGCAGATAAGTTTGCAATTCCATGGCATTAACTGATTTTGGAAAAGTATCGTGCAAATATCCGTAGCATTTAGGAAAAATTGTGTGTAATCTTATTACCTTTTTTTATGGATTTGGTTTGTATTATATTAGTATGTATATATGTATTATATATATTATATCCAATATTTACTTGTAATATATATTATATTATGCATTAAATTTATATTTTATATTACATAGAGACATATACTTTGTGAGGAAATAAAGGCATAGAGACACCCCCGTCTTCGACCGTGACGTGAGGCCATTCTGGCCGCCATGCCCACACGACATCTACTCTTCTTTCCTTGTTTTCGAAAAAGTTGGCATTTTGGTGGGTCGAGAGAGAGAGAGAGAGAGAGAGAGAGTATTCCATGGCTTTGAATGTACACTTATTTATAAAGAGACTTTGCATATTGGAATTTTCTTCTTTCCCTCTTTGGTCATCAAGGCATGAATATTTGACCTTTAAATGGGCCCTTCGTCGATTCTCCATTCACACGTTCCGGAATATCGTTTGAAAATTCGTGATTTGACATTTTCAGACGGAATAAATTATTTTATATGGGCCTACAACTAATTATGCCGTTTTTTTTTTTTTTTGAAGACAAAAATTCAAAATAAACTACTAAAATTAGAACATTCTCTATACATGCAAGATTATTCATAAATTACAAAATCATTATATTTGTAAATAATAAAAATAATATCTTTTAATAAACAATATTTGAATTAGAAATGTAGAAGAAGATCAAAAGAATTGAAACACGAAGAAAATTTAAGAAAAAAACACAAATGCAAAATACATTAGAAAAAAATAGTAAAATAAAGAATAGGAAAAACAAAACAATTTCAAATAGGGGCAAATGTATAAATTCATATTTTGTAACTGAACTAGGTACAAACACTTAATAATATTAATAAAAGTAGCACCCCTATGCACGTGTAAATTTATTTATAGTTTAATAAATTATTGTATTTTAAGTAATATAAAGAAAATTATTTAAAAATTAAAAGTATAAAATATTTATAATAAAAAATCCAAAGAGTTTGGAATAAAAAATATGAAAGAAAAAAAAAATAAAACGGTTAGTTAAAAGAGAAGAGATAAAGAAAAATATAGAAGAAATAAAAGAATTTAAAAAGAACAAATATGTAATTTAATATAATGCTAGCATAAAACTTTATTAACTTAATGTATTGTATAGATAGCATAGATGATTGCTATAAATAATTTCATTGAAATAAAATATTTTTTTTTTCAAAATAGTTATTTTTGTCCCATGAATGTACGCATTCTTCTTGAAGTCTTAGTTTTAAGTATGCATTTCATTGGAAAAAATACAAATCTTTAAGTTGCAATAGGATATACATTGCGTTTTAAGAATAAAGTGAGAAAAAGTGAATTTTTTTTTAAAAAATATGAGATATGGAAAGTGAGATATTTTTGTTGAAATTGATAGTGTTTGAGAGATAATTTAATAATTGTAGTAATATAAAAGGTAGCTATTAATAAAAATTTGTGTTGATGTAATAGGCAGTTGTTTATGCAACAACTATTTTTTAATTAATGTAATGAATGAATATATATTATTGAAGGTTTTCTTATATATGTATAATATATATATATATATTAGTATATTATATTATATATATTATATGTTGTATAATATATATAGGTAATATTTAATATATTATATTTTATTTGTTTTCTAAAATTGCTTTTGATGAAATGCACATTTGTAAAGTTCATATAAGATTAAGTGTTGGCATACGCATTGATATATATAAATATATTGTAAACGTGAAAAATATTTTTCCTAAGTGTAATTTTATTTATCCATAAAAAAGAATGTATTCATATGTAATTCTGCAATTCTTTCTCTTTTTTTTTTTTTGTAAATTTTAACATTTCTTTTTATATAAGTTACTCATATAATGTTAAAAGTCTTTGACACTAATTATACTAAAAATAATGAATAAAATCCATACACACATCCCTTATTTAATCATAAGAAATCAAATCTTGATCACAATATCTAGAAATTGAAGGGCAAAAGCAATTAAACAAGCATTTTGATTGAGACTTGCGAATTTTATACTAACAATCAAGGTGCTATGAGGCCCCCACTATTTTCTTGATAACATTTGATCATTTTTCAAAGTCAAATGAAGATAAATTTTGATAGTTTCGGTCAGCGAAATCAACATCAAGAAGACGGTGCGAATAATACGAGGTTGGTAAAGTTATGGTACAAGATTGCCATAGCACTTCTTTTCCTTGTATTTTCATAGTGGCGTGAAAGGCCTGTGTAAATTATCTTCACCCAATGGAGTTCGTATCTATCAAGCAATGAATATTTAATACAAATGATTGTCAAACATCAAACACTTCCAGTTTTTCTCGATTTTATATATATACTATAATATTCGAAATTAATTATTATTTCTATTAAACACTTAATACACACAAATGTATGTAAGTATGTATATATTTTTACACGCTCAAAACTAATTATTACTTTTATATAAAATTGTATTATCTAAATATTATATACATACACACAGAAATTCTTACTAACTAGATATTAATTATTTGACACCTATGGTAGTTTTGCTTTTCAAAAACATCCAAAAATGAACAAAATAGACATACAGCCCAATATTTTTACACAATGTATGTTAGCGGGACCATTGACTTGGTACTGATGCAGCACCTGACATGAAGGATAACATAGCAGATGATGAAGCAGTGATATAATAATATGGCATCAAGCTAGCAAGTGAGTTGGCAATATTCTAGCACCAACTCAAATATGGAAAGTTGTCAAGGGGAGTTGACAGAGCTATTTTAGGGAAGATTTGTGAAATATTCCTCTACAATCTTGAAGATCTATTTGGGAGAATCTTGTATTTATGTATAGCATACAATCATCTAAAATATCCTTTGAAGAAAGGAAAGACGTATGCATCTTGGTTACCGAATCAAATCTACTCAAAGAAGGAAACCTTATCTCGCATGCAGGGAAAGTCAATACTGGTGTTGTAACACAAAGTTGCAGATGCCTAGCGGGAAATGAAACAGTTTGAATCTTTAGTAGATTTCATGGAGATTGTTGTTCAAAATGGATTGTAGTTGTTGACATCTCGAGGATTTAAGGTTGAAGAATCCATTGGACTTCTTGGACCTTTTGAAACACATTTGTTGAGTGTTTAAAGTGGAGTGTTGTCCCTTTTGATATGAGGATCATTGTAATATGTCAAATTGATTATGTCTAGGACCAGTCAAACTGGTTGAGTGAAACATTTAGGCAAGAGAGTTGCCAGTAAGTATGGGAAAGGGTTGAAACCAAAGAGGTTTAGTTGAATGGAGTGTTCAGCTTGAAGGTTTAATGTAATCTTGATCAAGTTGACATAGTGAATTCTTTACTCGGACAAGTGCCCCACAGACACAGGATCTTGGGTTTGCACTGCGTAATCATTTTACTGTGTTGACTGATTTATCTTTTGTTTATGGGCATTAGTGATATAACAGAGTGGGATTGCGGCAACACATGGTGTTGCGAAATTTAGTTAGACTAAAAATTAGCATCAGAGCCACATCACCCTCTTTTGACTTGGTTCTTAAGTGGGTGAGATCTTGTAAGCTCTAACTAAACCATGAATACGAAGGCAGGAGCCTCAGTTTCTCATCCACGATTGCTAGTTAGGTTAAATTTCCCGTACTCAAAGCTTGCATGAGAGCATTCATAAAATCAATTGATGAAAAAGCTTGGTGTTCCATCATCAATGGATGAAGTTCGGCCACACAAATAGTACAAGGCAAGCCCATACTCAAGGACATCAAGGATTAGACCTTTGAAGAAGAAAAAGCTACCCTAGGAAATTTGAAGGCCATCAACACAGTATTCACAAGGGTTCATAAAGAGCAATTCAAGTTGATCTCAACATGTGAATTAGCAAAGGAGGCGTGAGACGTACTATAAACTGTGCATGAAGGTACTATCATTGTTTGCATTCCTAAACACTAAATGCTTGTTTCCTAATTCAAAAATCTTCAAATGGGAGACAAAGATAACATTGCCTTGTTCAATGGGAGATTAAGGGATATTGCGAACTAGGCATATCAACTAGTGAAGTGATCCTCAAAAGTAAATTGGTTCGCAAGATGCTACTATCATTACCTAAAAGGTTCACGATCGAAGTAGCGGCTATTGAAGAGGCCAAAGACATAGCAAACATGAGATTGGATGAGTCGTTAGGTTCTCTACAAATGTACAAAATAAACCTACTTCAAGCTAAAAGGAAAAAAGATATGACTCTCAAATTTGGACACAATAGCCACAATGGTTGGTGTTAGAACATCAACAATGATGTGTTACTTTCTATGAACAAACTGAAGACACCGCTGAAAAAGAAATGACCACAAACTAAGTTAACTAACAAGGTAAAGAAGGGTATAGAAGATCATTTGAATAAAAATAGAGAGTCAAAAATCGAATGAAAGGGAATCTAATAACAAGAATGTGGAGGTTTTGACATGTCATTGCTGAGTGTGCGAATACCTTAAAGAAGGGAAATTAATGGCCATTACATGGAATGATGAAAACTCAAACTAATTTGAGGAAAAAGATCTCGCGTCTACGCATGTAGCACTCAACTCCACAAAAAGGGGAAATCCTGCATCTATGGTCAGCATTACAACACTAATGGACTCCGAAACTGATAGTGAACATAGTATCGACCTACAAGGAACTTCTGGATGTAGTAGAAGTATTGAGAAAAGATTATGAGGACCTAAAAATCTAAAATAAAAAATTGGAAGAAGAACATGCTACAGCGGTTGCACAGGCTGAGGAATCTAAAGCAACATTACATAAAATGAACTCTGGAAAAGCTAAGCCAGAAGACATCCTTAGCATGAGTAAGCCATCAAAGAACTACCATGGAGTCGGCTTCCTTGGTAATGCAGAAACCAGTGCTATTAAAAATGCAAGATAAAATTTGTAAAGGAAGCATCTCCACAGGTCGCAACCCTAGCCTATATAGAACGTGTGCGCAAGGAGGACTGTCCGAGTACATCCACATCAGTAGAAGAAAGCAATTGTACAGACTTAGAGGTATCACGAGTGCAGTGATTTCCTCCCCAAATGAAGACTTCAAGAAAGATGGACACCCAAACTCACTAGCAAAGTTGAGTCATCACAACCTACCTAGTAAGGTCGTGTTGAAACACCAGTAGAAGAAGATAGCCAATAAACCAAATGGCTGTGAATACTGTTTGAGGCTAGGACACCCTATCTCCTCTTTACTTTCTTTAAAAGTCTTATGAATGGAAGGGTAGATTGCACTTAATTTTTAAGCAGGTTCAAAAGAAAAAAGATCATACGAAGAATTTTGGTAAGGAAATTAGACCTAAGGTGCTACATCTAATACACTGCATTGAATGTGTGCTCTCTAACTCTAGCTGGTACTTTGACAATAACCATTCATAGCATATGATTGGAAGTAAAGAAAACCTAATAGAGTACAAGATCGCAAGAGAGGGACAATCACTTTTAGAGATGGACTAAAAGGAAAAGTAATTGGAAAGGGAACCCTATGTGTTGAAGAAAAATCAGATCAGCATTAGCCAGATGTGTGACCAAGATCTACTAGTTAGATTCACAAAGTATTAGTGTAGCATGTTTGATCGAAAGGAGAAACTAGTTATGATAGGAACTAGGTCATTTGGCAACTACTATCTGCTGGATGATATGGCAACATGCCTTAAGATCAGAACTGATGATGATAATGTTTGGCATAAGCGGCTTGGGCGTATGAACTATTGAGACCTCAAAACTTTCCGGATCAAGGGTAGTTAAAGGATTGCCTTAAATAACTGATTTTGATGTCCTAATCTACAAAGCATGTTAAAATGGGAAATAGTGATGAAACAATCACCTAGTGTCGAGACACTTACGTACATCCCGCAACATGGAATTATGGCACGTGGCCATTATGGGACTAACTGATATTACAAGCCTAGGTGGTAAATGGTACATTTATATCTATGTGGATGACTACTCATGACGTCCATGGGTGGATTTCCTCAAAGAGAAAAGTGATGCTTTTGCAGCCTTCAAAAAAATATATCTTTAGTGCATGACTGAAAAAGGTACAAAAGTAGTAAAAATCAAGGGTGATCATGATAGGGATTTGTAAATAAAGAATTTTTAAAGTTTTGTGAAGAAAGTGGAATTTTCCACGAATACTATGCTCTGAAAACACCAAAAAAAATGGTGTTGTAGAAAAAAAAAGGAACTTTTAATGAAATGGCTCCAGTAATGATGCAGGCTATAGAAGTAAAGGCATAGTTATGAGCTGAAGTAGTTAACACGGTGTGTTACATCATCAATCGTGTTTACTAGCCCTAGAAAGGAAAGCATCCCAACATCAAGCATTTTCATATATTTGGAAATAAATACTTCATACTCTATGATTGTGAACAAGAAGAAAAAATTGATGCTAGGAGTGATGATAGGATATTTCTTGGCTACTCAACCACAAGCAAGGCTTATTGGGTATTTAATCTTTGAACAAAAACTATTATGAGAACTATTAATGTTGTTTTTCTAGATGTAACAGTGAGGTGCAAGGAAGGGAGGACAAAGAAGTGTACTAGACAGGCATAGAATAGGGATTACAAAGAAGATGCCTCTGAAGTCACTGATGAACATGACAATCAATAGCCTAGTGTTATAGCTCAACCTGAAGAGGATACTAGAGATGCTACAACACCACCTCAAAGGGAGACTAGCACTAGAATTAGAAAGATTCACCCTTAGAAGGCTATTATTGGTGAAGTAGATGAGAAAAGGCATACAAGGAATGTTGAAAGAATTAGCTACCGTAATCTTGCATGATATCAATACTTCTTGTTTGACATTAAGCTAAAGAATGTGACTGAAGCTTTGAAGGATGAATTTTGGATTAGGGCAATGCAAGAAGAACTAAGCCAATTTGAGAGAAATAATGTCTGGACATTAGTGGAATACCCGTAAGGAATGAATGTGATTGGCACCAATTGGGTGTTTAGGAACAAAATTGATGAGCATGGCGCTATAACACACAACAAGGAAAGACTTGTCACATGAGGTATACATAGGTTGAAGGAAGAGTTGAAGGAATCAAATTAGTTATCGTTGTAGCTTGTTGTCTTAACATGAAGCTGCGCTAGATGAAAGTCAAATTAAACGGAGTCTTTCAAAAGGAGGTCTAAGTTGAACAATCTAAAGGGTTTGAAGACCCCATGCACCCTAACCATGTTTGTAAACTTAATAAAGCTCTTTATGATTTAAAATAGGCACCAAAAGCTTGGTACGAGAGACTTGCCAAATACTTGTTGAAAGAAGGATATGAGAGAGGGAGAGCTGATCATACATTGTTCATTTAACATTGCAATACCAACATCCTCATTGCTTAAATTTAGGTTGATGACATTGTGTTTAGGTCCAACTTCAAACTGATAGTTGAAAATATTGTTGAAGTAATGAAGAAAGTGTTTGAAATGAGCATGGTTGGGTAGCTAACATATTTCTTGGGCTTGCAAGTGAAACAAAGTGATTAAGGAACCTTTGTCTCACATAGTAACATGCCAAGAATCTAGTAAAATAGTTTGGGCTGGAGTCATCCCGACACATTGCAACACCAATGTCTGTTAACACAAAATTTACCAAAGATGATGGTGGAACACCAGTGGATGCCAGTCTATATTGCAGCATGATAGGAAGCCTCTTATATTGGACTGCAAGCCATCTTGGCATATGTTACAGGGTTGGAGTATGTGTAAAGTTTCAATCCAATCCCAAGGAAAGCTGCTTAAATGTAGTGAAAAAGATAATTCGATATATAAATGGTACGAGTGAACTTAGAATTTGGTATTCAAGAAGATCAAGCCTAGACTTAGTTGGGTTTAGTGATGCGGATTAGGTAGAGAATGTTGATGATTGTAAGTACACAATGGACTCATGTTTTTATACAAAAGATAATTTGTTATCATGGTTCAACAAAAAAATAAAATTTTAGTTCATTGTCCATGGCTAAATCCAAATACATTGCCATGGGTACTTGTGCACAACTTTTGTGAATGAAGCAAATGCTCTTGATTATGAAGTTCCACAAGGTACTATGGTAATTAAGTGTGATGATCAATAATTGCGATAATCAATAAGTGCGATAATCAAAGTGTCATGAATATTTTCAAGAATCCAATTCAACATTTTCGAACCAAACATATTGAAATTAAATACCACTTCATTAGTGAGCTTTTGGAAAAGAATGTGGGCATGGTGGACTATGTTGCAATATTGACCCAGCAGGCAAACATCCTAACAAAAGCAGTAGACCCAAGAAGGTTCTCTAAATTAAGATTAAAATTGGAGCCTTTGTATGATCTAGATATAGGACCAATTTGGCTGAGTCCACTAAAGATGCAAGTGAGAAAATTGGTTATAATATTTGAGAGAAAGTTGGACTAAAATCCTTCCATATTTTGAGGAAATTATTACTTTCCTTAATTGCTTGGACTCTTAACCACCCGCATATCTTGTCAAATCTATCAAAGAGTTTCATCCACAATTACCTCTAATCTCTCTCATTTATAAATTATCTCCTCAAATGTTTCTTGAAAATTGCTTCAGCATTAGAAACCCTATTTTCGTAGACTCTTGCAACAAGAAAAAGATGAGGGAAAGAGGTAGGAAAGGAGTGGGTAAGATGAAGGGACGCATTGGAACTTCAACACCAGTAGCTCCACCACTAGTGGATGTTCCTGCACCAGTTGAGGACTAGGTCCCATATTTTGAAGCCCCAGCAAAACAAGAACACTTAGAGATAAAGGCTACTATTGAAGTTGTACCCCTTTTAGTGTGGATTATTGTAATATGTTAAATTGAGGGTGTAAAATAATGAAGGAGCAAGGAAAGACTGTAACACGACTTTATCAACCTGGTCTAGGACCAGTGGGATTGGTTGAGTTAAACACTTAGGCAAGAGAGTTGCTAATTAGTATGGGAAGGAGATAAGACGAAAATTGTTTGGTCGAATGGAGTGTTCATCTTGAAAATTTCAATGTATTCTTGATTAAGTTGGTATAGTGAGATCCTTTGTCTAGGTAGGTGCCCCATAGACGTGGGAGCATAGCTCCAAACTGTGTAATCCTTTTGCTGGGTTAATTGATTTATCTTTTATTTATGTGTATTGGTGTTATAACATAGCGGGATTATAGCAACACATGGCGTTATAACACTTAATCAAACTGTCAATGTATAAAATATACACACAAAGATACCAATAACAAATTGTATATTTGAGAGTCACTTTTTGTATTTCTTTTTTTGGAAAAATATTAATGCAGATGTAAAATTATGTATAATCAGTGGGAATTTTTTTATATACATATATATTATTGTATGATGATTGAATTATATAATTGCATACGAAGATATTAATTCAATTTTATGGTGTGTGTATATATATATGTGTGTGTGTGTGTGTGTGTGCGTGCGTACTTATATATAGAGAGAGAGAGAGTTATTTGATTTTAAACAGAGGTAGTGATTTGACTTTAAATATTAGTCTCTAAATATTTGTATATGAAAGGGGAAAAATAAATTTTTAAAGTGTTTTATCTTTGAAAGTTATGATTTGGGGGTGCGTGTGCGAATTTTGTGTAAAGAGCTTCCAAAGGAAGCCATGACATGTTCATTTTATTGAGTTCTATCTCCATGGTTGTAGAAAGCAAGAAATCAAATAATTACATGGAATGTTTGTTCTGTTTGCGAAATGTTTCCCAGAATATTAGTTAAAAATAATAACAATGATAATGAAGGCCGAAAACATGTAATTTCACGGTGAACTACCTTGTTATAAGTATATTATATATCTACACACACACACACACACGTGTATATCACTAGTGATCTCCTTGGTTAAAAACTTTAGTAGGAAATTAAATATTAGGTTACCTATAAGAAATTAAAATATTCAAAATTTCAAGTTTTTCATTTCCAAAGCATCAATAAGAAAATAATAAAAAGTAAAAAGTAAAATAAAATATAAGTAAAATAGACTCTGAAATTTGATTATTATCAAAGGAATATAATGAGGAAAGAGACGAGAGTAAAGGAGATGATGAACATATTAGAGAAAAAGAAAGTGTTAAATTAATTGCTCTTTCAATTTTCCTCATTTTTCTGGTCTATGTGTGTGTGCATATATATTTCTTCTTTTTATTTTTTGAATTCTATTTGATGTCATTAAAAAAAAAGAAAAAAAAGTAAAATTATTTCACAATAATAATTAGTTGTTAAAAAAATATTAAAAAATAATTTTCCCATAGTTCTAGTGGAATCAAATAATAGAATATCCCTTGAAAAATATTATCCCCATTTATCATCAAATAACACCTCAAAATAATCCATAATAATCAAATTACCAAACAGCTTTGCTATATTTTTTCTCCTGTAAAAATCCTGGTTTATAGAATGAAAAGCAAGGGGGTTTGTTTCCTTATTTGTATGATTATGAAGGAGAAAAATTTATATTAGGAATTAAAGTTTGAGTGGGTAAGAAATTTATTTTTATACGCATTTAACCAGGGAATTAATGAAGGTAAAGTAAGGGGTCATTGGTGGCTGATTAAGGGAGATTAATGATGGAATTGATGAGGTTTACTTAAGACAAACCTTATCTAGAATCTCCTTAGCTATAAAAAGGTAAGAGAGAACACCAAAGGGCTGCTGGAAAACAAAAGGATCCTACCCCAAACTTAGCTGGAATGGCTGTTGAGGGAGGAGGAAGAGTTGGAGGATGTTGCAAAGCCAATTTTAAGGTAATCACTAGATGAAACCTTTTATTTCAATATGGTATCTATAAAAAAGATAGGATTTAGATAGTGGAAGCATGTATGTAGATTTTTCATGATCATGTGTGAATTTTTAATGAACATACACGAAGGGATTAAGCAAATAGGCATACACATGGGGAAATGATACAAATTACTTTGCCTTCAACCATTCATAACTTAAGTCCTAGATGATTTTTGCGAGATCCAGTTAAATAAAGGAATAAACATGAGAAAGAATTGATTCATTTATAAAAAAGCCTTAAAAATGATTTTGAACCATAGAATTTTCAAGAAAACTAATGAAAAGTGAAAATTTAGACTGCCAAGACAATTTGGCTAGATTCAAGATCAATTCCTATCAATCCAACTAGGGTAATCAACAATGATTGATTGTGAATGGCCGCCATTGTAAAAACAACAACTTCCAAATTGGGCTACTCAACTACTAGATTGATCTTGTTGATCCAGTCTTAAAGCGATTGATTGAGAATGATTGCTCTTGGGCGATTATAAGTTTAATGAACCATGGATCAACTGACACTGCTCAATGCAATCAACACTAATCAATCCATGTAGCACAATTGATTGTGGCAAATCGGAAGCCCAATTGATCGTAAATCTAGAAAACCAACTAGGAAGATCCCAGTGTCTAGCCGATTAATTTGTCGTGACCCAATCGATCTAAAATTAGCCAGATTGATCCCAGTGTCAATCCTAAACATGGTTTTGTATCTTCTCACCTCATTGGTGGTTTTAATCATGTTTCAGCCTCAATATATTCATCTAAGGCCTATGGAAATCATTGATTACTTAATTCATTGATAGAAAATCTAACGCATAGGTGAAAATCAATTAGGACATATGGCAATTGGATTAAAAGGGAGTTATTGCAAATCCGACTAGGGAAGAATTACCCTCATAATTTAAGGATTTAGGTTGCATTTAATAAAAGTATAGGAGGTGAATTTTTATTAAATGGAAATTGTAATGAGAATTACTTCGGTTGAACAGGAAATCAAGAACTCGTAACTAGTGAACAATGAAATCAAGGAAGCTAACACTAGGTAAGTGGGATACCTTGCCAATCTTTCAATTACCTTATTTTAAATTATTTTTATTGTATAAATGGAATTTTCATTATGTACTTGGGTTCAACTATAACTTTTTTAACTGTTTCATGGAAAATTATTTTACCAAGTCCATGAAATTTTTATATAATGATTCAGATGATTCTTTCTCCATCAATTATGAAAATTTATCTGTTATGATGCAAAGATTTTATGTGCTTTACTTACAGAAGTGCAAATCCTTCTTTGCTATAAAAAATTGTGGATGTGAGCAATTATAAATATGTAGTTTCCTTGAATTACGAAATGAAAGGTTTTACTCATGAAGACTTTTATGCTAAAATGCTCATATATTGGTAATAAACACTAGTGTAGAGCAACCCTCTTTGTCAAGATCAAAGCTAAATACATAACTCTCTTAATTAAGGCTAAAGATTGAGACAGCCGACAAAGTTGCATGTGGTCCTCTCAATTGGAATTAAAAATTGAATATATGACCCTTTCAATCAAAGTTAAAGACTGAGAAAGAAAATAGAGCTAAACGTGACCCTCAATCGGGGTTATAGATTGAGTATGCTATGCCTTGGCTTGGGGACCATGATATGGTAGTATTCGCGACCAGAATAAAATCCCATAAGCCAACATGTATCGTAGCACTATAATCCCATAATAAAATCCATAATAATCCAATGGAAATAATGTAGCATCCATTATAACATCCAAAATCCCATATGCAACAGAATAAACAATCTAACAATAACATAAAAAATTGTCTTGATAAATAGTAATGTCAAATGAAACTAAAGCAGTGTAAGCTAGGTCCATGTACTTGAATTTACCAACCCCTCGTATGATCATTGTCACTTGCTTCCTCTGCAAAAGTATTAACTAAAACTGGTGAGCGTTGAGTTGCTCAATAAATGGTACCGCCTACTGTCTTCTTTTTCAATACATGTGAGCCAGATAAAAACACATTTTATAATAGATATCACAAACTAGGATTTTGCATAAAACAAGTATTCAAAAACTAATAGAGAAATCACATTTGAAATAGTGCACAGACGTCCAAACATTTATAGTCCTTCCAAACGTCTTGGCATTTACATAGTTCACATATTCATTTCCTTATCCTGCTCATGATGATATGTACTTTGTATATTTATTTCTATTAATCTAAGCTTTAGTTTATCACCCCAATTAAGAAGGGCCACATCAATCAATCTACAACTCAATTGAGTGGGTTAGAAATCTCAACCTATAACTCTGGTTGAGTGGGTCAAAATTCCAACTTATAACCCTAGTTGAGTGGGTTAAAAATTTTCTACCTATAACGTAGGTTGAATGGGTCAAAATCCCAACCTATAACCTCGATTAAGTGAGTGAAAATCTCACCTAATATTGAATGAGTGGGTGGAACTAGCTCCTTACACTAATATCAGTATCCCATGAGAGGTTTCTCTATTTAATACGTGTCTTCCTATCTCAAAATATTTAGTTTTAAAACAATTTGTTTGCAAATAGCTCACATCCAATTTTTCAAGAAATAATAAATCACTCAAGTTTTGCAAGATGTTAATACGTTAACTTCATGCTTTTATAAAATAGAAATAATATTCAAAATCAATTTTAAATTCATAGAAAAAGTCTAATTGTATCGTAACACAATTTAGAAAGCAGTTTCCAAAAGTTGGTAGGGAGTACCACTTACTTGTCTGCGATTATTGTTGACCAACATTTTCCTTAGAAACTAGTCCTTGACCTCTTATTCGACCACATACACTATCCATTCGATACTTAACTTGTATCTCACGCTTTCAATGTCTTATGTGTATCCTACATATTTTGTTTCATGATCTATTTAGTATTTGGTTACTACCTAAATAATAATTCATATTCAAAATTTTTTAATTATTATTTCCTATGCATTATTATGTCTTTGGCAATGTGTTCAAGCATATTTTAGTCTTAAAATTAGAAATTTTGACTTTAAATGCATAAAAGTCACATTCTGCTAGTTCTTGCAAGCTGACACGTGACTGCAACCAACAATCGAGGACCACGCACAAGAGGGCCGATCCTATGAGGCACACCTGTGGGGCACACTAGTTTTCCTATGGTCCAATCCGTGCATGTGTCGTGCCTTCCCACACTGTAACTGTTGCGTTCCATGATCATGATTGTGACTTCGACAGGGTGCTCAGTTTGCACAAAGGGACTATTTGATCAAATTTCCTCACTCAATCTTATTCCAATCATCAAATTTCAATTTTTTTATCATTCTAAGGGGCCTTAGGTGTGTTTCTATGCATTAGGATTCATGGAAAACATTACCCAAGTATATTTACAAATTTTGAAAGGATCGCGAACAAGTTTTAGAATTTAGTGTGGTATTCCTATTTGTGCTTTTCTCAATTTCTACACATGAACACAAATTTAAACACTAACTTAAACACAAATTTCATGTGCCTATTCATAAAACATTAATATCTTTAAGTGTATGCATGAGAACTTAAGACTTGGTGAAGAATTTATCTTGAATCACGGTGTTGGAAGCCAAGAAAGCCTTTCTTTAGGTTAGAAAATAGGTTTCCCCTCTTACTACACACATATATATACTAGAGCTTTGTGGGAGTTTTAAAAGGAATCAAATTCTAAGGCTTAAAAGTCCAAAATTCTTTTCTAGTAAATTTTCTAGATTTGCTGAGAATCCCAGCCTAAAAACCTTTCTTTTTGGCTCTCATATGCATGGAAGTTCCTCCCATACATATCCAAAATATTGGGGTAAGATTTCGTTGTCTAACATAATTATATCTCTGTTCCTATTCACTTTCCTTACTTTCCAATAAATACACACGAAAATTCATAGAAAAAAATAGTAAGACATAAACTAAAATTAATCCCTCATTTATTCACTAAAAATATTATTTAAAATTTGATTAACTACTCCCCAAAAATTTGGGAAGGTCTGACTAGCTTGATAATGCGGATATCACCTTTCAAGTACATTTAACAACACACCATTATTTTTTACACAAATTCTCTATAATTTATAGCCTAAGACTTAGCCTTGATCTCCCTAATTTAATCATCATTTTGCATGGCAACTATCCTTCATTAATGCTCATATATTTTGGCAATGCTTACCCTACACCTTTGCACACAAATTATTTTTCTTAACCACCATAATACTGCTACCCATATTTGCACAAGAATTGAATAAAACTAAGAATTTATGGATTAAATCCTTCATTAGTAATTGAAAATATTACTATCACAGTCCCAAAATTTTGGAGTATTGCAAAGTACATGACCGTCTCAATATAGATTAAAAATTGAGTACTCAATCCTTTCAGTTAAGGGTTATTAAGACAGCTAATAAAGCTACATGTAATCTAGTTGGAGTTATAGACTAAGACTCTAATCGGTGAAATTGATATACAAGATGTCTAAAACCCATGGGTAATACGAACACACATGAAAGTAAAAGTTTTTAATTATTTCAGTATGAAAGGTTTTTCAATGATTTTTATCTGTTTGACCATAAAATGATTTTCTATAAATTTTTACACGTTTCATTATAAAACGATTTTCTGTAAACTTCAAAATTTCTTGCAAGGCATTTACATGAAAGAAAAGTTTTTCACTCACATCTCAAAAAGTAGATAAACCCCTTATTAGGTGATTAGTCGCTCATAAAGATTTTGTAACCCTTTTACAAATGATGCCATGAGGTTGAGTACATTTAGAGATGGAAAAGTTCAAGGAAGATGGGAGGAAAAGAGTTTTTTAGATATTATTCAAACTGATGAGCAACAAATGTATTTTGAAAGTTCTACTTGTGCATTTTGCTGCAACTTTGTAACAAGATTTCATTGGTGAGGTGATCATTGTTTATTGAGGTTTGGTACCCTGATGAAGTAGGTTTTGGTATCCTTAGGGATAATTGTCTCTATGGTATTATCATGCTGTGTCACAGATTTGTGGCTTAACAATAATGATTACATGATATAATAGTACATTAGTTTACATAGTATAAAAAATGAACATATGTAGAAAAATTATAAAAATACTTGTTAATTGGATTGTGAATAGATATAATAATTGAAAAAAAGTTAATTATAAAAGGCAAGAGATAAAAAAAATTTTAATCTGAATTTGAATAAAATTTGTATGGTAAAATATCTAATTTATAAGATTTTTAAAGGGTGATTAATACTGAAAAATTTGGAAACAAACATAGATAAAACAATATTAAATAAATCTTCACAAACACACACACACACATATATATACCCACACATACACAAATAATAAACTCAGATATATGTGATGTCATTATCGTCCAACGCAGCAGGTGGAAAGACAGGCGCAGAAATGAGAAGTTTGAACACAATTACCAGCTCGCAATTGTTGAAAATCTGCATGCAAAAAACAAGAATAAAAATGAGAGAGACTTACCTTCTGGGGAAAAAACAGGTCTGGAAGAACCCCTATTGTTGTTGACTGTGATGTGAGGGCATTCTATAACCACGCCTAAAATGATATTATTTCTTTCCTTTGGTTGTATCTGAAAAAGTTACATTTATGGGAATCACTTTCGGGAAGGAGACGACACACTTTATATGCATAACAATCAACACACACACGGAGCGAGACAAAGAGAGAGACAGAGAGAGATAGCAGATTCCATGGATGAGGAATTTCGGGTAAGTTTCCACTATACGGAATTAGAATTCTTTTTTCTTGCCTTTTTTTGTCATGAAGGTATGAATATGTGACTTTTTAAATAAGGCCAATGCATCGCGTTTCGTATGTTCTCCACTCACATGTCCTGATATCTTTTGGAAATCCGTGATTTGACCATGTTCGAAGAATTGAGAGAAATAAATTATTTTTCAAATAATCATACATTCTTTTTAGTGTATAAGCCTCAATGAGATAACTTGCTTTAAGATAGTTAAGAATGTTACCTTAATAATTCATGTCATTATCATCTAAACATCTTGTCTATTAAATTTTGTTTGTCTCTTTATTTTTTTTTACTTTATGTTGTAAAAAATTTTTGCACTAACTTTCCTTCCCTCCACTATGAGTTTATATATACCCGTTAAACTAGTCGAGCTGCTCAAACCGTCTACAAATCACCTAAAATGTCATGCCCAAATCCAAGGTTATGGTGCAATAATGCTTGCGAATAACCTTAGTAAATATCAAAACCAACATATTAGAACATGCTAAACCATAATGTTCTTTTATTGCAATATAAGTATTTAATACATCACAGCGAGAAAGTAAGGTGAACTAATCTATTGCAGTTTCATTATCTTATTTGTTGTACAGTAAAAGAAAATAATTAAATCTTCTAGCTCCTGCTTCTACCACCTACATGCCTGATCATTCTTTCTAATGTCTTCTACAAAAAAGATGTGAAGGATAAATGTGAGTGTCAAATCACCTAATAAGCAAATGCCTGCCTTTTGTTGGGACATGAATAGAATAAAACATTTACAAAGATCTAAATGCCATGATGTTAAAACATTTACAGAATATTTTCTGAACAATGGTTAACCATAATCTCATGTTACATATATAATTCTCATGTATTGTGCTTCTAAATGCCCGGGTTCTCAAATAGTTTGTGTTTCATTTTATTGGTCATGACCTTAGTCAATTATCTCTTTAAGATGGGTCACGTTACTTAATCTACAACTTGAATTGAGTGGGTTACATATCTCAACATATAACCTCGATGGAATGGATCATATGTCCCAACTTACTACTCCAATTGAGTGGGTAACATATCCCACCTATCACTCGATGAGTGGGCAAAACTAGTCCCTATACTATCCTAGTTGGTTCTTAAATGCATGTTTCACAACATTCCAATGTATTCATTTAACAAGTCAAACCAATTAACATTCATAGTTATATTCAAAATCAATTCAGAAATAAATATTATAGCGTAGTCCATATCCAAAATCCTTTCCACCAAACACATAATCATTTCAGAAAAATATAGGTCTTTCAGGAAAGTAATCTAAAGCAATTCCATCAAGTAATACTGAATTTTAGAAAATAATTTATTTAAAAAAGTAGTTGAAAGGATGCAGATATCTAGTTTACACAGCAAAACCTTCATTTATGAAATGAAACAATTTTCAAAGGTAGTAGCAAAGAATACTACAGATATCTAGTTACTTGATACTCGTTTATTGTTCTTGAAATTTTCCTTTATTATCCTCTTAAATTCCTGTTCAAGTCAGAGCAATACCATTCAATTCTCAGTTTAGTGAAAATTCAATCCCTATAAGCTTTTGATGCACTCCTACATGTGTCCCCTCTTTTGTCTATATACTATTTCAATTCTTAGTTTAGTGAAAATTCAATACCTATAAGCTTTTGATGTACTCCTACATGTGTCCCCTCTTTTGTCTATATCCAGTTGTCAAATTCCCTTTAATTTAGCTTGTTTGGGTTCCACAATGATCGAAATGGACATTAAAATTGCAAAATTCAATTTCTGGGTGATTTTCCACACGTAGGTTCACAATCACAAAAAATGGGAGCTTCCTTATGCTTGCGGCACTAGTCATAGGGTGTTTGAAATTTCTGTGATCCAATTCACAAAATTATTAAATAAAATCAGAAAATAATAACTAAATTTTCTGCACTAATAATATTTATTAATATCTTTGTAAATATTTCTACCAAGCCCTAAACTTCTAGGATATTACATCCTCGTCACCTTACAAAAAGTTTAGTTCTTAAAAATGGGGGTATTGAGTTCTTATTTCCTCTTCTAATTTCTAGGTGGCTTCTTGGTCGGTGTGGCTTGTCCATTGGACTATTATGTAGGGTATTGTTGTGGTTCTTAAGTTTTGTTCCTTGCGGTTGACGACTTTCAGTAGTTATTCTTCATACGTTATGTCCTCTTCAACCGCCAGAAGTTATAGCTCTAGTATATGGCTTAGGTCGAGTACATATTTTATGAGTTGGGACACATGGAACACATTGTGGACATTAGCTAGTTCTGGGGGTAATGCCAACCAGTATGCCAACTTGCTTACTCTTTCTAGTATCTCAAAGAGTCCTATAAATCAAGGGCTTAATTTCTTAATCTTTCCAATTCTTATCATTCCATGCATAGAGAAAATCTTGAGGTAGACCTTTTCCCATGCCTTAAACTGTAAAGGTCTCCTCCCTGTCTCAGCCCAACTTTTATATTTATCTTGTGCCTATTTTGTATGACAACTACTTTTTCAATTGTTAGTTAGACTAGCTCTAATACAATCACCTTCATTTCACCTACTTCATCTCAACATATGGGTGAGCAGCATTTCCACCCATACAATACTTGATAGGGAGCCATTCCTATGCTATTATGGTAGCTATTATTATAAGCGAATTCGAATAACAGTAAGTAATCACTCTAGGTTCTCTTGAAGTTAAGAACACATGCTCCAAGCATGTCCTTTGATCTCTGAATGGTCCACTCAGATTGTACATCCATTTGAGGATGATAAAGCCTTCCTTAGTTCCACTCTAGTCCCCACAACCTTTTGAAAATTGCTCGAAAATTGAGACATAAATTGAGGGTCTCTATCTAACATGATGCTTATTGAAACGCCATAGAGTCTTACAACATTGTCCATGTATCCTTTAGCTAATTTATCTAGTGTATAGATTGTTCAAATCAAAAGGAAATAGGTTGACTTAGTCAACCTATCGACAATTACCTAAATGACATCAAATCCTTGTTATGTTTGTGGCAACCCTACCACGAAGTCCGTGGTTATATATTCCCATTTCGGCTCGGGTATCTCCACTAGTTGGAGATATCCTTTGGGTTTGATGTTTGGCTTTTGTCCTTTAGTACATTATGTACCTTGCCACATACTCAGATATGTCCTTCTTTATCCTATTCCACTAGAGGTTTCTTCTTAAGTTCTTGTACATTTTTGTGCTCTCAAGATGCATTGAGTATTTAGATTGGTGTACTTCTTGCATTATCTTGTCCCTGATTTCAACAACTAGTGGGACGTAGAGTCTTCTGTTCATGTATAGGACACCATCCCTTGCCACTTGAAATTCAGTAATCGATCTTACTCTACCTTTTCCTTAATTGCCGCAAGTTTAGGATCCATGCCTTAGGATTTCTTAATTTCCACATATAGCAAGGGTTCAATGTTCAAAGACATGAGAACACTTTCAGTGGATTTCACTACCTCTAAGTGTAGTGAATCCAATTATCAGGTGAGTATGGTTGCCATTACTATTGTGCTCTTTTTGCTTAAGGCATTAGCCACTTGATTTGACTTTGATTGCTTAGAGGCGTAGGTGATTACGCTACTATGTTTCATCCAAATGCATCCTAGTCCACCCTTATTAACATCACAATAGAAGGTGAGTCCTTTACCCTCGTTAGGTGCCCAATAATGGCACTAAAGTCAAGTTTTTCTTCAACTCTATGAAGCTCTATGTATATTTTGGACTCTAGTCAAATTTCCTTCACTTTTGGAGAAGCTAGGTTAGTGGTGTTGCTATTTTAGAGAATCCATCGATGAACTTTTAATAAAAGCCAATGAGTTCTAAGAAACTCCTTACTTCTGTTATGTTCGTGGGCCTATGCCACTATAGAATTACTTCAACCTTCTTGTGACCAATCAAGACCCCTTCTTCTAATATTATGTACCCCAAGAATGCCACACTTCTTAGCCAAACTTTACATTTATTGAATTTGGCATACAATTGTTTTCCCAAAGCATTTGCAAGACTATTCTCAAATGTTCTTCATGCATCCACTCAATTGGAGAATAGACCAAAAGTTGTCTATAAATACCACTATGAAGTCTTTTAGGTATAGCTTAGACATTTAGTTCATAAGATCTATGAAGGCTGTTAGGGCATTTGTTAACTTGAAAAGTATAACTAAAAATTCATAGTGCCGATATTGTATTCTAGATGGCATCTTGGAGATATCATTGAATTTTATCTTTAATTAGTGAAATCCTGATCTCAAGTTAATCATCGTGAATACACTAACTCCTTCGACCTAATCAAACAAGTTATCGATTCTTAGCAAAGAGTATTTTTTCTTGATCATCACCTTGTTAAGTTCCATATAGTTGATACATAATCTCAAGCTATGATCTTTCTTTTTCATGAAAAGCATCAGGGCTCTATAAAGCAATGTGCTTGGTTGAATTTGTCTCTTATCAAGGAATTCCTACAATTGCACCTTCAACTCCTTTAGTTATGTCAGCACTACAGGTACAAGGCCTTCAAGATAGGTGTTGTTCCAGACACTAGATTGTTCTCAAATTTGACTTCCCTATCTGGGGGTTGTCTGAGTAGGTCATCAAGAAAGACATACAAGAACTCTTTAACTATTAGGATATCTTTCACTTTCAACCCTTGATCCTGTGCATCTATAACGTAGGCTAAGTACACCTTGCATCCTTTCCTAATTGACTTAGCAGCTTAAGCTACAAAAATTACTGAACTAAGTTTACTGGACTAGTCCCTACCATTCCTATGATAGGAAAATGTATTTTGCTAGGTAGTAAACAAAAATTCACCACCTCATTTTTTATAGTCCACATGGGCAAAATTTCTAGCCAACCCATTAAATTGGCTTATATTAAGTCATATAAGTTGGTTTTGATTTTCAATCTCTACTAAAGTCCAAGTTACAGTACTTATATATATCGTATTAGCTACTAGGGTTTCACCTCCTAGTGTGGCTACTCTATAAGGTAGTTCTAACCTTTTCAGCTTATGTTCTAATTATCTAGCAAGGCCTTTTAAGATGAAAGAATGTGAAGTACCACAATCAAATAAGGCATAAGCATAGAGCTTGTCATCAATTACGTTACCTACAACCACATCCCTAGTGTTGTCTCACTCATGCATTCCTTTTCAGCTTAGGGTTTGGCTAGTTGGGCTTAAAATTGTTGGTGTTGTTGTTAGGGCTATTCTTATAAGTGTTGGAGGTGGAAGTTGATCTAGTAGCACCTTATGGGAACTTAGCAAGCTAATGACCTTACTGGCCACATTGAAAGCATGCTCTAGTCATTAGTTGTCACACCCTAATGTGTTGGTGGAGGGAAATGTTACAATCTAATAGTTGCGTTGGGGTTCTCCTAATTCCAGCCTTGTTTCCCTTTTGTTGGCTGGGGGTCTAGATGGGGCTCCAAGGTATTTGTTTCTAGAGTTTGGACTCAGTTTAAGTATCTTCAAATTATTCTTGGCTTCCTGGCAACTGATATCAACTTCAGCCTTTACTGTGGCTCCCAACAAGTTGTCAAAAGTCCATGAATCATGTAGTGTGAGGGCCATTTGCAATCTACTCAGTCCCTTGGAAAACTTGTGCAGCTTGAGGGTTGGATTAGCCATCACCATCGGCGAATACTTCCCTAGGGTGTGGAACTTCACCGAGTATTCAACCACGGATATATTGGGTGCTCACACTAAGCTATCGAATTCTACTGTCTTCTATAAGTGGATGGCATTGGGGAAGAAATAATTTGAAAATACTTTAAGAAATTAGGCCCTGGTAATTACCTTTCTTTTAGTAACGCATGTGAGATACAATCCCACCAAAGAGTAGCCTCGCCAACTAGAAAGAGTATTAACACCTTCAACTATATCTCAGCTAGGACTTCCATCAAGTCAAAGTTATCTTCAATCTCTTTCAACCATTTTCAGACAACCTCCAGATCATGTGAGCTATCAAATGTAGGCACAAAGCCCTCCTTAACGCCTTGTAATAGGCTTTTGTATCTCCATTAGGTGGAACTTGGGTTGGTGTAAGGGTTTGTTGTTGATTTCCCACCACTTAGGCCACTACAATAGCTATGACCACTTGGTCTTCCTGCTTTAGGGTTGTATGTCCTACTACAGGCTACAACTAGGGTTGTATTGGGGGCAGAGGTGGAGAATTTTCATATTCCTGTTCATTCCCATTTTCCATAGGGGCGGAATGACATAAGTTCTAGGTGTGCAATAGGGTCTTCTAGCCATCTTTTTATATTAAGGAAATTGTTTGTGAATTGAATGAATTATGCTAGTCGGAGCACACATTACATGAATGACAAGTAGGGATCAACAAATAATAAATAGAATAGTAAAACATGTAATGGCCATATAAAATAATGATTTTATTAATACAACTCACAATTGCCAGTCACACTATCACATTAGACAAGTCGGTCTTATTTGTATTGCAATATCCCTATAGATCCTATAACATGTAGTCTAGAATAGTTCATCTATTGTTATGTCCCTAGTCTGAAATAATTCATCTATAACTTCGCCCCCATCATCTGACGTAGCATCATTAGGAATCTCCACAGGGTCCTCCTCATGCTCCTCTGCGGAGTTAGGATTCTCAAACTGATGGTGAATGAGCTCACAGGGCTTATCATTCTCGCAATCGAGGTGTTGTACCTACTTAACCAATTCATCTCATTTCTCTTAGTCTGCATCTATGCAGTGTTGGATTTGTCCTTGCAAGCTTCTATTTTTCAACCTCAATTTCCTCCACTTTTCTTTTAAGTGTATGCTAGTGCTCTCTCAATCTTTATTCTCAACTACAAGTTTATCGTGCTGATGTTGGGCCTTGGCCAATGCGACAACTACATCTCCTAGATGGATCATCAGGTGAAAAGCTAGTCTATGATCTCCTCAGGTTAGGTGATATAGTCAGAGGGTTCTTGCTTCCTTGAATCACTAACATCGTCCATTTCCTATGTTAAGTATCAAATTTCTAAGGTAGAATAAAATCAATTCTATAACTTATGCATGTATGAAGTGAATTACTACATTCTAAGTTCTTTTGGTGTGGTCTCCTATGTTCCAACCTATGTCATATATTCTAGGTTCTCATTATCAAAATCTATACTTTGATACCACTTTTGTGATAACTTAAATACGGGACCATGATACAGTAATACTTTCTAATTACCTTAATGAATACCAAAGCTAATATATCTGAACATGCTAAACCATAGAGTTCTTTCAATGTAATATAAGGATTTAATACTTCACAGTCAAAAAGTAAAGTGAACTAATCTATTACGATCTCATTGTCTTATTTGTTTGACGGTAAAAGAAAATAACTAAATCTTCTAGCTCCTACTTCTACCATTCCCATTTTTGATTATTCTTTTGATTGTCCTCTTCAAAAGAGATGTGAAGGATAAAGGAGAGCATCAAGACACCCAATCAGCAAACACTTGACTCTTGTTGGGACATGAACAAAATAAAACATTTACAAAGATCCAAATGTCATCTTTTAAAAAAAATTATAGAATATTTTCCAAATAATGGATAACCATAATCTCATGTTACGCATATAATTTACATGTACTATGCTTCAGCATACCCAGATTCTCATGTAGTTCGTGTGCTATTTCATTGATCAAGATTTTAGTTTATTATCTTAACTAAGAAGGGTCACATTACTCAATTTACAACTCTAATTGAGTAAATCACGTGTCTCAACCAATGGCCTTAGTTGAGTTGGTCACATATCTTAATCTACTACCTAGGTTTTGTATGTCACGTATCCCACACTATCTCAGTTGGTCCCGAAAAGCATGTTTAGCAACATTCCAATGTGTTCATTTAACAAGTAAAAGCAATTTAGCCTTCATAGTTATATTCAAAAACAGTTAAAAAATAAATATATTGGCATCGTTCACATCCAAAATCCTTTCCCTCAAAAATATAATCATTTTAGAAAAATACTGGTTTTTCAAGAAAGTAATTTAAAATAGCTCTAGCAAGTAATATGGCATTTCAGAAAATAATTTATTTAAAGAGGTAGTCGAAAGGATGCAAATATCTAGCCTACATAGTAAAATGTTCGTTTACAAAATAAAACTATTTTCGAAGGTAGTAGCAAAAAATACCGTAGATATTTTCTTATCCAATACTCACTTACTATTCTTGAAAGTCTATAGTATTATCCTCTTGGGATCCAATTCAAGTCAGAGCAATACCAATTTCAATTCTCAATTAAATGAAAATTCAATCCCTATATGCTTTGGATGCACTGCTACCTGTGTCCCCCTTTTTGTCTATATTTAGTGGTCACATTCCCTTTAATTTGGTTTGTTTGGATTCTAAAACCACAAAATTGGGCAATAACATCAAAATATTCAATTTCTGGGTGATTTCTCATGCTTGGGTTTGCAACTGCCGAAAATAGGATTGCAGCTACGGAAAGCTTCGTCATGCTAACGGCACCTACTACAAGGCATTCTGGAATTTTTGTTATCCGATTCACGACTAGGAAGGGCCATGTTGTAGCGTTGACCATGTGGCACACTGGCTTGCTCGCAATTTTCCCTACAATTGTGCAATCTCATGGCACAAAACATGGTGAGTCTACATGCAAACATCGTGTTTAGTTTCCAATCTTGTTCCACCCAATTTTAATCCCTCATTTCAACATGGAAATGTGTTCTAAGGTTTCTAAAGGCCTCTCATTCATGTTTTTAAGGTAATACTCAACTTATCCTCTATGAGTTCTTTAGTTTCTTGAGTCCAAAATTTATCTCTTTTCGTTCTCTTCACTTTTGGGTGGCCACTTGTAGGTTTAGGGTAGAGAAAGTATTTTTTCTTTTGGGTTTTGGGTCAATATATATATAAAGGTGAAACCAACTTATATATGAGATTTTTGGCCTCTCAAATATTTGCAAAGTTTTCCCCACGAATTTTTTGTGATTGTAGGCCAAAAATCAGCCCCAATCTCTCTAATTGTAGCCTCCTCAGAGTATGATAAGGATTCCCTATGCATGTCCTTATTTTTGATAACGTTGACTAGCATGATCATACTCTTATTTTCTTCCATGGTTGAATTTATATTTTCATCAATATTTCATACGAAAATTATTAAATAAAATTAGAAAATAATAACTGAATTTTATGTTCTAATATTTTCTATTGATATCTATGTAAATATTGCCACCAAACCCCTAATATTCTTGGGTATTACACATAAACTATTGGTTTTAATTTTTAATAAGTAATGGTAGTTTATATATATTAAAACTCATCACATTTAGCTTGGTGGTGGGTTTAGGTGATGGATTTAACATTTACAAATTGCTTAGCTGGCAACTTAAACACTCACACACACACATAAATAATGTTTATTTCAGTAACATTCAATATTTACTTATATAGACATATCCATTTTATCGTAAGGCATATTTTGCGTGATAACATTTATTTCTCTCCTTATCTTTATTTTTATAGTAATTTTAGATTATTATTATTTTGAATAATCTTTTATTTTTTAGTTATGTCTTAAATATTTAAATGTAAACTAATAATACATGATTAAAAAAAACTAATTTGTGTGAATTTGATTATTAGAGAAATGTTATATTGAACATAAAAAAGATAACAATGAATGCTATTTTCATGTAATCAGTACTGACTGTTTTCCCATAATACATCAATCGATAAAATTTTAAAATTTTAAAATTTTTAAAATATTAATATGTTCACCTTTGACTTCATTTTAAAAATAATATCAAAGCTTATAACCCATCAACTGAATAAGAACAACACCAATCTAAACTGTTCAGTTTAAAAAGAATTATAATCATCATAGTTTAAAATTTTGTGAATCAATTTACATAGAGTTGGATAGAATTTTTACTATTAAATTGACCAAATTCGATCAAACATAAAGAAGAAGACATGAATTATCCATTTGTTTTGTTTTTTTAGGAAAATTTGAAACAACAGTTTTCACACTATTTTTGCCCTAGTCTACCGTGTCTTCATCCAACATCTACTGATAATATTTTATTCAATCAACGTATTGCATCATTCTCACATAGACATCATATTAACAAGATTTTATTTGACCAACATATCATGCATTCTTATAAACACATCATGTTAATAGTGTTTCATTCAACTGTCATGTCACATCATTCTTACAAATATATGTAATAATCGATCACATAAAACAACTCTCTATACTATTCTAAAAAAATATCATTGTTATGATTTTCAAAAATTTCCTTTAATCACATATAACCTTTGATTATTTATGCTCAATAATTACATCAAGACAAATCTCTCGAAATTAATTTTCTGAGATAGATAACTTATCTAATTACAGCCTTAGAGTTTATATCCCAACGTGTCATGTGTAAGGTGGGTGATTAAAAAATTATACCCTTCATATTTTGTGTATCCTCTTCACTACTGTAGCTAATGCATTAATTATAGGACACGTTATATACGTATCACATTAATTATATGACATTTTGTTAGGAGATGACATTTGGTGGATGTTGGATTTGGATGAGTATATGTTTGGTTGCAAGATTTTTAATGGGATAAAAATTTTGAATTATGTATATATGTAGAAAATATTTTATCATGATTAGATGATGAGATTTTATATAAGGATAGTGATTTATTATTAAAGTATGAACATGCATAAATGGGAGTGTACGTGTATATATTGACTTTTAATTGTAAATATACGTAACAACTGACGGATGCAGAGTTAGTTATATATTATGAGCAATCTAAAAGTGCATTAATCAGGACAATACAGACACTGAATACCATACTTTGATAAGTTTATAACACACCAATCCAAATATGAACACAGTAGGGATGATGAAAATTACTCAGGAAGAGAGAAGAAAAATAATAGATGGAAATGTTCATAATCATAATAACCTTCACACTACTCTCGTTGCTTTCATACCTCATTAATCATCGTTCACGTAACTTACGTGTTAACTTCCTTGTGCGGTTAGTTCTTAATATTCTAATTGTCAAAGCCTCCTCAAGCCTCTGATATGAACATTTGGGTTTTGTGACACGTACGTATTTAAATATCGATCACCCACGTGTCACCATAGCATGAGATTGCCCGCTCTTTGAAAGTGACCTTGTCCTCAAGGTCAAAGTGATTCAGTAAACTGACATAAAGGTTCCCGATCACATACAACTAATATCTCAGTTTGAAATCCATCAGGATGTAAAGTTCGGTGAACACCCAATCTTGAAGCTGAAATATAGGACTAGTATCAGAAATGAGAAGTGGCAGTGGAACATATTGCGGCGTAGGATCTCTAGCACATTTCTTCATGAGAGAAACATGTAATATTAGGTGAATTCTGGCTTCAAGTGGTAATGAAAGTTTATATGCAACAAATTTGAGTTAAGCTGACACTTGAAAATGCCAAGCTTTTGTGATTTTCATAAGTAAACTGAATGCCGTCTATAAGGTACAAGAGTTCAACAAAAACCAAGTCTTAAACATAAATACAAAGAAAACTTCAGTGCTTTAACTACCTATGGAATGTTACATGCACTCTTGAGCATGAATTAAATTGGCTTTTAATCAATGTAAAAGACCATCTCCAACCTACAACTAATGCATTATGTCTGAAGGAGCATGATTAGGAATAGTAGAAGGAGGATCTCATCCATACACAGCTTTAAATAGATTCGTGAGGATAAATGTATGAGTCATACCAAAATTCAACCCATGGTAAATACTAAACCCAAAGTCGTCGTTGTTCATGCACAAAACATCTTAAAAACATTTTAGTGCATTTATTGAGAGCCTCAAATCCACCATTCATTTGAGGATGATATGATCAACTCATTGCTAATATGGTACCTTGTAATCGAGATGGATGCTACAAAATGAACTAGTGAAAGTCTTGTCTATGTCTGACACAATGTTGTGAGGAATGCCACAAAGTTTAACCACTTGGTTGGCAAATGCTTTAGCAACCTGTAGACTGGAGAAATTATCACACAAAGGAGTGTTAATGACCAAAGAAATCCATCCACATGGCAAATGTTCATTCTCACAGCTCACAGCACCAGCACCAGCAGATGGCCTCTCTTGTGCAGGCTGTTTTGTGTGAGTTCGGTAGAATTTTTGAGCGGGAAATGTACCATGTATTTCGTGTATAAGTGTAGATAGTTTTGGTATTCTTTATTTTAAATACGGTAGAGTTCTAAAGGCTATAGGTGATGGAAAAATAACACTGCCAGAAAACAAAAAACTGCATTTCTAGAAACTTTGGTTCCAGAAGTTGATTTCCTAATTTCTTTTCCATTCTTTCTTAATTTTTTTAATTCAATTGTTCTTCTACATGGTATCAGAGTAAGGTTGGAAAAGACAGTGACGATTTCGGTCATCTTTGAAACATGGATGAATCATCTGGTTCAATTGGAAATCCACCACAACCAGATCATCCTCCTAACTTTACTGATTCGTTCAATCCTTACAGAATTGATCATGGTGATAATCCAATGGTGGCCTTGGTTCCAGACCTACTGACCACTGAGAACTATGTCATGTGGTCTCGTAGCATGAGGAGAGCCCTCAGAGCTAAGAACAAATTGGGGTTTGTCAATGGACAGATCAGAAAACCTACAGCCAGCAACTCCATTTTGCTAAAAGCCTGGGAGAGATGCAACGATATGGTAGTTTCCTGGATACTAAACTCAATATCTCAATCTGTCAAATCTAGTCTACTATTTGTTGATGATGCTTATGAGCTGTGGGATGAAATAAATCAAAGGATGTCTCAACATAATGGACCTAGGATTTATCAACTAAAAAAGGCTCTAGCAAATCTGATCCAGGGAGATGATTTGATTGTAACTTACTATGGCAAACTGAAAGTAATTTGGGATGAACTTTCGGTCTATGATACAATGCCAAAGTGCACATGTGGACATTTGCGGATTTTGAGTGAAAGAATGCAAAAGACTGTATGCTTTAGTTTTTGATGGGATTAAATGAGAATTACAGTCATGTTAGGGATCAAATCCTGATGTCGGATCCTATTCCTCCCATTAACAAAGTTTTTGCAATGGTTCGACAGCAAGAAAACAACATCAAATCCTTGGAACAATGCAAAGAATTGACAGCATGGCCTTATCTGCTCAAAAGAGTACATCAACATCAAAATTAGGAGCAAGGAGGGACAAACCATCTTGTTCACACTGAAAGGTCCTGAGACATAACCTTGAATCCTGCTTCAAGGTGGGAAATGCTGAAGTTCCTACATGTTCACATTATCACATGAAGGGACATTTGAAAGAAAAATGCTATAAACTTGTTGGATATCCAACAAGGCATAAACTACACCAGAAGGGAAGGAAGGTAGCGTCCTATAGCCACTTGTCTCAGGTTGTTCAGCAGGGAGAAGGCAATACCTATCATGGTGGAGATGATAGAATGAGCTTAACCAGATCCCAGTATGAAGAATTGATGGCTATTCTTGCGGCTGGAAGAGAAGCAGCCATTGATAATGGTAACCAACCTTCTCCATCTCTTTCAGCTAGCACTGTTGTTAGCAATTGTCCTACATAGTCCTCAACTTATCTAAACATGGCTGGTAACCACTACACTTTAACCATATGAAACCAAGACCTCACTCAAAGTCTAAATCACTCCTGGATAGTGGACACTGGGGCAACAGATCACATAATTTGTGATCCCAACTGTTTTTCCACTACTCCTTTTAAAACTTCTAGACATATTAGACTCCTTAATGGTTCACAAACTGTTGCTACTCATATAGGGAGAGTGAAGTTCAATGAAAATCTCATTCTACATGATGTGCTTTTTGTTCCATCCTTTTCAGTCAATCTTTTGTCAGTAAGGAAAATAACACAATCTTCCTCTGCCTGCTTTGTTTTTACCTCTTCTGTATGTTTCTTGCAGGACCTGACTTCTTAGGCCATGATTGGGAGGGGTGAGGTTAAAGATGGCTTGTACAGAATACAAAAGACCCAGCCATTAGACAACAAACTCAGTGTAAGTTTCACTCAACCACTGGAACTACATTCAGCTTTATCTTTTGAACTCTGTAATGTTGCTAATTCTGACCTTACTGATAGCATATGGCATTATCGCCTTGGTCATCCTTTGAGGAAAGTTTTACAACTCATTGATGATGAATTTGTGAAATTTAAACCCTTTACAATGAATGAGAATTTTTGTTCTGTCTGTCCCTTGGCCAAGATGCATAGAAAACCATTTTCCATTAGTAAACACAAAATATCACATCCTTTTGATTTAACACACTGTGATCTATGGTGTCCTTTCAATGAGGTTGCTCATGATGGAAGTCAATATTTTTTGACTGTAGTGGATGACTTCACTAGGACAACCTGGGTATATTTAATGAAAGCAAAATCAGAAACTAGACAATGTTTGATATCTTACTGCAATATGATTAATAATCAATTTGATAAGAAAATAAAGATGATTAGGACTGATAATGGTTCAGAATTTTCTTTGGGAGATTTTTATCATGAAAGAGGGATAATACACCAAAGAACTTGTGTTGAATCCCCCTCAACAAAATGGAACAGTTGAGAGAAAACACCAACATCTTCTGAATGTAGCTAGAGCTTTGAGATTTCAGTATGGTATTCCCATAGGATATTGAAATGAATGTATTTTGACAGCCACTTATCTTATAAACAGAATGCCAAGCCTTGTCTTGGGAAATAGAAGTCCTTATGAGACACTTTTCAAAGCTAAACCAACATACAAACACATAAAGGTGTTTGGTTGCTTGTGTTATGCAGCAACTCTTAAGTAAGGAAGAAGAAAATTTGATGCCAGAAGAAAAGAATGTGTTTTCATGGGATATCCATATGGGATAAAAGGTTATAAGGTTATGGAGTTAGAAACTAAACGGATGTATATTTCAAGGGATGTGACATTTTGTGAACACATATTTCCTTTCCGTTCAAAAAAGATGTTGATTGACTCTCAAAACTCCCATAATGATGTCAGCTCTTCAACAGTTCCGTATGTCCCTCATGATCTTCCCAGTCCAACCATTCCTCAATCCATATCTGACATACCACCCACAGAAAACATTCCAGACAATGATCTCAACTAATCTTCACCAAGCCCTACTCCAATAACATCCAACCATTTTCCTCAATTGAGGAGATCTAGCAGGATAAAAATGGCACTTGAATATCATAGAGATTACCATTGCAATCAAGTCATCTCAACCTCATCTCTATCCACTGGTCAGAGAAGTTCAGCCCCAAAAGGAAGTGTTAGATATCCTATATAAAATGTTTTAGAAAATCCTAAATCTTGTTCCCATTATCTATCTTTCTTAGCTTCTATTCTTCCCAAGAAGAGCCAGCAACATACCATGAGGCTGTCAAAAGTCCCAAATGGCGACAAGCCTTAAATTTTGAGTTGGAAGCAATTGAACAAAATCAAACATGGACTGTAATAGACTTACCAGATGGGAAGCAGACCATTGGATGCAAGTATGTTTTCAAGATCAAATACAAATCTGATGGAAGCATTAAAAGATATAAAGCAAGATTAGTTGCAAAAGGTTTCACACAAAAGGAAGGGGAAGATTACCAGGAAACCTTCTCACCAGTAGCTAAGCTGACAACATTAAAATGCTTACTTGCAGTTGTTGCAGCAAGGAGATGAAACCTGCACCAGCTTGATGTCAATAATGCCTTTCTGCATGGTAAATTGGAGGAAGAAATCAATATGAAGAAGCCTCCAAGATACAACAAAGGAACAATTAATCAAGTATGCAAGTTAAACAAAAGCTTGTATGGTTTAAAACAAGCATCAAGACAATAGTTTGCAACATTGTCAAATGCACTGCTGAAATTTGGTTTCTAGCAGTCAAGGGCCAACTATAGCCTTTACCATGCTCAAAGGAAAATCTTTCACAGCTTTATTAGTATATGTGGATGACATTATAGTAGTAAGTAATCAAGAAGAAGATATCACAGCTGTGAAGAACTTTTTGCATGACAGTTTCAAGATTAAAGATCTTGGTGAGTTGAGATATTTCTTAGGAATGGAAGTTGCTCAGAATAAGAAGGGACTCTATATTAGCCAGAGGAAATATGCCTTGGACATTCTAGCAGATAGTGGTTTACTTGGAAGCATGCCCTGCAAAACACCTATGGAACAAAGAGTAAAGCTCAACAAAGAGAAGGGGAAGCCTCTGGATGATCCTTCTACTTACAGAAGATTAGTGGGCAGACTACTTTATCTTACACTAACCAGGCCTGATTTGTCATTCTCTGTCCATACATTAAGTCAGTATATGCTGGCACCAACAGATATCCATTTAAAGGCAGCCCATAGGGTCCTACATTACATCAAGGCCACTCCCAAGGCCACTCCTTCACAAGGATTGTTCTTCCCTTCAGAGAATGAGTTGAAGCTTATAGCCTTCTGTAACTCAGATTAGGGAGCATGTCTTGATTCACGAAGATCTATTACAAGTTATTACATATTCCTTGGGCAGTCCTTGGTGTCTTGGAGGTCCAAGAAACAGTCTACTATTTCTAGGTCTTCAGCTGAAGTAGAATATCGAGCAATGGCAGCAATATGCCATGAATTAACATGGTTGAAGTTTATTTTAGCAGCACTTGGAGTTGAGCAGCTGGAACCAACATCACTACACTATGACAATCAGGCAGCCATGCATATAGCAACTAATCCTGTGTTTCATGAATGCAGCAAACACATAGAGATGGATTGTCACCTAATCAGAGATCAAATTCAGGAAGGGAAGTTGATCACTTGTTATGTTCCTACTACCAATCAGGTTGCAGACATCATGACCAAACCTCTGGCTCATGATTTGTTTAGGAATCATATTTGCAAGATGGGAATGGTGAATCACCAATTCTCATCTTGAGGGGGGCTGTTAATGACCATAGAAATCCATTCACATGGCAAATGTTCATTCTCACAGCTCACAGCACCAGCACCAGCAGATGGCCTCTCTTGTGCAGGCTGTTTTATGTGAGTTCGGTAGAATTTTTGAGTGGGAAATGTACCATGTGTTCCGTGCATAAGTGTAGATAGTTGTGGTATTCTTTATTTTTAAATAAGGTAGAGTTATAAAGGCTATAGGCGATGGAACAGTAACACTGCTAGAAAATAAAAAACTGGATTTCTAGAAACTCTGGTTCCAGAAGTTGATTTCTTGATTTCTTTTCCATTCTTTCTTGATTGTTTTAATTCGATCATTCTTCTACAAGGAGTTAGCTAGCAATATTTCGAGAATTGATCAAAAGTACCATTACAAAAGAGTATCCCTAAGACACTAGGAGATTGGTGATGAAGTCCATATCCACCTCTTCACAAATTTGGTAAGAAAGAGGTGAAGGACTCAATAAACTAGCAGGGTACAATTGGGAGACTTACTCTCTTGTTGACAGACTTGGTATTGTAGACAAATGACTGAATTTTGTCTTTCATATTCTTCCACAAAACTAATTGGAAGTTTGAGCCAACATACAAAGGAACTTGAATGGCCTCCAATAGTTGAATAGTCAAATTTCTGTAAGATTTTGGTAATGAAAGATTGAGAACGAGGAATAACATGATGATTTTCCAAAACAATAGGCCATCACTGATACTGTAATGAGGCAATGTAGTAGGATCATCATGGAATTTATGAATAAGTTTCTGAAACTCTGAAGAACTTCAAATCTCTAAATAAATTTTATCCATAATTGACGCATGAGGTAAAAATAGTGCAAACAGCAAGAATAAGATAAAACGTCCACAGCTTAGTTTTATGCACGTAGTTTATATTCATTAAACTAGTGATATTCCAGTAGTTTAGGTGCCCACTTCTATTCTTCTAGCATTCAGATCAGTTGACCAGAAAGATGTTTGAGATTCTATTGACCAATTCGAGATACGAAATAATGCCACATAAGATAATGTTTGAATTTGGCTATTGCCTTAGTAATCGCATAGAGTACTTGCACTTAAGTAGACTAGGCTCCTTAGTGATATTTTCTTAGAAAAATAAGAGATGGGATGTCCATTTTAGCTTAACACAACACCAATTCTTTGTTCACGAGCATCAATTTCAATGAAAAATGGCTTGGAGAAATCAGGCAAAGTAAGTACTAGAATGGAGGTTAATGTATATTAAAGTTATTTATTTGCAATTTACACCTTTCCCAATCAATGAAGCTAACTATTTTGAAGGAGTTACATAAGTGGTAATGCAATAGAGGCATAGCGGTGTATAAAAAGTTAATGATATCCAATTGATCTGAGAAAGCCTCAAAGTGCAGAGATAGTTTGAGGAATTAGCCAACCCATTAGTGCTCTAACTGTACTAGCACCCATTTCTACACCAGTAGCAGAGATTATATGCTCTAAATATTCTATTCTTGGTTAACCAAAAGACCATTTTGAAAGTATAGCATAAAGGTGATGGTTTAATAGTTTTTCAAAGACAACAATGAAATACTCATGGTAAGTGCTCCAAGAAGAACTATAAATAAGTGTATCATCAAATTGACAGAAAATGTCAGTCATTAAAGCTTGAAAAATTGTAAGTGCATTAGTGAGGTCAAAAGAAATTACTAACTAGTCATAATGACTAATGAGGCGTCCCAAATGCCGTTTTCTTCTTATCCCTAGTGTGAAGCAAAACTTGATGATAATCCAAATGAAAATCTCACTTAGATTATACAATAGATCCATGCAATTCATCTAATAATTCATTAATAGTAGGAATGGGAAATGAACCTTAACTATAACTTCATTGAGTGCTCTATGATTAGCATAGAAATGGTAGGTGCCATCTTTCTTTTTAACTAATAATATTAGGGCCTAAAAGGGACTAACATTGGGCTGAATCAACCTATCACTCATCACTCATCATCTCATCAACCATTATTTTAATTTCAACTTTCTAACTAGAAGGGTAGAGATATGGGTGAACCTTGACTAGTGCAATACCAAGTTCTGAAGTAGTGGCGTGATCTTGACTGCGTGATGGTGGTAACCAATGTGGCATAGAGAAGACTTCATGAACTTGCATTAAAATTGCAACTAAATTCTCAGGTAAGTTAGGTGGAAGAGTAATAGGCTCTAGAGTTTTAGATTTAATCAAATTTGTGGAAAGGGTGAATAACCCAAAAATTGAATTGGTAGACTAGACTCTCTTTTTAATTGATGAAGGTGTGCAGCAACAGGCAAAGTTGATTTGAATCCTTATAATGTAATGAACTAGTCATTTATATTAAATTTGATGATGAAAGCATTATAGTATGCAATATAAGGTCCCAAGGTAACCAACCATGAAGCACCAATAACAAAATTAGAACTAGCCACTTGCAATACAAAAGCAAGGAAGATTAACAAAGAACCTTCAATTAGAAGATGTAAGTTACAAATGATACCTTCACTCTTAATAAAATTACCATCACCCACAAGCACCCAGAATGGTGGAGAAGGATCAATTGGTAATTGTGAATGATAAGAAATTCAAAGGATTGATAAAATTATCTGAACTTTAGCCATCAAGTAATATTTGAATATCAGTTCCATCAATTGAACTAGTAAATCATATAGTTGCAACCCCCATAGATGTTTGATAAGCATGAAATGAAAGGTGTGGAATTAATGGAGGATCCTTTAGACTAGGTAAGTCTTACTACTTAATGGCATCAATGAGAGAAGGGTTATCATTTTCATTAAGGTAAAAAATCAATATATATATTGATGAATGTGAAACTTGATAGAATTGACATGGACTTGGATCGATCAAATTTCGTGTTACCATATCTTTTTAATCAAATAAACACGCTAGATCAACAACCCACAAAAGATTTGAAAGAGATTGGCCCACATCTCTTCGCATGGTGGTTTGACATCACAAATGAAGCAATTAAGAAAGACTTCATCAAATAATCTAGTAGCTAGATTGACCAGAACTATAAATTTTTGGTAATAAGCATCAATAAAATACATCTAAGTTAACTTGAATAATTGAGCTCATGGACTTAAGAAGGGCTTGTATTGATGTTCAATTGCTTCAACTAGTGTAGCTTGGGTAAAATTAGCTAAGATTTCTATAATATTTGGAACTAAGGTGCCATTGAACTTTCCATGTGTACTGTAGCAATAGTTAAGCAGTAACTGTAGCAATAGTTAAGCACTAAGGGCCAAAATATTATAATAAGAAATGGATGCTCTAGACAAAAAAACCTAAATAAGAGGATCTATGCCATCAAAATTAGGAAAAATCTAACTACACTTGTCACATCTAAAGAGCTTGAAATGACGGTGGTGTTGTAGTTGACTTGAATCTAAATTTGTTGAAGTGTTAGCCAGTGATTGTTGAAGATGATCCATGTTTTTTCTTAATACATCTATTGCTTGTGTGATTACCTTAAGAAAAACATCCTAACAATCTATACAGCTCGTGGAATTCTCCAATTTATCCGTTCGACCAACATGGAGTTTGTTAAAATGATCCACCATGTCTAAAATTTGTTCCAATTTAGACGATAAATCCTTGAGGCAAGTATAATTTGCCATAGCCTCCTAACAAGAGTACCAAATTTTTATGAATAATCTACAAGTAAACTATTCATGACATCAAGGATACCAAATGAAATAATTTGATAAGTTTATCACATCCCCAATGTGAATATTGTTGAGAGGATGAATATTACTCAAGAAGAGAGAAGAACACAAAAGATGGAAGAATTTTTCATAATAGTCTTCACACTACTCTCTTTCCCCTCATCCCTTATTAATAATCATTCCTCTAATCTCCATGTTAACTTCCTTGTGCAGTTCCTTTATTGGGTTCTATTTGTCAAAACCCCTTCCTGCCTTTGAACCTAAACTTTTAGGTTCTATGACATGTCAATATTTGAAGGTTAACTATCCATGTGTCGTCATAGCATGGCATTATATATATAAGAAATAAAAATTTTGAATTTAAATTTGAATGAATATTTGTTGACTAATATGTTTAGTTGTATCAAATTTGATGGTTTGTTAAGAAGTTGAATAAAAATTTAAATTTTATATTAAATTTTGATAGAAATGCATATTTTAATGGGAAAAACTTTGACGGGATTGAAACCCATGCAAATTGCAAACCAAACATAGATGACACAGATGACGCTTTGATGGGAGGGAAACAAATTGAAAACCAAAAATATAATTTTATGATTGCACATGATAATTAACATTTTAAATTCTATATGCATGCGTATTGGGTATATAATTACTATAATGTTTTTATATATATATTTCACTTTTTTTTCTTCAATTTTTATTTATTTTGTTCCTTTTTTATCAATTTTAATTTATTTTGTTTATCTTATTTTCAAGTTCTTTCTTTTTTTCTTTTATTTTATACAAAATATAAAATTTATGTTCCAAAATATTTTTGATTTATTTAGGTAATTATGTACATGCAAGGAGTGTACCTACTATCACTGATTAATATATATTCTTATGTGTGTATGTGCAGATATGAGTGTTAATATTGAAAATTATTTGTGTTACCCCATTCGATGTGTTGGCACATGGTGTGGCTTGAGGATTCCCGAGTCATTAATTCTGTACAAACTTGCTTTCTTGAGGATTCTTTAAGATGCGTTCGATTGATAGGTTTGAGGATGATCATATCAGCTGGAAAAATTCAAAAACAAAATAAATAAGGTGATATTATCCGTCCCAAATGTGTAGAAACCGAATTGGTTATGTGTCCTGCACAGCCATGAATCTAATCTGCTGTTATAATGTCACCTGACAAGCGAGGGCGACAAACGCAGTTTGAATTCTAAACAAATATTCCAACTTCAAGCTTAATGGAAAGGAGTAACTGAACCACTATATGAATTTTGCTACGAGCTGCACGAAGAATATAGAGCTTGGTGAGAATATGTTAAGCGGACGTTTCTATAAACTTTCAACGAGTTTGGGGTGTGAGCTTTTAATTTTAAGGCCACAAATAGTCACGGTATATGCAGCACAATATAAAACGAAAACCCGAGTAACTTTTGTCATATCACATGCATTAACTGAATATATTTGAAAAACATATAAAATCTACTTTGTAGAATTTAATTCTAGGTGAGATGTACGTGCGTGACCCATGAGTGCTAATCCTCAAGTTGTGACTTCTAATTCATTCTAACAAAATGAACTTGAATAAGTAACTCCAAAATTCTTTATAAACTTTTTCTCAAGGACCTGAAGCAAACTCCTTAGGGGATGGAGACTTTAGAACCAGAAAGAAAACTAGAAAATAGGTTAGAGAACCTTTTCTCTCTTTCTTTTGAGGAGCACATGAAAATTTTGTGTTTCTTCTGATGTTGGGTTTATTTGGAACTCTTCCAAATCAATTTATTTCTAACATATATAATCCTGTACAAGATAAGATTCTAATTTCTATGTAATGTACTTAGAGTATTTATAATAAGCTTTATACATAGACCTTCAATTAATTTAAGTTCACAATATATCTAGTTATTAATTCCACTAATAATTAAGGTCATATGTTGCTTTCTTTTTAATTTAATCAATCCCATTAATTAAATTAAACAAATATTATTTGTCTATCTAAAAATCTAATTGCTACCAAACATAATGGGAAATCAATTTTGGTCTAATCTAATTGATGTCAAATTATTATCACCGTAAGACTTTGCAAATTTCATCTATGCCCAACCAATTTTCCACCTTTTCCTTGTTCCATCTTATTGTGTGTGACTTTCTAATTTCATCCTTAATCAGTAATAAGTATAATTCGAAAGATATGAGTAATGCTAAACCTATAACTCATATCATAATCCATTCAAAGTAACGTGAATGAATCATATGAACCCTACTGATTATGAATATTATGCAGTGTAAACCATTTGTTTCACTTTATCTCAATTAAACGAGAGCCATAAATTTAGCCAAACATACCGGCTTGATCATGTGATCAAATTAATATAGCCTCACGACACTATTGTAATATTTGAAATTCATTTTTAATCATATACTACTTTGGCCAAAGATTTTTATAACATGAAACATTGATCACATAGCATAAATGCTTTACTCACATGTAAAGAAACTAATCCCTTATTGAATATACATATGGAACTAGAAAACGGCACGCAGGGCTCGTAACCCTATCTTACATCAGGATAAATATTAGTTCTTAATGTTCTATTAATATGCTAACATCATGCACGTAAGGCAAGCATGTTGCCTTAGGTCTAAGGTCTAATTGAATTTAACATGATTATAAAGCACGACATTAACAACTACAAATAAATTCCACGTGTCTGTCTTACTCTGAGTTTTTGTTTGAGTCCTTATTATCCAACGACATATTCACACACATATATTCTTAATATCTTATATTAAATAACAAAACACTCACCATACAAATATGTGAGTGGCTTTATTTTGCCTTAAGATTTTAATATTTTCTCTTTTAATTTTTTTCTTATTATTTTGTCATCTCCTCAACTTTCTTCTCTCTCTCATATTGTAAAAATATATCTAATATAATTTATATTTTTGAGAACTTATTTTTATTATTAAAAATTTAATTGATTTAAGTTTTATTATCATGATTTTAATTTTTAAAATCCGATTTAATTATTAAATTTTCAAAATGTTATTTATTTAACTTCATTATCATTAAATAAAAAAATTATGCAGATGTATATAATAAATAATTTTTACTAAATAAGTAATTATAAAATAAAATGTATACGTAATGATTTCAATATATCTATACAAAGAAGATATAATTTTATATGTAATAAAATATAATATTTTTAATTAAGATGATTAATATGCACACGCAATGAATGTGCCACTAATGCTAATGCGCGTGTGTGTGTGCGTGTGCGTGGAGAGAGAGAAAGAGAGAGAGAGAGAGAGAGAAAGAGAGAACAGCCATATATGTGTGTGGGGGGTTTGTAACAATGTGTGATGCATAGTATAATTAAAATTAATTAAAGAATTCAAGTATTAACAAATTCAATTAAATAATTCTAAAGTACAAAATTTTTAAATGATGTAGACTTTGAACTTTTAAAAAATAAATGAAATATTTTTATTATGTTAGTAAATCTCGCTTTTGTAATTTAGATAAGTTTTATGCAAAATAAAGGAATTTAAGTTAAATATTCAATAAGTAATCTATAAATAAAAAATTAATTATATACATATACATATATATATATATTTATATGATAATATGGTCTATATATACATGCATGGGTTAAATCTTTTATGTCAAAAATTTGTTACATTAATGAACACACACATATATTTGTGTGTGTGTGTACTTTTGTATATGTATGTCAATTTTGTATAATATTCCTAATATCAGACTGGAGATAAAACTGAAGAACAAATGGTTCACTAGTTCAATCAGATATAAAAATTGGTCAAATAATGTTATTTATTATATATATGTATGTGTGCGTGTGTTGTTTTAATATCAAAAATTAAGAAATATGTTAACAATATTTTAAAATTTTATAACTAATCAATGTAGAATCATTATTCAAATAAAAAAGTATATAATTAATTAATTATTTTTAAAATTCAAACAAATTAAATATATAATAATTAATTTATTAGCTATTAATAACTTATTCATTATGTATAAATTATGTAGCCATATACAAAGACAGACAATTATACAGTTTTTTTCTTGTTTTAGTATATTTCAGCCTAGTCATTTATTTCCATTTTAATCCTTCCTCCATTTCCCCTTCTCTCCTCCTTTCCTCCTCTCCTTCCTCAAAATAATAATAATAATAATAATAAATATAAAAATCAAATCAGTCGTCACTCGAACTAGGACCTCGACTAGTTCCTAATTAAACTGGTCAAACAAACTAAGATAGTCCAGGTTTAAAAATAATGGTTGTGTGCAGATTGAATTCTGTACAAATATTCCAACTCAATGATTAATAGAAGTAGTAACTAACTCATTATATGGATCTACATGCTACATGAAGAATTTAGACCTTGGTGAGAACATTTTTAGAGGAGCTTTCTATAGAGTTTTAACGAGTTTGGGATGTGAACTATTAATTTTAAAACCACATACAATCATGATAAATGCAATGTAATATAAAATCCAAACTTGAACAACTTTCGCCATAACACATGCACCAACTGAATGTATCAGAAAAATATATAAGATTTGCTGTGTAGAATATGATTCCAAAAGAGGTGTATGCCTAACTCACAAGCCCTAACCCTTAAGTCACGACTTCTAATTTATCCACATGGAAAGAACTCAAACAAGCACCTCCAAGATCCTCCATGAACTCATTCGCAAGGACTTTAAGCAAACTCCGTTGGGTATGGATGACACGTGTGTGGAAGTGTAAAGATACGAAATTCGATGTATGCCAAATCCAACAAAACCTACTTACATGAACTATCAGAAAACAATCAAATACAATGATCTTTGATGAACTCTAATGATGGACAACCACAACTAACACACGTAATTAGTTAATATTTCATTAATTTATTTGAGAAGCACTTGGAATAACTTGATTTGGTGTTTAGATTCAAAAGAATTATGGAATCACTCAAATTGAAAAAAAATAAAAAAAATAATTTATTCATGAAAATATCAAAAGAGTTCTTTTGATAAAAATAACCAAAGGTCCTTTATATTACTTTAGGAACCCTTAAAAACCAACTAAATTTGTTCATAAGTGTTTTAGGAAGATTAGGAATGAAAATTAGAAACAAATCCTAACAAAAATACAATTCTTAAGTTACAAACCTTAATTTAGATTGATCTGGATGTCATGGTATTAACCAGGCATTCTTCGGATCGATCTGGAACCAACCCAATTATAATTCCAAAAACTTGGCAAGTTGCAAAATTTTCAATTTGGACACTTGCAATCGAGCACAATCTTTTGCGATTGTAATTACAGAACTTCCGAAATCACTTCTAAGTTAATCGGCTTCAACTCTAGATTGATCCAGGCTTTATGAGATTAATTGGTACTCCTTTAAAGGCTATTTTCTTCATTGTTTTGCATTAAGATGATCCATAAGCTCCTCTTCGAGTTCCAAAACCTCTCAAAACATCTCAAATTCCTTTGGAACTCAGGACCTAGGTTCTTCTTGGCTTCTTGGAGCTCATAAACTTCAACATGCATCTATGGTTCCATGATCATCATTTATTCTGACCCAGTGCTTGCATCATTAGCCTCCTCTTGAAGGTAAATTGACCTCAATTTGTTAGAATTCCTATTACCTACAAAAAATTCCAAAGATGAAATAATATAATATAATACTAATGATATTCTTGCCTTATTCTCCCACCTCGCAACTTGGTTTTGTAGTGAACGTGTAGACACGTGGACCTCCACAAATTGCAAGCTTAGAAAAAAAATTTTCCAAGTTGTAACTCAATTCCTAGATCAAATATTGGGATATTGAACATTCTTTTAGTAGTTTTAACGGAAATCAACCTCCCCACCAAAATTATACAACTCAATAACACCAATTCCTTTAGGTTCTTCCTTTTAGAAATAATTCCAACTTCCCCAATTACATTCCCCTACAAAATTATTCCAAATTTGATAACACTTATGTGTTCCAACATGTTAGCACAACCATATTCCAACAATCTAGTGTTGCCAACATAATGGTCACAAAAAATCAACTAACAACAATGCACATCAAATAATGGACAAACAACCAAAATAATGCACATCGTTGTTCCATCTCCAATTACATATTGCTTATACAAAAGATAACATAGCTCTCTAGCATTTTTATTGCAACATACACATCACAATTTATGCACTTATGGACAATATTTATAGGATTTGTACAAACTCATCTATGTGTACGTGTTATGACATAGAATTCAACATCATGATAAGCCTTATGTGCAAACATGTCATATATAAGAAACTCAACACATTTATGCCTTATTCCATAACATGTAACTAATAGCATAAGTGTTGCAAACGTTTGGCATCTTGAACAACTCCATACCTATGCAATGCATTTGTAGGATAAGGCATATAGAATTTACTCAAGCAATAAGCTCCAAAAGAATGAAATTCATTATGCTCAAATTCAACAAGTGACACTACCATAGCATAGTCTTTACATGCACATGATGAAATAAAATTTTACAATGTCAAACCAACATTATGCAAACCTCCAAGAATTACACATGCAAGATTCTCAACTCTATTTACTCCATTAATTCTCGTAGACTTACATTTGAATGCTAAACCCATTAAGCAGTAATTATCCTTAAGACCAAGATTGGCAAAAAATACAACACTAGGCACCTCATGTGAATAGTAATTCAAAGAATTACCAAAACTAAGGTTGTTGACTTCTTTTCATGGCGTCACTTCGTATGGATTCACCAACTCTTCTACTTGTGAAGCTTCATCAACTTCAGTTGAAAACTCTATGGTTAACTCATCTCCAATACTTTTGGGCTCCTACAATAAACTATCAACAAAAGATATAAGATAGTATAAAGGGTTAGTAAAAATAATCCTCCCATCACATACCCTCAAATCTCTCTTGAGCTCTAAAGCACTCTTCGTCTTTTATCATTGTCAACTCACTTTCTTTTCTCACACACTCTTTTCTTCCTTTCTCACTCTCCTTTTTTTTTTCCTCTCATTCTTACCTTCCTCATTTTCACTCTCTAACTCTAGCTCATGTTGATGTTCATTATATAATGGATTATCATATACTAGCTCTAAAGAATTACTAATTGCAGTATTTCTTCAACATGGCCGCAATCATTCTTTCCTATAGATGTTGCCGATGTTCCTTTACCTAATGCTTCATCTCTATGTTCCATCAATGCAACCTCTTTAAAATCCACACTGCTGGTCCCATCTTCTAAATCCAACTTATCCTCAATTCTATAAACTTCTTCTTCAACAATGTCATCTATGATCCCTTTGTCACCGTAACATTCATCCATCATTGGCTTGGATGTAATGCCATCAACATCCCTATATGATCTCTCAACATCCATGTAAGTGTCAAATCACATAAATCACTCAAATGTATCTCTACAAAGGTCATACTGTATACATCTTCTGGAAATAGCATCTCTAGAAAGGTGTTACCATGCAAACTTTCCGGCACCCCTCCTATTGAGCTCAATTCAAATGGCCCTCTCTATCATATCCTAAATTCCCTCGTAGCTTCGACATTCTACAATCTTCTTAATGTCATCATCCGATCCATTGAGAAATCGATTCATTATTTCTTTAACACTCTTGTCAACATTAACTCTCCTCGTGGCATATTTTAACTCATCATAATATTTTTTTCACACTTACTCCACCTTGAATTAAATTATCTAGTCTATCACACAACTCACATTGCATGGAATGTGGAACATACTGATTTCTCATTACCCTCTTTAATTCCTTCCGTATGGTGACTCTACTTCTTTTATAACTCCTCTTACTATGCACAAATTCATTCCACTAATATTTAGCATATTCTACAAAAGAATGGGTGGCTAAATTTACCTTATGTGCCTCTAAGCAAGGATGAGGAATTAAATACCTCTTTTACCTTCCTTTCCCATGCTAAATTGCATTAGGATTTGCTCATCCCACAAATGGTGGAATATCTAATGTGTACCCCCTCAATGACTTACCATCCTCACGATGTCTCAATATATGCCTCTTAGGAAAGTCATCAATTCTATCATAACTATCAATTCATCATTAATTGCATACCTTCTTCATCTACCTTAATGTGTAGCTCCTCCTAATCCATGCCTCAGCTCATCTTTTCCCTGATTCTTGTGAGATAATGAAGTGCTCTGTAGGCTAACATACAACTCCTCCAAATTATCAAGCCTGTGGTTTATGCTCACTAATTTCTCCAACAATTGTCTCATGTAAAATGTAATCTCCCTAGGCATCCTAAAAATATGGGTAATATAGAGAGCAAAAGAAACGTGTATGTATGTGTAGGTGTCCTCTCTTCTCACAAGATGTAAATTACTCGTTTCTTACTTCTTACCCATGTATTAGATAAATAACCACTCAACAACACACTTACCAACTCAAATCTTGTGCCTGCCTCATGGAATTCAAAGAAATCCTCGAAAATTCAAGTGACGTATCACCTAATAATGTGTAAGTACGCATAAAGATGAAATTTGGGGGTACGGGATCAATCCAGACACAATTAGACCAATTCATGGCTTTAAACAAGCTATCAGGTTGATCTAGATGCAATTAGATATATCTTGGGTTGAAAAACAGGCTATGCTATTGATCCAAAATTAGATAGGATTGATCTTAAATTAACTGTAGGGACGCGATCATGCTGGTGGAAATGTGAGCAATTAGTTAAGGAAATATCAACTTAAATCTAGATCAACAGTATGATCAATCCCCAATTTGGTTTTCACGAATTGCTTAACCTAGCCTCTAAAAAATCAATCCTAATTCAACTTCTTTTGATTTCTCAATGCTCTCCAAAAACTAAGGATCAGTTTGGTGTCCAATTTCAATCAAATATCACAACCTTTTTTCTCTCTCTGTCTTTTCAATTTTCTACACAATTGTTTTCCTATGATTTCTTTTGCTGCACATTTTTTCTTCTTTTTTTACCCACAAATCACAAACCCAACAAGGAACAGTAATTTACTAAAAAAATCACAAAGATCACTAGCAAGATTTTTTTTTGTTTTTTTTTTCTTTTGAATATATGGAGGAGGAAAAGAGTGGTAAGGAACAAAAATGGAAATAAAATTTAGTAACTGGACTAGTGTCTAGATTAGAATTTGAAACAACTAGCTTTGATAACTAATAGGTGCACGGAAGCATAAAGATATGAAATTTGGGATATGCTAGAACTCTATGAAACCTGCTTGCATGAACTATGAGCAAATGACCCAAACACAATGATTTTTAATGAACTCTAGTGAAGGAGAGCCATGAAAAACATGCCTAATTAGTTGATACATCACAAATTAATCCAAGAAGCTCTTGGAATAACTCGATTTGGTGTTTGAATTCACAAGAATTGAGGAATCACTCAAATCAAGAGAAAGCTAAAGAACTAATTCATTTATTAAAATATCAAAAGAGTTTTTTTGATAAAAATAACCAAGAGTCCTTTATATAGTGTTAGGAACCCTTAGAAACCAACTAAAGTCATCCATAAGTGCTTAAGGAAGATTAGAAATGAAAACTGGAAAGAAATCCTTAAAAAAAATTCAATTTTTAGGCCTTGACCGATAATTTGGATCAATCTAGATGCTATGGGATCAATTGGGCATCCTTTGAATTGATCTAGTGTGATCTGGAACCAACTCAATTGTAATTCTAGAAGCTTAACAAGTTGCTAAATTTATGCTACAGACACTAGTGATCAAGCACGATCCTACATGATCGTAATTACAGAAAAGTTAAAATCACTTCTAAGTTGATTGGCTTCAACTTTGGATTAATCTGAGTTACAATGATCAATTTGTACTCCTTTAAGATTGATGTTGAGATTGTCCAAAGGCTATTCTCTTCATTATTTTGCATCAAGATGATCCGTAGGCTCCTCTATGACTTCCAAAACCTATCAAAACATCCTAAATCCCTTTGGAACTCATGCCTAAAGTTCTTCCTAGCTTCTTGGAGTTCATAATCTTCAACTCACGTTCATGATTCAACAATCATCCCTTGTTTTGACCCAATGCTTACTTCATCTTCACCCTTAATGGAGAAATAGTGATTTAGAAAAGTACCAAATAATTTACCACTATAGATTCCATGACTAAGGTTGAGTACATTGCAACATGTGATGTAATGAAGATGGGTATAGATATCATAGCGATTCATATTAGTACTAGGATTGTTAGCATTAAAGTGCAAGTGAAAGATTATTTGTAATATGCCCTCTAACACAAATAGAATCCAAGGGACAGTGTATGTAAATGTAAACTATTAATTAATTAATAAAATATTGATGTTTCTTTACATCGATATTCTAACAGATTATCATGCATGTAAATCTTATATGGTATAAAGTTATGTACATGCCCATATGGTTATATAAAAAAATCTTATTCATAAGGGTTATGAATATAGATAGAATGCTTTTTGGTACACAAACATTAAAAGTTGGTCGTAAGTCATAAATTCTTTGAATGAGTATTAGAGAATCAGTATGACTTACACAACATGTGTTTATATGGTGAGTGTCATGCCATTCAAAGTGATATATTTAGAACATATGTGTGTGGATACGTTATAGAATAATGAGTATTCAAATGCCTACTCAAAGAATGAAGGAGGCACATAGAGTTCACTCTTTGTTGTCAATGTCTTGCTTCGTGAGGGTGTTAAGTTGTGTGAACCTTAGGCCTAAGACAACATGCTTACGTTATGTAGATGAACTAATATCTATTTTGATATAAGATAGGGTTATGAGCCTTACGTGCCATTTTATAGATACATATATAGGCAAGAGTGCATTCAATAACGGATTTGTCTCCTTATAAGTGAATAAGGCGTTTCTCATATGTGATCATTATTTCATGATATAGAAATCCTTACCTAAGGCAATGTGTAATTGGAAAGAAGTTTCTAATATTATATTAGTCTCATGAGACAACATTGATTTGATCAAATATTCAAGCTAGTAAGTTTGACTATATTCATAACTTGTTCGGTTGGGACAAAGTGAGACAAAAGGCCTACACCACATGGCCTTCATGATTAAGAGGATTTATGTAATCCATTCTCATCATTGTGATTGGGTTACAGTATAGGCCGTAGGCTTGGGATTACTCATATCCTTTGAGTTATGCTCGTTGATTTCCTATTATGTTTGTTAACAATGAGATAGTCAGTGAGCAAAATAATAAGCCTTCAATTTAATTAATGAGATTGATTCAATTAAATGAGCAGACATGTAGGCCTTAATTATTAATCAAATTTTATGGTTAGGTATGGTGTGGGCTTAAATTAATTAAAGGTTCATGTAGGAAGCACACAGAGTCCATTCCATGTGTACCCTCGGTGCTTTACTTGGAAATTAGAATCTTACCTTGTGTAAGATTATGTACCTTGGAAATAAATTGATATGGAAGAGTTCTAAATAAAATATACATCAGAAGAAGCACAAAATTTTCGTGTGCCCATAGCAAGAAAGAAAGAAAAGTTTCTCTAACCTTTTTTCTTGTTTTTATTCTTGTCCTAAAGCCTCCATTGCCACATGTGTGGAAGCATAAAGAAATGAAATTTGGCATATGCCAAAACATAGTGAAACCTACTTATGCAAACTATAAGACAATGACTTAAACGCAATGATATTTAATGAACTCTAGCTAAGGATAGTTACAACTAACAAGCTTAGTTAGTCGATATGTTACAATGGAATAACTCAATTTGGATTGGATTCAAAAAAATTAAGGAATCAGTCAAATCAAGAAAAAAACCAAAGAAAAAATTAATTTATGAAAATTTCAAAAGATTTCTTCTAATAAAAATAACTAAGGATCTTTTATATAGTGTTAGAAACACTTAAAAACCAACTAAACTTGGCCATAAGTGTTTTAGGAAGATTAGAAATGAAAATTGGAAAGAAATTCTAATAAAAATAAAAATCTTGGGCTTGAAGCCATAATTTAGATGGATCTAAATGTCATGGGATCAATTTAGCATCCTTTCGATTGATTTGGAGTGATTTGGAACCAACTTGACCGAAATTTCTAAAGCTTGGCGAGTTGCTGAATTTACGATTCAAACACTTGCGATTGAGCGCAATCTTACATGATTGTAATTATAGAACATTTGAAATCACTTTTAAGTTGATTAGCTTCGACTCTGGATCAATCTGGGCTCCTTGGTATTGATCGATACTCCTTTAAGATCAATCTTAAGGCTGTCTAAAGGCTATTTTCTTCATTTTTTTTCTCCAAGATTATCCGTAAGCTTTTCTTTAACTTCTAAAACCACTTAAAACATCCCAAGCCTCTTTGGAACTCATACCTAAGGCTTTTGTTAGCTTCTTGGAGCTCATAATCTTTAACTCACATCCATAGTTCGACGAAAATCTGAATTGGTATATATATCTATTCTTAGTTATCCATCTCCATACACAAGCACCATACCCATAGTCCTTAAATACTTAAGAATACACTTGACAACATTCTAATACTCTCTTTCAAGATTCACTTGAAATGTGCTCATAATACTTATGACATAGGTAATGTTGGGTCTTGTACTTAGCATTACATACATTAGGATTCCAATAGCTAAAGCATATAGAATAGCTTTTCATACTTCCTTCATCATCTATCTATGGGTATATAAGCTTTAAGAGATGGATGCCATGCCTGAATGATAGCAATCCTCTCTTTGATGCTTTTTTTCTAAACCTCTTTAGAATCTTGTCTATGAATAAAGCTTCGAGGAGACTCATCAAGCTCTTTGCTCTATCTCTATAGATGCAAATGCTCAAAATGTAGGTCACTTTTTCTAAGTTTTTTATAGAGAATGTACTAAATAATGATATTTTAATAGCTTTAAGCATCTCAAAATCATTTACAATCAATAATATGTCATATATATATATATATATGGCACTACGAAGGTAATGACACTCTCACTAACCTTCTTGTAGATGTATAATTCATCTTCATTCTTCATAAAGCCAAACAATTTGACCATACCATCAAACAAAGATTCCAACTCCTTGTTTCCTGCTTAAAGCCATATATGAACCTCTTAACCTTGTATGCCTTATGAGATTCCCCTTAGACAACTTTTATGCTTACATCATACAAATATCTTCCTTGAGGGGCTTATTAAGGAAAGCAGTTTTGATATTCATCTTCTAAATCTCATAATTTAAGTAGATGATATCAATAGAGTAGCTAAATGGATTTGACTGTTGTTTTAGATCATTTCTATAAGTGAAAAGGACTCCTTATAGTTAGTTCCTTCCTTTTGAATATGGTCTTTTAACAAAACCCTAGCTTTATAGGTCCCCACCTCCCTAATCGAACCAATCATCCTTTTTTAGACCTATTTGCTTCTAATGTAAACTATTCCTTGGTAGATTCATTAAGATCCAAACTTGGTTTGTATACATCAAATCTGTATCAAACTACATAGCCTTCAACCACTTAGCAAAGTCTTTATTTGCATTGCTTAGTCGTAGCACAACTCTTGTCCATTCTATAAGATATAATCATATCTCTCTGGTGCATGAGATATTCTACCAGATCGACGCAAATCCTGTGTTTTATAAGGTTTTTCTTGAACAAGAGCTTGCTATACAATCTCATTTCTTTTTTACTCATGCTTAACTTCCTTAAGCATGACCATTCAACTTACACCACCTTCTCAAGTAAACTCTTCCTAGAGAAAGTGTGTCTGATAAACAATGACAATCCTATGGCCTTCAAATAGGCAGAACTCATATTTCATAAAGTCCTTGGGATATCTAACTAAGTGACCTATAATGGCCCTATCCTTTACCTTACTCTTCTTAAAGTAAGTCAAACATTCTCAAATCTTGATATACTTTCAGCTTAGTTTCTCTTACTCCACATCTTAATTGGGGTTGAAAAAGGAGACCTAAAGGGGATCTATTCAAAATATGCATGGTAGTCAGAAAGGCATGTCTCCATAATGATATGAGAAGATTGATGAAGATGATGATAGATCAAACTATGTTTAATAAGATCTTATTCCAACATTCAGCTATACTATTCATTGATGAGTCACTAATGGTGTTAATTGTAACATAATACCATTTTCCTTGAAAAACTTAAAGAACTTGATGCTCATGTATTCACCACCAAAATTTGATTAGTGTTTTTACACATTTGCCAGTTTGTTTCTCTACTTGAGCTTCAAATTATTTGAACTTTTTAAATGAGCTGTGCTTATACATCATTAATTACACATAACTATATCTAAAATAATTATCAGTAAAGGTTATTAAGTAGTGGTATCCTTCTCTAGTCATTACATTAAATAGCCCACAAATATCAGTGTGAACTAGTTTACGAATCACAAAACTCTAAAGGACATTAAAGAGTCAGTACTACTTATACACCATATGGTTGTATGATGAGTTTCATGTCATTTAATTTGAGATAGTAAGAATACCTATGTGTGGATGCATTGTTAAAGAATGAGCATTTAGATAATGACTTACAAAATGAAGCAAATATATGGAGTTCACTCTTTGTTATCTATGCCTTATTTTGTGATTGTGTTAAGTATGCATAGACCTTAAACCTAAGACAACATGGTTGTCTTGTGCGCATGATAGTTAACACATCATTAGGTCATTAAGGGTCAATATCTATTTTAGTATGGAATAAGGTTATAAGCCTAACGTGCCATTACACTAGACACGTATGAAGATATGTGTGCATTCAATAAGGGATGTATCTTCTTGTAAGTGAGTAAGACGTTTGTCCTAAGTAATAGGTGTTCCATGAGACAAAAATCCTTAACCAAGGTAGTGTGTGATCAAAAAGAAATTTTCAATAAAAACATTAGTCTCATGAGGTAATATTGATTAGTCATATGGTTGAGACTATGAGTATAATTAAATCTATGAGTCTTTCTTAATTAGGACATGGTAAAACAAAATGTCTATACTACATGGTATTCATGATCAAGAGGATTCGTTGTAATCTATTTTAGTTTGTCATAATTAAGTTATGATATGGGTTGTAGGCAAGGTGTTACCTATATTCTTCGAGTGTAGCTCGTTGCTAATTAAAAATAAACCTAGAGATCATATACAAAAAGTTAGAATGTACCATGAGAATTAAATTGATGGGTTGTAAATTAGGCTTGAGAGGACTAATGAAATAATATATTTAGTTGTAATTGGATTAGACTTAAAAAAACTACCATGGTGCTCATTAATGACAAGATCATTAATTGGAAGCACAATGGAACCTTTGATTTAATTCATGGGGTTTAATTAAATTAAAGTGGTTAGAAACAAGTTAGCCATAATTAGTAATGGATATGAATAACTAAGGATGATATATGGGTTGCAAATTATTAATTAGATTAATAACAAATTGTCCATGGTAGGAATTAATTAAAAGCCTATGTAAGGGGGCTATAATGCCCATGCCATGAAATGCTAGTATCATTAATTATATAACCATGTTTAGAAAAGTTCCAAACATACTTGAAGACAATTTTTTTGCACCCTCCAAGCAAGAAAAGAAATGACCCTCTCAATTAAGGTTAAAAAATAAGATAACCATTAAGCTGCATGTGACCCTCTTAATCGGGTTTATAAATTGAGTCACGGGACTTTCTTAATTTGAGTTAAAGATTGAGTATATGACTCTCTTAATTAGTGTTAAGGAATGAGATAGAAAGTAAGGCTGCACATGACTCTCCTTAGTTGGGGTTATAGATTAAGGTCCTGATCAGTGAAATGGTACATGACATGTCTAAAGCCAATAGTAGCCTAATCAAATGTGCAAATTGAAATGGATTAATATTTCTTATGGACCTTTTTATTCAATTTCCAAAACTATTCTTAATGTTTATGTAAAAATTAAATGTTTTACTATATTCATATCCTGAAAATGTTGTTAAACTCCTTATTGGGCAATGTTTCACTCACTAAAAGTCCAAACTCTTTTTGTTGATGGCAACATGAATTGACTATTCATATGTGGGTAGAATGTCGAGATTTTAGAATAAGAAGTTTTAGTTTCTACTTTATTTGTTAATTGGGGATTAAAAAATATATGTTTATTAATTCTACTACAACTTTGTACTATAGACCATATTGTGAAGTGCTTATGATTCAATAGTTTAGATTACTTTGATAATGTGAGCTATGGTATCCTCCACGTTGCATCCAAGATTAGGGGTGTGACAGAGAGTGGTAACAAATCCTAGGCTTGATCCTAAAGGCATAAGATGTCTAAACTTGGACCTTGATCATAAGAAGCTTGCACTAGACTTTAACCAAAAGATTAGAGGACATAAGTTGTAAGTGTTGTAGATCACTATTTCATATGCACTTAAGATATTAGTTTGACTAGCTACTAACTTAGTTTAACGTTATGACATAGAGAATGGATGGAGTGAGCGATTAAGGAGAGCATTTGCCTCTAGGCAACAATAGCCTCCCTAAGGACGTCATGGACCACCTCTTCGTTGCCTTAAAGCCTGTTAGGGGAGGTGACCACTTTGTTGATCAAGTCACAGTGGCATTGTGACAAGGTAGAGAACGAGAAAAAAGAGCTAAGGGGAGATGGCTAGCCTAAGGAAGGAACACAACAAGCTTAAGAAAAAGTACGTAAAGGTGGAAACTGAGCATAGGAAGGATGGAAAGAAGCACAAGATATGAAGTTAGATTGGAAGAAACATGAGACACATTGAATCAATAAGTGCCCACCTTCTTTGCTAAAAATGACGAGTTATGAGAAATGATTCACTTGCCAATACTAGAACAGGAGGAAGACCCAAAAGATGAGTTGGAATAAGATCTGGAGGAGGACTTGGAAGAGGGAGGCTAAGACTTGGGCATAGAGTTAAGATTTTATGTTGGGTCAGGAAAAGGAGAGAGAGAGTTGAGCGAATAAGAATTACAAATTATTGATAGCATTAGGTTGTGACTAAAGCATTTCATTGTTATGACAATATTTGGGTGATAATAATTAAATTACTTTTTATGTGATAGTTATTTCCTTTAAATTTTTCCCCCATTACATAGTAGTAAGATATTTGTTAATTGTGTAATCATTAAACAACTAATGACTCTTATTATGGAATAGTCAAAAGACAATGACTTACCATACAAATCCCTTGCTATGCTACATCTATGAACAATGAAAATGACAGTTATTTAGTTATCCTATACATCCACCCCTTGCGCAAGTACAACCATGATCACCCATGAGCAAAATGGGGTTGAGATAAGAGGACTTAGTCAGTGTAGTAACAACAGTGGCCTAAGTGGTTCGAGCCCAATAACAACCCAAGCTCCAATCTTAACTTAATTTAGTAAGGGAACAAAAGCTTACTACAAGGCCTTGAGAGGAGCCCATGTACCCACATTTTATTAGTCGCATAAACCCGAGATAGTATAAAAGTGGCTTAAAGAGATGGACGACAACTTTGAGTTAATAGAAGTCTTAATTAGGGTGTGGCCTAAGGTAGTGGAACCTTTTCTGGTGAGTGAAGCAGTGCTATGATGGAATGGAATTTTCCTTATGTTGTTGGAAGAAGAGCGAATTATGTAGGGTAGATTTCAAGAAGCATTTCTTAACCACTTCTTTTTGAATGCCATCCAACTACAGAAGATAGTGAAGTTTAGCAATCTAGTTCAGGAGCTAAATATATTGATGGTGGAGTACTTTGCCAAATTCCATAATCTGGGGAAGTACTTGTTAATATTAATGGCAAACCTTGTATTAAAGATGCACAAATTCATACGGGGTTTAAAGAGTCAATTGTAGACTGCCTTGGGCTTATACGAGGCCAGGACCTTTGATGAATTATTAGGGGCTACCATTCGCACAGAGATAGAAATTAATTGCAGAAAGGTTGAAAACAATCTAAAATAACCCAAGCATGGCTAAAGCTCTAGAGTTATGTAGTAGGGGCAACATACCACGTTGCAAACCAACAAGAGGCCTAATGAAATGGCAACAATAAGGCCCCATCTCAACTAGTTAAAGGCACATTGTTCTGTTGTAGGCATAGTCCAGTGTGCTGCATGCTAAATAGTGCTTGTTTTAGGTGTAGCCAGTAGGATCATTGGGTCACAGATTACCCAAATAATGTCTCAAGACTTGCTACTACCAAAGACAACAATAGCAACAATAACAATCATAGGCCTAACTAGGCAAATAAAAGGCTGAAGGAAAATGCTAAAGTGTTCACCATAACTCAAAACGAGGCAGACAATGCTGAGGATGTAGTTGCAGGTAACATCACCGTCAACCATTTTATTGCTCATGCCTTGTTTGACAATAGTGCTTCACAATCTTTTGTCTTCAAGAGGTTTGCTAAGTACCTAGGGAGTAAGCCAGTAATACTAGACTAAATGTAATAGGTAACCACTCCTGGAGGTGAAATTCTAATGTTTAACTTGTTGTATAAGGATTGCATTGTAAATTGTGGTAGGGACAGGGAATAAAGAGCTAACTTGATATGAGTTCACATGTGTGAATTTAATGTAGTTTTTGGGGTAGACTAGCTAGCAAGAGTTTTGCCCATGTCTTAGTAGGAACAAGATGGTAACCTTTTTCCACTTATGGACGATAAATTCTCCTTTCATGAAAATGCAAAGGAGTAACCCCGTAAGGCCAGAGCACTACTTTCTGTGGCCCAAGTTGACTGAGCCATTAGAAAGGATGCAAGGCTTATCTGCCATGTGTAATTGATATACACGAATAAGGTTTAAGGCTAAAAGACATCCTAATGTTAGGAAATTCCTGGTTATGTCATCAAACAACTTACCCGAACTACCCGTAGATAGGAAAATCAAATTCAAGATCAACCTGGTGTTAGGATCTCTGCCCATTTCAAAGGCACCATATAAGATAGCCTTGGCAAAGTTGAAGGAATTAAAGGTGAAGCTACAAGAGCTGTTACACAAAAAGCAAATCCAACTAAGTGTGTCACTTTGGGGAACCCTTAGACCATTTTGTAAAGAGGAAAGATAAGAGTTAAGGTTGTGTATAGATTATAGGGAGTTCAACAATATTACGATCAAGAGCAAATACCCTTGTCGAGAATTAGATTATCTCTCTGATCAGCTCAAGGGGCTAAGGTGTTCTCCAAAATTGACTTGAGATTGTGGTATCATTAAATAAAGATTAAAGTTGAGGACATACTCAAGATGGTGTTTAGGAAAAGGTACTAGCACTACAAATTCTTAATGTTGACATTTGGGTTAATCAATTCCCCAGCAGCATACATGGACCTTATGAATCAGGTGTTCAAGTTGTATCTGGATAATTTCGTGATTATGTTCATGGATGACATTCTAGTTTGCTCTCCTAGTAGGAAGCAGACAAAGAACACCTATAGATAGTTCTATAGACACTTACGGAGAAGCAGTTATATGCCAAATTCAATAAGTATAAATCTTAGCTAAGAAGTGTGGTGTTCTTAGGACATATAATATCTAAAAAAGTATCGGTCGACCCTAATAAAGTTAAGGTGATTATGTAGTGGCCAAGACCTTCAACTATAATGGATGTAAGGAAGTTTTTAGGACTCAAAGGTTATAATAGGATGTTGGTTGAAGGGTTCACTAGAATTGCCACACCCCTTACCAAACTAACACAAAAATAGGGGAACTTCAAGTGGAGCTTCATGAAGTTAAAAGAGAAGTTAACTTCAACACCAATACTAGCCCTATCTAATGGGGAAGGTGCATTTACTATTTATAGTGACGCCAATAAGAATGGGTTAGGATGCATCTTGATGTATAATGGAAGGGTAATAGTCTATGCGACAAGGTAACTAAAGCTTTACAAGCTCAACTACCCTACACATGACTTCGAGTTGGCGGCATTGGTCTTCAGCCTAAAGATTTTGAGGCATTATGGAAAGAGGTGTGAGGTTTATATTAACCATAAAAACTTCAAGTACCTTTTCACTTAGAAGAAGTTGAATATGAGACAAAGGTAGTTGGAATTGATTAAGGATTACAACTTAGTTATTAACTACCACCAAAGCAAAGCGATCAAGTGTTGGATGCTCTAAGCTAAAAAGGCACTGGCATTATGGCAGCTATGCTTGCAAGGTATCTCAATTCGCTACACTCAGAGATTATAGAATTGAGTGTGGTCATACTTGCTGCCTTAAGTGCCAAACCTTTAATTACAAAGAAGTTAAAAGGTCCCAAGATTCGGACTTAGAATTGAAGGCATTCAGGGGTAAGGTTAAAGAGGGACAAAAATAAGAGTTTCAAGGGGGGAAAACGGAGTCTTATACATGAAGGAAAGGTTGTATGTTTTGTATATAGGAGGCACACCAATCTATGTACTCAGTGCACCCAAGTAGTACAAAGATTTATGAAGATTTGAAGAAAAATTTTAGGTTAACTAGAATGAATGAGGGTGTGGCTGACTTCGTGGTAAGGTACAAGTTGTCAAAAGATTAAGGTTGAGCATCAAAGGCTGAGAGGCTATCTCCAACCTTTGGAAGTACCATAATGGAAGTAGGAATGTAACAACATGGACATCATGGTAAGATTGCCTCGAACACTATAAAGTTATGATGCTATTTGGGTAATAGTCAATAGACTAACCAAGTTAGCTCACTTCCTTCTGATCTAATCGACCTACACCTTAGATAAGTTAGCTAAGTTGTATATAGACAATGTGGTAAGATTACACAGCACTCCAACCAACACAGTATCAAATTAGGACGCACGATTTGTGTCATAATTTTAGGGTAGTTTCTAAAAGGCCATGGAAACGAGTGTAAATTTGAGCACAACCAATCATCCCTAAACTAACGGACAGTTTGAAAGGACAATCTAGACACTAACAGATATGCTAAGAGCTTGTTTGCTAGATTTCAAGAGGACTTAAAGCAAGTATCTCCACCCCTGGTGGAATTCTCTTACAACAACTGCTACCACGGTAGTATAGGGATGGTGCCCTAAAAGGTACTATATAAATGAGAGTGTCACTTACAAAATTTACCAGATTGAAGTGGGAGAAAATAGGGTAACAAGATCAAAGTTATTCCAATTGATGATCGAGAAGATTTAGGTTATTCAAAGGAGACTTAAGGAGACCCAAGACAAGCAAGAGAGTAAGTCAAACTTAAAGAGAAGGCCACTTCAATTTCAACTAAGAGAAAAGGTGTATTTCAGCATATCCCTAAATTGAGAAATGATGCAATTTGGGGAGTCCAGAAAGAAAAGCCCATATTTTGTTAGACCTTTTGAAATATCAAAAAAAGTAGGTGAAGTGGCATATTCTCTAGATTTGCCCTTGGAACTATCAATAGTACACAACATCTTTCAATGTATCATAGTTAAGCATGTATGTGCTAGGCCTAAGTCACATGTTGGAAACTGAGCTCTTGGCCATCAAGGCGGACCTAAGCTCTAAGAAGTTTCTTGTAAGAATGGTGGACATGAAGAAACAAGCATTACAAACACAAACTATTTCATATGTAAAGGTCTAATGCTCTAACTATGTTGAGCATGAAGTCACATGGAAGTTGGAAGAAGATATGCATAACCGTTGCCCCCACATATTCTTCTAATGGGGTACCTTAAGTTTCAAAAGCAAAACTTGTTGTAAAGGGGGAGAGGGAGATGATGTAATAATTAGGCCTTGTAATCTTTTATTCAATAAAAATTTGGCATTATTTATTTATTTGATATTTATTTATCCATTTAATTATTTATTTATTTTAGACATATGGTTCCAATTAGATTATGGAAAGAATGTATATATATAGGCTATTCAATGTCGAATTTCGTTGGGATTAGCATGTAAAAATTAAAACTTTAAAGCATAAAAAAATAGATACATAGAGAAAATAAATGAAACAAATCCTATCTATTTTTGTTGCAAAACACATAGGTCATCACACCAACAAGTAAAGGTAGAATTTTACCTCTTGAAACATTTTCAATGAATTTGTTTGTGATTCTTGAGTCGTGGCACTCAAGCCTTAACCCCTAGTTCATACACACAACTAGAATGATGATGAGCTCTTTTTACATTTCAAAAAACTCCGTTTGTAAATCTCAAATGCAAATTCTTTAGGCTAGATGAAATTTTTAACAATAAATGAGAGAAGCTAGATAGGGTATCTCCCTTTTCTTGCTTGTGGGGCACATGAATTTTCAGCTCTTAAAAGTGTCTTGAACTCTTCAAACACTTTTTTAATAATTAGAGTACTAGGATTTGAGACATGGGCTCCATGAGCCCTTCTAAGTCTCTTTTAATGTCCATCATGTGCATAAGACAAACATGTCTTCTCAAGTCTTGGGTTCATGTGCATTTAACATAATCACGAAGCAAACATTGACAAACAAGAGTGAACTTTATATGTTTGCTTCAATTTGCGACCCATTGTTTGAATATGACACTAACTATACAAGTACAAGGCTTGCAAGTAGTACCAACTCTCTAATAGAGTGTCTACAGTTTGTGGATTGGTTTTAGTGATTGATTACTAAGATAGCCTTGTCTCCAAAACCCCCTATGAATAAAGTTTCGTAACTCAATCTCATGGACACATGTAATATTTTACACATTCAATACTTTACGTTACTCAAGATTTATAAACATGAATAAACTTGTCAGGACATTAATATAGAAACTCATTATTTTATTAATAATTAAGAAAAACAACATGTACAACTCTAATTGTTATAGTTTTTAATACCTATTTTCTCAACATGCTGATCTAGTTGCACCTGTGTCATCTGCTTAGTGAGTGGGGCAACCGCATTGTTAGGTGAAGCTATTTCCTGCATGGCCATGTCAACCCTTCCAATGATTTCTTAAATAATGTGGTAGTGTCTCTCCATGTGTTTTCACTTTTGATGAGACTTTAGTTCCTTTACCTATACGATTGTGCCATTATTGTCCCAATAAAGTGGTAATGGACGATTTGCATCTAAAACCACCAAAAGTTTCATCACAAACGTTCTTATCTAAATATTCTCATTCATAGCATCACATATTGCGATGTACTCAACCTTAATGGTGGAGTTGGCAGTCATATTCTATTTGAAACTCTTGCAACTGACTACTCCATTAATTAGAGTAGAGTAAATATGAACCCAAAGATTGATTAGAAGTTAAATCAGTGTATCCATCTATTCTTCGATCACAATCTTCGTGCACAAGTATTATATCCTTAGTCCGTTTCAAGTACTTAAGGGTACAATTGACGGTCTTCCAATGCTCTTCACCAAGATTCACCTAAAATGTTCTCGTAACACTTATGGTATAGGCAATCTTTGACCTCATACATAGCATTACATACATTAGGCTTCCTATAGCTGAAGCATGTTCCATGCTTTCCTCTCATCATTTGTCTTTAGACACATGGATTTTAAGAGATGGATGCCATGCCTGAATGGTAACAATCCTCTCTTAGAGGCTTCCATACTGAGCCTTTTCAATATTTTGTCAGTGCACAAAGCTTGGGACAGGCTTAATAATCTATTCACTCTAATGTTACCACCCTCTGCTATGCATATCCTAAACCACTGCTTCAATATCTCATATCTAGCGGTATGGCCCATACAACTTTTGCAAGTGGTATAGGATCTACTAAGTGTTGCCCATCCCCTCATGGATCCTCTAGAGATCATTGGTTATAGTAGTCAAATAAATAAAGCATAAAAGTTTAAGACATAGTGCGGAGGGCCGCCTACCCAACAGGCCCCACGACAAAATGTTAGCCTTATTGCAGCCTCATGCTAAACGAGACAATACTTGTAAATATTTGTAATAATTTTCTATTTTAGTTTAGTTATACTTCTTTGGATTTTTAATATCTACTGCTTTCAGTTAGCTTTTTTTGCTAAGTCGATTATAGTGGATGTAGTGTCCAGTGAAGCTACGTGTACTTGCAATTGTTAGAGTTCCCCCAACTTTAGCTGTCGCCTCTTTCTAATTGAGCTATTGAATCAATGCAAGTAAACTTTCTTATATAATTCGTGTTCATAGTTGCTCCTTCTTTAATTCACTGTCGGGACTGTACCTCTAAAGCATTCAGAGGAACGTGAGTGCGACATAAAATCATGGTTGCGTGCGAGTTTAGGCAGACGTAGTCAGTTGTAGAGTGACTACCAGCTACATCGTGCCCCTTGTCCCTTTCCTTGAAAAAGGAGCCCTATGACAATTGGTATCCAATCTTCGTTTTGACCTAGGCTGAGGTGAAGGATCATAGATATTACAGCCTTAGTGAATGTGTTGGGGGGAATGAGGTGGAAGCCCTACCACGCAAAAATCTTACTACCAAACAACGATTGAATGCCCTAGAAAAGCAAGGCTCCTAGATGGATTATGTGACGATGACCTTAGAGGAGAACGTTAAGAATCTAGAGACCAAAACTACAGACCTCCAAACCCAACTAACTGAGAGTCGAGACTTATGCAAGAAACTAGTTGAGAATCGAGGAGATAGTACTATTTGAGAACTCAAGAGAGAGATGGAACAAATATTTATCTAGATTGGACTGCTTCAGCGAGCAATCAGCAATGCCCTAGCGGTTGCTCCAGACCTTAGACTAGGAATTCTAGTCCCTGAGTCACAATCCTATAAAGAAGCTTGAGATGCCAAAGAGGTGGAGAATTTCCTCTTTCATACGGAACCATACTTTCTAGCAGTAAACTTTGTTGATGAAGCCAGGAAGGTCACCACGGCCACCATGCACTTAATTGGAGATGCTAAACTATGGAGGCACACCAAGTCTGCTAACATTCAAGCCAATCAAGTGTGCCTGGATACGTGAGAGCAATTGTGAAATGCTATCCGAGATCAATTATTCCTAGAGAATGTGGAGTATAATTCCCGAAAGGCATTGTGAGAACTGAGGTAGATTGGAAGCGTTTGAGATTATGTGAAGACGTTCTTAGTACTCAGGTTGGACATTCGAGATGTGTTTGAGAAAGATAAGCTCTTTACTTTTTTGGAAGACTTAAAACCTATGACGCAAGTAGAGTTGCAACACTAGCGGGTAGCAGAGTTGACCTCGGCTATAGGTGCTGCCAAGCAACTCATGGATTTTCATGACGAACCCCAAAGAGAATGTCAGGTGCTAAGTGCACTTCAACCGAAGGAAAATGGTGGGAGACCATTCAGAAATAATTTGAAGAAAAATGGGGGAGACCGACAATCCCAAGGTTCAGTCAATCTCTAGAGTAATCCTAAGAATAGACATGTCAACAGCCAACACGGTATTGCTCCAAGAAAGACCAGTAGCTTTCTTTTTGATGAGCTACACATGCTTCACGATTGCCCAAAGAGAAAATTAGTGAATGTTTTATCAAGTCTAAAAGTACGTCCATATCATATATACACAAGTGTTAAATGCAGTTAATTACTTTAACCCCTTAAGTATCACAATCAGATGGCAAAATTGTTAATGGTTGATTCTATTACAAACTAATTTTCAAATAAATGGAAACTTTGAAATGGCATTGACAGACGGAATACTTGGAGAGGGAATGCAATTAAGGCATATATTTTGAATGCTCAAGTATTTGACTCCTGGGTTTAAAGGGTGTCTGAATTGTGATCATGTTAATTGTCAGTTTTAGATATTACGATTACTTAACGTTAATTTGTGAGTTGCTTATTAGGTAAAAGGTGCAGCAAAGAAGGACAGCACAGATCTAATGAAAAGAGATCTTTCATCATCCAGCTTCATATATTATAAAAAAAATAGGAGAGTTTATGAAGGGTTGCGAGTCAGTAAACACAGTAAATAAGTGCAAAACATCGAGAGCAAGAAGGCAGTGAAGCAGGCAGACAGAATAAGCAGACAATTAGGTAGGCAGTCTGGGGGGAAAGCACCATAAGAAATCACTCATCATCTAAATTCCACAAGAAGTCTGGAAGCTTCCAATTTCTTGAGGATCATTTGTTCCAGATATGCATCCATGAAGTACTGGATGTTCTTGTAGCCTAAGGAAGAATATCAGTCTCCAATAGAGTGCCCATGCACTTATTAAAACCCCAACGTAAAACAGTGCGGACATTGTTAATTCGAACAGCTTGGAAGAAATCAGAACAAATGATTTCATTGAGGCATTCCTTGACATATAACTCTAGAGCCACACGACCTTCAAAGTTTGAGAGTCTGGAGGGTGGTCACTTGCTGGTACGGTGCCTTCAATGCTACTCTTCCTAGTGTTCTTGGAACAGGTTACTTGGTCAAGAAGAATATGATAATCCTATTCAAGAACGTGTTGTCTTTCCTCCATCTCCTATCCCACACAATGGCATTCCTCAAGTTCGTTATGGGCCTTTTGAGTTCTTTCAGAATTTGCAGCTGTTTGTCCGAAGGAGTGTTTTCTTTCGGTTTAATGTTTTCCAGTTCAAGCCTTGCTTTCTCTGGCTGCGAATTCTCAATATAGTTCCTTTTGGACTTGATCTCCTTAGAATGATGAGTTCATGAATTAGTTAGCTTAGCGTAGGAACAGTCCAAGGCATTGCTGCTAGAAGGAAAGCTAGACATGACGTTGATGCAATGTACAGTTCCAAGAGTTTGAAAGCAAAGGAAAATGATAGTTGGCAGCCAAGGCTAAGACGTAAACTTTGTAAAGAAACTAGTATATAAATAGATATAGAAGATCAATAGTTGTTCAATGGGCACTATGTCTCTGAAGCTGAGAAGAAACAATTTAATAGGAGTCGTTACTTGTGTGTCTCCAGCGAAAGATTGAATGCAATCCCGTTCAAAAACCAAGGATGTCCTTGGTTTGTGGGGAGAGTAGTGATATGGCATTCAGTCCCAAGATCAAAATGCAGGAAATACTGAGCCGATATTATTCCTAGGCCACTGGCCATAAGGGGACTTCTCATTGGGCAGGGCATTGGGGTGTGACTCTGCCCCTATTCTGGCCAGGAAGACTATCTGGAAAACTGAATGTGGAAATGGGTCGTGGTGCTGTCTCGGGCAGCAGAGTGGTTTGATCCCACCCAGGCTCCAAGATAGTAAGACAAGGGTGATTGCTGATTAAGGAAACAACCACTTGATGGTTAAAAGCCACTTTGTTGTGGATTTGTGGTGGAAGTTAAGGGGCAGTTGCGTGAACTTGAATTGGATGGTTATTTGACTTCTTGCCCCCTATAAATGTCGAGAATGTAAATGTATCTCTATGGAAAAACTCATTAATAAAAGGCACAAATTAACACTCTTGTGGGCATAGGCACCTTTTACCGGAACACATATATCTTATGTCTACTTTATTTCCTGCTTACAACAATGTACATGTGTGTTCTTAATTAACTTGCTGTAATAACCTTATTTTGGGCACATCAATATAGATACATATATTTGATTCTTACATCGATTGGATTCCAATAGAATTATACCCAAATACTTCATTATATTTTTTAACAACTTTTTAGAAATTCCTTTTACTATTTTTTTTATTTCTCGTTTTTCATGGAATCAAATTAAACATGATAATAAAGACACTAAGAGAAAAAAATTTAATAATTATATCCTTCATAGAAACAAGAAAAAATGTAAGGATAACTAGCTAGACCTTTGCCTTTCTCCAAAATATTCATCATGTTCTTTATCGCTTTCTCATCACTTTCCTTAGATAATAAAACAAATTCGAGAATTTTTCTTTTCTTTTATTTTAATTTTTAAATATTTTACTTATAAAAGTTTTTTAACCAAAGAAACTTGAAATTTTGATTTATCTTAGAGTTTTCTTCCCCTTTACTACTTTTTGAACCAAATAGAGAATTAATTATATATATACGAATAAACTAGTTTTTATTGAACGTGCTCATTCATTTTGACAACTTTGGCTTTTTTTTCTCATTGTTGAACTACACCTTCTATGGGCCAACAAGATATTAAACCGTTCCTTATCAATACGTGTTTCAAACAGTTTTATTGTATCAAAATTGTAGGATTTTAAAACATGGCAAGAACTTTGCATGAAATTGATGGATTTGAATTGAACCTTTGCTGGTGCATGTCGAAATTATGTGTTACTAGATGAATCGAAAGAAGAAAAAGGATGACTCTAGGTCATCCACAGGTTGACTTGTGAATCAATTTACAAATAAAAAGTAATTTAATAAATGTCAAAAATATTTTGATTAACATATCACTTTATTAATCATGTAATTTTTATTTTTTAGTTTTATTAAAATACTTTTAAAGTAGTAAACCATAGCATTCTAGCATTTACTTCCACCACACATATCATCCCTCTTTCATACTTCATAGTAAACATTCTTTTCTCTACTTTTAATACCAATTGCGACCATTGCCCACAATAGTGGTGTCAAATGCTTCAAATATCAATTAGCATAGTTTTATTGGCTTCAATAGCCCCCCATCTTCAGTCTTCTTTGTAGTGCCCATGTACAAGTTTATCATTGCTATTCAACTTGCTAGCTTTCATTGTTCAAATATCTTTAGTGAAATAGTCTGCCATACACATCTCTTTCCCTCCCTATCCTCCCTCCCTCTTTCTATATTCCCCTACCCTCACAGATTAGTGGATCAAAGTTAGGTGACTTGCAAAAATTTCATACTAGGATTGTGAAACTGATTTGTAATAATTGATGGATTAAATTCAAGTTGGCACTTCCAATGGAAAACTTGTGTCTCAACTAACTCGCCAACTTACAACATGATCAGGTTGCCACCCCTATGAAATGTCTTTGCAATTACATAAATTAAGTATCACATTGACTAATCAATATAAGGTTGTTTTTCTTGCTTTTCCACAGCATTGAAATAAAGCTTACAATTAAAGTAACATGTTATGATTTTATTTCAAAGCCTTTTCCTTCACTAAACACCTTCCCTAATCCTAAAAGCATAGATAATGTTGTTGGGTTTCAATTGATTTGGGGTCTAATTTTAAAACTTTAAAAACATACATAAACAATATAAATGCAGTGGAATAACATACCAAACTCTTGTGTAATCGTCATACAACACACATCAATTGAGACGTGCCAAAAATAATTGAAAAGAACAAACCTTTGGAATCACATTCTAATAGTGCATTTGTGATCCTTGAGTCGTAGCCCTCAAACTTTAATGTCTAGTTTATCCACACAATTTTTATGACAATAAGCTCCTTCTACACTTTATAAAACACCTTTTGCAAGAGTCTAACTCAAACTCCTTTGGGCTACAAGGCTTTTGGGACTAAAAGAAATGGAGAAGGTGGCTAGAATAACTTTTCTTCTTGCTTGGAGGGTGGCACACGAAAATCATTAGATTTTTAATTGCTTAAAGCTCTTCCAAGACATGTATTTATATTAAGACACTAAGGCATACTAGTTATGAATTCTGTGGGTACAATACATGGACCATTAGTAATTACTAGTTAATGTACCTTTTAATTATTAAACTCTTTTATATTGCAGTCCATAACTCTTAATTATTAATTCCCAATAAAAACAAAGACCCATCTAGCCTCTAAATTATTAATCTCTATTAATAATTAAGGTTTAATGGAATTCTATCCTTTAACCAAAGTAACCTCCCTAATTAAATCAAAAGTCATCATGTTTCTAGTTAATGATCACATTATTAACAAACATGACTGATGTCAAATAATTCCATTTTATCTTGTCTATTTAATTTAATTAATCCAATTAATTAAATTAAAGTTTCCATTGTACTTTCAATTAATGATCTCATCATTAACAAACATCATAACAATTTTGTTTAGTTCTATTCAATTGCCACCAAATAAATTATACTACTCATTAATTTAACATTCATCAGACAATAAAATTTTGTATGTCACTTTAAGTTCATTCTTAATTGGTAATGAGCATAACTTAAAGGATATGGATAACGCCTTGCTTTCGACCCGTATTGTAGGCCAATTAAGACAAGATGAAATGGATCACAATGAACCCTTCTGATCATGAATACCATGTGGTGATGATCTTTTATCTTACTTTGTAGTAGCTAAGAGAGAGTCATAGATTAAGTTAAACTCACAAACTCAATCACATGACTAAGTAGTGGTGCCTCATAAGACTCATGATTTTATTGGAAATTCCTTCTCGATCACAAACTACCTTGGTTAAAAATTTCTGTCACAGAGAATACCAACTATATAGGATAAACACATTGCTCACTTGCAATGAGACAAATCCTTTAGGGTGTTTGTGACCCATGGATTGATTTTAATAATCAAGTATTAAGATAATTTTATGTCTATATTCATAACTCCTTACAAATAAGGCTTCTTAACTCAATTACTTGGGCACATGTATAATTTTACGCCATTTAAGATTTATATGTATGAAACTTGCCATAATATTCATATAAATAAATCAATATTTCATTAATGAATATGAAAGCATACATATATAACCATAATGGCCCTAGTGTCCCTCGTCTCATAGAACACCAACTGTATAGACTATAGGCTAGGCATAATAAACCTAAGACTCGCACACAATAGGATGGAACAAAGATAAGTTGGTAAATTGGTTCAAGCATAGACGAGACTTGAAAAGTCTTGTCATGATATTAATTTGGCTGCAATTAGATTGGAACAAAATAATTTCCAATTATGTTTGTTGGCAATGAGACTATTAATTAGAAATTTAATGAGCCTTTAGTTTAATTAATGGGATTGTTTAAATTAAAAGGCAAGACACATATGGGCTTTACTTATTAATGAGATTAATAATTAAATATGATGTGGACTTAAATTAATTAAAATTTCATGTGGAAAGCCCACAAAGCCCATCCCATCTATGTTCTAAGTGCTTTACACATAATTAGAATCCTACCTTATGTAAGATAATATATTTTGAAAATAAATATATTTGGAAGAGTTTCGAATAAACACAACATTTGAAAATACACAAAATATTTGTGTGCCTCCCAAGTAATAGTGAAAAGGTTCTCTGGTCTCTTTTCTAGTTTTTTTTTTTTTTTGTCCTAAAGCTTCCATACCCTAAGGAGTTTTCTTTTTGTGGGTCACCCTAAACATGCATATCTTGCGGCCCTAAGCCACCTACCACGGCTGGGTTTGTGGCCTCCATACCCTTCTTGTAGTTGCTTTAGGGCAGCTTTCTTCTCACGACTGCACAAAGACCTACAGAGAGTGTTAAGGGTTTAGGGTGAATTGTTGTCTTTTCTTAAATTTGAAACTAGGAGAAATATTTTCCCTAAACGAGAACTAAGGCATGAGATATGCATGTCATAGAAAAAGTCATTAAATGGATTTGTTAAATTATACACGTAATATATAGATGTTTTGGATGGATTATGGACTTAGGATACATGTGGATGCGTGAGTTTTGGTTATGTCTTAGTTCATTATGGATGTATAATTATTATTTCATGGGATGTAAGGGTATAAGCTATAGTTTTAACATAGAGTAGGAATTATTTTTCTAAGGCATGCCACATGTACTTACAACATAGAAGATCTAGAGTTGGTACCATTGATGTTCAATGGCATGGTGGCCCATAGAGGAAGGCTGTAAAGGCCAAAACCATTAAGCCTTGTAGTAGTATAGGGTCTCACACACATGTGCATGATTTAGATGTCAACTCCAATTGAATCTCGAAGTCCAAAATCCTCCATCTTATTTTTTTATTTTATTTTTTGCATGTAAGTGATATGTGCATGAAAATTGGCTTATGTGCAAAGCAAAACTAAAGTTACATGGAGCAAAAACTTTCTCACATAGTATTAAGTTGCAATGGCAAAATTGTTTCGTCGTTACCCTTCACTGAGCTCGAAATTCTAGGTACAATCTTAGCATGTGATATCATTACATTTAGGGGGTCACATAGCAAGAGCATACTTAGGGCTTTATGTGTATTTGATGTGACATTGAAAGGATACATCGCTTTAAGAACTATAAAGGTCACGGGCAAGGTTACAAATTTGGCAAGTTATCAGTTAGTGAGTGTAACTTAAATGGGCTCATAATGTCAAGAACTATATGTGTGAGGTTTCATTAAGTTATACCATGCATGAGATGCATTGCTAGAGTTGCCACTCATTAGTCCTAGCATGCTAAAAATTGTAAAACCCTTTTTGTAAAAATCTTGCGCAAACTCTTTTGGGCTAGAAGGTTATTCTTGACAAGAAAAAAAAGAAAAGGAGGCTAGAGAAAGTTTTTCTTTACTTGCTTGGAGGTTGCACAAAAATTGTTATATAATTAATGATACTACAATTTCATGGCATGGGTTCCATAGGTCTCCTACATAGACCTTTAATTAATTCCTATCCCATTAACCATTAATTATTAATCTCATTAATAATTGACAGCTCATATATCCTTCATAACTATTAATATTTATTAATAATTAAGGCCCACTTGTGTCTAATCTCTTTAATTTAATTAATCCCCATTAATTAAATTAAAGATCCCATTGTGCTTCTAAGTATTAATCTCATCATCAATAAACATCATAGAAATTTGTTTAGTACAATCCATTTTTAACTAAATAAATTATTCAAAAAGTCTTCTCAAGTCTTGTTCACAAGCCACCAATTTAATTGTCATGATACATTCCAACCTTTTGTGTGTGACTATCTAAGTTCATTCTTAATCGACAATGAAAATAGCTTGAAAGATATCATACCCTAGTTAAGATAATGTGAAAATAGATCACAATGAACCGTTTTGATTGTAAATACTATGTGGTATAGACCTTTGATCTTACTTTGTCCCAACTACACGAGAGTCATGAATTTAGTCAAACTAAAAAACTAAGTCATGTGACCGATTGATAGTACCTCATGAGATCGATGTTTCTATTAAAAACTCATTTCCAATCACTCACTACCTTGGCCAACGATTTATATCTCATGGTATACCAACTGCAAAGAACCAATGCCTTACTTTCAAGGAAACAAATCCATTATTGAATGCACACATGCCTCTATACATATCTGGAGCAACGACACATTGTGCTTGTGACCCTATCCCATAACAGGATAGATATTGGCCCTTGATATACTTACAAGACAACCATGTCATCTCGGGACTAAGGTCGACGCACACTTAACTTAATCACGAAGTAAGACATTGGCAACCAAAAGTGAACTCCATGTATTTATTTCATTCTATGAGCCATTATTTGAATGCTCATTTTATAATGATGCATCCACATATGTGTATTCTTAGTATTTCATACTAAATGGTATGACACTTGTCGTATAAGGATAAGGTATTCAAGTCGTATCAACTCTTTAATATCCTTTGGAGTGTCTATGACTTATAGACTAGTTTTAGTGATTGTATACTAGGACAATCGTATGTCTATATATATAACTCCTTATGAATAAGGCTTTTTAACTCAATCACATAGGCACATATAATACTTTTTGCCATTTAAGATTTCCATCCATGGACAAACTTTTCAGAATTTTGATATAAAGAAATTAATATTTTATTAATTAATCTAAAAAGATACTTGTACAACCACAATGTCCTTTCGTATTCCTTATTAATTATTTAAGTTAGAGGGCATATTCCTAATAATCTCCTATTTACACTTTAAGGCTAAAAGTGTTATACCAATTGCTATGATATCTAATATCCTTCTTCTTAAGATGGCAATCTAGCTGTACTTAAGTAATCAACTTGGTAAGTAGGCCAACCACATTGTCTATTGAAGTTATTTTTTGCATAGCTATGTCGCCTTTTCTAATGATCTCTTATATAATGTGATAATGCCTCTCTATGTGTTGGAATTTATGATGAGACCTTAGTTCCTTTCCTACATGATTACATTATTATTGTCACAATAAAATGGAAAAAGCCAACTGTCATATGGAACCACTTGAAGCTCTTTTATGAACTACCTTATCTAAATGGCCTCTTTCACAGCATCATATGTAGTGATGTACTTAGCCTAGTGGCGTAGTCTACAATAGTATTATGTTTGGAACTTTTCTAACTACTTGTTCCTTTATTAAGAGTGAATATAAACTCAAAGATAGACTTTCTATCACCTACATCTGACTAGAAGTTGAAATTAGTGCATTCGTCTACTTTTAGATAACGACCTTCATAGACAATAATTATATCTTTTGTTCTTCTCAAGTACTTAAAGACACACTTGATAATATTCCAATGCTTTTTACTAGAATTCACCTAAAATTTACTTGTAGTACTTACACCACAGGTGATGCCCCTCCAATCAAACTAATTTTCCTTTTGTAGTTCCATTTGCATCTAAGAAGAACTATTCCCTTAAACGGATCCACTAGGGTCTATACTTGGTCTGCATGCTTTTTATCCATCTCAGATTGCATGGTCTCTAACTGCTTGGTGGTGTCTTTATCTACCATTGCTTGATAAAAGATAAAAGGATCATTTATATAATCATTATCTCCAATTACAAGCAACTCTTTTCCACCCTCTAGGATATAATCTCTCTAGTTCTCGAGAGATTCTACCCGATTGTCGCAATGGTTACGTCATAGAAGGTTGTTCTTGAATAAGAATTTGCCTTATGGTCTCATTACTTTGTTCCTCATGGTTGAATTCTTTCAACACTATCATCTTACCTATATCATTTTTTCAAATGAACTCTTCTCCAAGAAAATTTTCTTGATAGCCGATAACAATCCTATTGTCATCGGGTAGCAAGAACTTATATTCCCTAGAATTCTTTGGATATCCAACAAAGCAACCTATAACAACCTTAATCTGTAGCTTATCCGTCTTACCTTTCTGAAGGTAAGTTGGACATCCCCAAATCCTTTATTGTTTAAAGCGTGACTTCCTTCCACTTCACATCTCATACAGGGTAGAGGGAACAAACTTAGAGCGAATCCTATTCAAAATACATGTTCACATAAGGATAAAGATAAGTTAATGAAACTCATCAAAGATCGAACCATGTCCAACAAAATTTGATTTCTATAATCAACTACACCATTTAGTTGAGGGGTTGCCAAGGGTGTCAACTGTGACACAACACCATTTTCTTTTAGGTACTCTGCAAACTTGGCACTAATGTACTCACCTCCAAAATTTAATTGTAGTGCTTTAACATACTTGCTAGTTTACTTCTCTACTTTTGCCTTAAATTCTTTAAACTTTTCAAAGGTTCTATGTTTTTATTTCATCAAGTATACATAATCATACCTAAAATAATCATCGGTAAAGGTTAAGAAATAAAGAAAACCTCCTCCAACCATTTTCTTAAATGGCCCACAAACGTCGAAGTGGACCAACTCCAACACCTCCATGAGCCTTTCGACATACCCATCAAATTGACTTTTAGCCACTTTGCTATTGATACAAGGTTTGGAAGTTGGATAGGCTAACTCTCCCAATAGGCCAATAAGCTCATATTTCTCCTCTTTGCTAATCTTTGTGCTCCTAATATGGCCTAATCAAAGGTGTTAGAATTGCTTAGTATTTAAATTATCCCTTGGACATTTGTTGGAAATGATGTTTATCACACTTCTATCCCATATTCAAATAATATAAACCGATCATAAGAGATGTTATGCCATCTAATTTATCACAATAATAAATATTGCATAGATTGCCTTTAAAAGAAAATTCATAATTCTTTTTTATTAATAAATGTATTGAAATAATGTTCTCAAACCCATTTGACTAAAGTAAGAATTCTCTCAATATAATAGTATGGCTAGATGATAGTCTCATTGAAGCAGTCTCAATTACGGTAGGCATCACTTATCGCACTGCCCACCTTGATAGCCACTTTACACATCCCAAGTACCCTATTTTTGATTAGATCCTAATGTGAGTTACAAATGCGAGATGAAGCACCACAATCTAAAATATATGAAGTAGAAAATATACTAATGGAACAAGATGTTTCATAAACATAAAGTTCCTTACCTCTAGGGGCCATTTCCAAGTTATTGAGATACTTGGTGCAATTCCTTTTCTAATGCTCATCTTTTCTATAATAGAAACACTTTCCTTTCTCAGTAGGAGCCTTAGCCTTCTTGATACTCCTACTGGCCTTAAGAACAATAAGCCTCTTCCTCTTCTACCCTTTAAGCAAAATGTGGCAAAGAAAAGGAAAGAAAATCTATAGACTGACCCCATCATCTCCATGCCATAGGAACTACAAGATCACCCCAATTCTTTTCTTTCCCTTCTTAGTCTTACCAGAGGAGTAAGACATAGCAAGAACTACTTCCTTCCCTTTCCCCATCGTGGTTGTTTATGTAGTCACTAGTTTGTTGAGGAGCCCAACTAATGTACACTATGTCATTCAAACGATAATTCAAGATGAGCTATAAGAAGGAATCAGAAAGTGAATGAAGGATCAAATCCATGTGTAGCTTAGCACCTTTTATGAAGTCTAATGACTCAAGCTTCTCGATAAGCGAAATCATCTTTTGGACATGCTCACTAAAATCATCATCCTTGACCATGTGCACCCTAAACAATTCTTTAGATATCTGATATCTAGTAGTAAAAGTCTACTTACTGTACGTCTATTATAGGTGATATAAGATCTCTGAAGCATTCACCATGCTTTAATTGGTCCTCTAGAGATCATTGGTCATAGTAACCAGTATGTAGCTTTTGACCCATAAATCATCTTCGACCTATCGCTTATGATTGACTTTCCCCTCCTCATTTGTTGTTTCAACAGGGGGCTAATGGGATATCAGCCTCTAGTACATAGCAAATGCACTGCAAATTAAGAATGATTCTCAAATTTTGAAGGCAAAAACATAGTTAGGCCTAGACAGAATGTTGGTCTCAAGCAATTTAATAAAAGGTGTAGACATTAGTCAGTAATAAAATAATTACATAAAATAAGTAAGTATTTGTTAATGTGGTTGTAATATGCATTACTACATGATTATAGACTTTTAATCAAAATGACTTCCCACTAGACCTTCTGAATTCTACACTCCCTAAGGTAGAAAATAGAAATTCCATTGATAAAATTTCTTAGTAGGTGATCAGGGTTATCATGGTTTATAACATTCCTCGCACTTATAGATCTTAGCATACTAAGCCTAAAAAGTGGCAACTCTTGAGAACACATCACATGTGTAGTCTAATCTTTTCCTTTGACCCATTGCCCAATGAAATCTCACATATATAGTTCTTCACCTTATGGCTCCATTTAAGTCAGACCCATCGAATGACAATTCACTAGATTTGAATCCCTCTCGTGGCCCTCCACTCTTAAGGTGGAATATCTTTTGAATGTCTCATTTAATGCAACCAAAGTCCTAAATGTGCCATTGCAATGTGACCCCACGAATGTAATGCTATCACACACTAAGAGTACACTTAGAACATCAAGCTCAGAGTAGGGCCATGACAAAACAATTTGGCCATTACAACTTAATATTGTCAGAGGAAGTTTTTTGTCTATGTAGTTTTAGGTTTGCTTTGCACATTATTTAGTTTTATGTGTCTTATACATGCATCACAAATAATATTCAAAAATAAAATAAAATGGAAGATTATAAACTTTTAGATACAATTTTGAGATAAGAATTAGATCATGCACATGTGCACAAAATCCTATATTATTACATAGGAGATGGCTTTTAGACCTACAGGTACACTACATAGTACTACTAAAAATAATCCTATGGAACATGTGAAAGTCTATAGGTAATGGAAGACAACAAAGAAGAAAAAATAACAGCACCAAATATCAAAGAAGAAGAGAAAGAGGAAGCCAGTGCACCACCCCCACTCAAGCTTAATATTCCATATCCACAGAGGCTTTATTCAGCTAAGATAGGGGAGCATGTGAGTAAATTTTCAGGTGATTTTTGAAAAATTAGATGTTAATGCTTCCATAATTAAGGAAATTAAGAAAATGCCTAGCTATGTGAAGTGCTTACTAGAAGTATCCTTTAGAAAACGGAAGTTGGAGGAGTTGGGAAATGACTTGGAGAATGGACATGTATTGCCACCTAAACTAAAAGATCTAAGGAGTTTCATTGTGCCATGCACTATAGGAACTACTTCTTTTGATCATGTCTTATTTGATTTTTCAAGTAATTGGGATTGAGTTGGTGAAGCGCAGTCGGATGCTGGTAAAGCTTGTAGATGGTTCCACAAAAAGGCCACTGAGAGTAGAAGAGAATGTATTGGTTAAGGTAAGTAACTTCATAGTGCCCAAGGTCTTTCTGGAGTTAGAGATGTAGGGTTAGAAAGAGTTACCTTTGATTTTAGGCTATTTATTTTTTGCTACTACTAAGCTATCATAGATATAGAAAAAGGTAACCTAACTCTACATGTCAAGTCTAATGAGGTAATATTCTTAATGTACTCTACACCTTCTATTGCGTACACACAAAAGGAAAAAGGAAAATGTTACAATGTTGCATATTTTTTATAATTCTACTTATGCTCTTACTGATATGTTAGTTGCAAAAGGAGACTTAGTGCAAGTGCAAAGCAAAGGCAAAAAGGCAAATGTGGGGGAGAGGTTAGATATCCACCATGGCCAGTGAACAAAGAGAAACACGAACCAAACAAGAAGAGAGCAAAAAGAAAAAAAAGAAGAGCAAGGAAAAGGGAGAGTGCTTCAATCATGGGGAGGTTGTGGATTCCCAAAGGCTCTATCTATCCGACTTAACCCATGAGGACCATTTCGAGGTATAGACAATAAATATAGTTCTTCTTGAGAGGCAACCCAAGTCTTTTATTGCTTTCCCCAGTTTGCTTTTGTGTGTGTGAGTGTGTGTGTGTGTTTCTCTTTTGTTTCTATGTTTGCCTTGAAATTATTTTGTGTTGAATTTTAGTGTAGGATTACACAAGACTTAAGGACAAAAGGTAAATTAGTGGACCAGTGCATTAGAAGAAGAAAAATTGATTAAATTTCACTAAACTCCACCAAGTTGTGTCTTTCTCTTGTCATGTTTTATCATTGTGATCATATGTGTGACATGGGCTACAAACTATGTGCGGGGGAGGACAGATATTTTTATGAAAAAAATATTGCATGAGGAATTATGTGCTTTGCATGTAATTACCATGGCAAAAAACTTTATGCATGCGTATAAGTAGCTGATAAGATTAGACTAATGGCATGAAGATCTATGAAGTATGTGGCCACATGACTTAAATGAAGGTGAATTTTTTATGTAGAATATTTGGGTTCTTAGTTTGGCAATTATTTTTGAGAATAGCATTTCTTGTCTAATTGTTAAACAAATGATTTCCACCTTATGATGCACCCACCTTATGATGCACAACACTATACGTTCTTAGTTACTTGATCATTTGAGAAGTTTTATTGTGAAAATAGGATAGTTCATTTAAGATATAAGTCTTACTTTGAGTATTGATAAATTCTCTCGAGAGAGGAGGAGATTTACTAGAAGACAGAGAAGAGAGAGGATTGAAAATATTGAAAAATTGAAAAAATTTTAATTAATTTGAGCCTTTAGAAAATTATATACTCCGCTACTTAGTGTGACGTAGTAATCAAAATTGTGCAATGATAAATTAAGTAAAATAAGACTTTATGTGAATAAATTTACATTCAAATTATTTTATTAAGTTCAAATTATCAATGAAAATAAAAAAATTTACATATCTTAGGTGTTGCAGTGATTGTATGATGATAATAAGCGAGAAAGAAGAGATATAAGCTCATCTAGAGGCACTAAACTATGGAAATGTAAGATCTAGGCTTATACATTACTTAAGTGGAGCTTTGTTGGCTCAATGGTCTCCTAAGCGAGCCACCAACGAGAGAGTAGGTAGAGACCAACAAAAAACTACCATCGGTCACCTATGGTTTGCCTAATTGATAGCCAAAATCAGCATGTCGCCCACTCGTCACCTAGGCGACAGCCATCACCTGCTCACCTGCTCCATCGCTTAGGTGATGGAACAAGCAACAATTCACATTTTTTTCCAACTAACCCTCAAACAAATGGATGGAAATAAAGGAAATGAGCAGCCAATTAAGGACCTTGGGTGGTGAAGGCTCAACCTTATAAATAGGAGAGTGTTCTATGAGTCAAAACAACCATTCATAACTTAGAATTCTTATAGGTATCATGATGTATCATTGCAGTATTAGTTTAGCATAAGTGGAGATGTGTTTGGTGCTTTCACAAGATGTAAGGCATGGCATAGAAACAAGGAATCGCTATGCAAAGAAAGCCAGAATGAACGATAAGTATTCATCTTTTATTTTCCTTATTCCTAATGTATGTGTATCATCGATCTAAGCAAGTAAGGACTTTCATTTTATCATTTTGAATTAGTTGTATTTTCTTATTTAATTGTAATCAATTATTTCATTATTCTTCTTCTTCTTCTTCTCCTTCTTTTATTTTTATTTTATTTTACCTAACTTGTGGTTATAATAGAAGTGAATCCACAAATTAGGCAAGTTGTTCACAATTGTGAATAGTAGGTTTATAACAAAAGTGAAGATCCTTTATTCACAATAAAAATTGTGTTCAATTTATCCTTCTTCTTTGTTTCTATTTTCCTTCTTTCTAACTTATGATTATAACGGAAGTGAATCTATAAGTTAAGACAGTTGATTACAATTGTGAATCATATACTTATAATGGGCATGATGCTCTTATGTTCATAAGAGTTCAATTATTAATCATTTATATTCTTGATTGAATAAAATCCATAAATGATTGGATTGTTTAATTGAAGTCTTACTATAACTTGAGAAAGTTACTAAGGACTCAAAGGATTAATAACCCCCACATAAGAAATTAAAGTTTGATAATTAGTTAAATGATTATGAAAGTTCTCACATATTTTTGCATGATGATTGCCATCAATCTTTGCTTGTAATTGCCACCATACTCATCTCATTTCATCTACTTAGTGAAAGTTACATTATTGTTTACTTAATTACTATTCAATCCAATTTTAAATCAACTTCACTTAATCAAAACACAATATTATTGAAAACAACACCCCTACTCCTTGTGGATATGAAAACCCTTACCCCCTTGTATGACTTAGTGCGATTGTTGTACACTTGCAACATTAAATTCCCCTACGTTAAGTTTTTGTATTTGAAAAGCTAAGTAAAATAAGACTTTATTTGAATAAATTTATGTTCAAATTATGTTATCGAGTTCAAATTATCAATCAAAAGAAAAATAAAAAATTTACCTATCTTAGGTGTTGTAGTGGTTGTATGATAAAAATAAGTGAGAAGGACGAGACATAAGCTCATCCAAAAGCACCAAACCGCAGATAGGTAAGATTAAGGCCTATTGCATTGTTTAAGTGGATCTTTTCACCAAAATGGTCGCCTAAGCGAGCCACCAGCAAGGCAGTAGATAGAGACCAACAAAAAACCATCGCTGGTTGTCTACAGTTTGCCTAAGTAACAAGTAGGCAATAAGGTAAAATTGGTCTATCGCCTACTCATTGTCCAGGCAACAAGGAGTTGATGGCCATCACCTGTTACTTCGCTTAGGCGATGGAACAAGCGACAATTCACTTTTTTTTCCAGCCTAACCCATGGACCAATAGATGAAAATGAATGAAATGAGCAACCAATTAAGGACCTTAGGTGGTGGAGCCTTATCAATATTAATAGGGGAGTGTTCTACAAGCCAAAACAACCATCCATAGCTTAGAATACTTATAGGTATCATGATGTATCATTGTAATAATAGTTTAGCATAAGTAAAAGATTGAGAATGAGTTTGGTGCTTTCACAAGATGTAAGGCCTTGCATGGAAGGGAGAAATCGCTATGGGAAGGAGGCCAAAACAAACAATAAGCATTCATCTTTTATTTTCTTTATTTCTAATATATGTCTATAATTGATCTAAGCAAGTACATGTTTTTATTTTATCATTTTCAATTAATTGTCTTTTATGATCAATTCTTTCATTATTATTCTTCTTCTTCTTCTTTTATTTATTTTATTTCCTAACTTGTGGTTATAAAGGAAGTGAATCCACAAGTTAGGCAAGTTGTTCACATTTGTGAATAGTAGACTTATAACAGAAGTGAAGGTCCTATATTCACAACAAAATATTGCATTCAACTTATTCTTCTTCTTTATTTTATTTTATTTTCTTTCTCCTAACTTATAGTTATAATGGGAGTGAATCATAAGTTAAGACGATTAATCACAATTGTGAATCATAGACTTATAACGAGAGTGAAGATCTTACATTTACAAGAGGTCAATTATTAATCCATTGTTTTCATTCTCAATTCAATTGACTCCATAAATAACTGGATTAATTTAATTGAAGTCTTAGTATAAGTTGAAGAAGTGTACTAAAGACTCAAGGGATTAACAACAACAAAATAAGAAATTAAAGCTTGATAATTTGTTTAATGATAATGAAAGTTTTAACATATTTTTGCATGATAGTTGCCGTTAGCCTTTGCTTTTGATTGCTACCATACTGGTCTCATTTCATTTACTTAGTTAAAGTTACTTTATTGTTTACTCAATTTCTATTAAATTCAACTTTAAATCAATTTTGATTTAATCAAAACACAATATTATTAAAAACAACACTCCTACTCTCAGTGGATACGACAACCTTTACTCTCTTATATTACTTGGTGCAATCGTTGTACACTTGTAATGTTAAATTTCCCTACATCACACTGAAAACCCTATTCATTCTTGTGTAGAATGATTGCACAATTATGAATATGCAAAGAATCTTAAGTTAGGTTGTGTGTTGAGTAACTGGCATGTGTGGTGAAGCTTGTCCACCTTTGTGTAAAAAATCTTCAAACTACTTAAGAAAAACTACAAAGCTTACAAAAGAATGAAAAATAAATATGTGTGGGAGAGAAAAAGAAGAAAAAAAAATTAATCTAAAGTTTTCTTAATAATTATTGTTGTTGATTGAACTTGTTTAAAAGAGGACGAATTAATACTTATAGTGAGTTGTACTTGAGTAGATTGTCTTCGAATTACTATAGAATCATCAAGTAGTTATAGTGGTTAGGGGTTGAGGAGTGACACAAGCACAAGAATTCGTGTTGGAAACACTTGGGTTGACGAGGCTGTGATCTTGAATGATGTTGAACTATGTGACCATGTGTGTTTTGATTTTTGAAATTAAGATGGGAGGCCAATTTTGTGACTTTTGTGATTTCATGCCTTATTGATGAACCATTTATAAAGGAAGAAAGAAAGTAGTCTGGTTGGAGACAAGCAAACAAGTAAGTGGGGGGGTTTGATAACTCATGATTTAATAGTGTGTTTTCACCATATTGTGGCTAACTTTTGTATGCATTTTGAGCTAATAAAAATTCATTATGTTTGCATGGGCATGAAATGGACATTCTTAGTGATTTGGGGATGTTTGTGTGCATAATTGGTGATATTCGGTTGAAGTCGAGGAGCATTATCTACACTTAGGCCTTATTTGGATTGAAGTATTTGAATTTGAAGAAAGGACAACATTCAGAAAGGCGAGAAGAACCACAATGCATTCTACACTCTACTATGCTTAGAGCTTATGATCGCGAGCTCGATGGGCACAACCAAGAGAGAGCTTTCTATGAGTGCAAATCGAAGTGTAGCATACACTAGTTGAGCTTGCGATTAACTATCGCGATCGCAAACGAAGAAGCTATGACACTAACAAGAGAGTTCATGCGTACGGCTCAAACTGGAATACATACTAGTTAAGGGATGGCTTTTGTCGTGGTTGAACTTGCAATAGCGAGAAAGAGAGTGATGCATGTGTAGAAGGATAAAAATAAAAAGATAATAGTGAATGTCAAAACCTAACTAAATCTACTTGCATGAACTATGAAGACAACCTAATACAACGACCTTCGATGAACTCTAGTGAGGAAGACGACAACAACTAACACATCTCGTTAGTTCATATGCCACAAATTAATGCAAGAATTGCTCAAAATAACTTGATTTGGAATTTTGGATTCACAAGAACTGAGGTACACTTAAATCAAGAGAAAACTAAAGCAACAATTTTTATTTATCAAAATACCAAAGAGTTTTTTCTTTACAAAAAATAACCAAGCCCTTGATTTATAGTCTTAACTAGGGCTACATATGCCTAAAAACCGTGTATAAGAGTTTAGAAGAAAATGAACTAACTTTATAAAAGAATCCTACTCAAACTAGGAAACAAATATGCCAAACACGCCATCACGCCCAATCCAGGTGACGATCTCGTGCTTCTAGATCAAAAAATTAATGCGTTATCATATCTCAACATGTACGATCACGCTCTACAACAATGGAGCACTCATCCTAGTGATCATAAATGCAAGATGTTGGGTCCTAAGCTTGCAAATGATCACTTGGTGCCAGCTTGATCTACTTAATTAGAACTATCCAAGATCGATCGCAATGCCGATCTTGACGCCATTGCTTCTCCTTTTTGTATCGAGTTAATTTGTAAGCTTTATGTTAAGTTCCAAAACCTCTTAAAACATCCAAAAGCCCTTGGAAACTCACACTCAAGGTTTTTCTTGGCTTCTTGGAACTCATAGACTTCAACTTGTGTCTAAAGCTTAACAAACATCCTTTGCTCTAACCCGACACTCACATCATTCCCCTCTTTTTAAAGGTGAATTAACCTCAATTCATCAAAATTCCTATTACCTACAAAACAAAACTTCAAATAAGAAATAATATAATATAATACTATATTATACTAACCTTATACTCTTGTCTTACAACTTAATTTTTTTGTGAACGTGTAGACACACGTGCACCACCGTAAATTGCAAGCTTAGATAGAGTTTCCTCCAAGTTATAGCTCAATCCCTATGTAACAACAAAGTGAGTTGACAATAACAAAAAATAAGGAGAGTGCTTTAGATTTCAAGAGAGATTTGAGGGTTGTGGTGAGAGTATTATCTGTACCAACCCCTCCAACACCCCTCATCTTAAGCTTATGCTCAATTCGGGTGCCTACTCTACCATGTCCTAAGTACCCTCCTGGTTGTGATGCACCAAAATCTCTACCATATCCTCAATATGGATAATAAAAAGAATAAGGAAACATGTACTATATGTGTAGGTGTCCTCTCTCCTCACCTGCTGTAATTTGCTTGTTTCTTACCTCTCACTCATGCATCACACAGTTAATACACTCAACAATACACTTACCAACTCAAATCTTTTGTTTGCCTCTTGGAATTCCAAGTAATTCCTGAAAATTCAAATGACATATCCCTTAACAGTGCGTAAATGTGTGCAAGGATGAAGTTTTGAAGGTATGAGGTCAATCTAGATACAATTGGATCAATCTAGGACTAAAAACAAGTCAGTGGAACAATCTAGATTCAAAAAGATTGATTCAGCCTAAACGAACTCAATGCTTTCAATCCCGAAATAAGACGGAATGATCAAGGGCAAAAAAACAACTATGGATCAACTTAGAAGATAGGCATAATCAAGGACAAATGGGCGATCATTTTGGGTTTTTGCACAAACATGCACAGCTGATTTGGTTAAAAGGCTTGATCAATCTTACAACCAAAACTCATGATTTTAACTAATGTAACTCCCAGAATTTCATTCTAATTCATTGTCTTTCAAGTTCCCAATGTTCTCTAAGTGATAAGGAACAAATTGGGATGTAAATTCAAGCAAGATCACGATTTTTTTTTTTTTTGCAATGCTTTTTTTCTCTTTTTTTACAATTTTTCTGCTCAAATTGTTTTTTTTCTTCGTTTGCCACATTTTTTTTTTTTTACTTTTTAGAAATCAAACTCGCATAAAAACAAGCAACCCAAGAAAGTAGCAAAATATTTTTTTTTACTAGAGAAAGAACGACACAGACAATAGGATATGAAAAACAAGAAGAGCATAAAACAACGAAATGAAAAGGCTAGATAAATTGGTACCTAGACTAGAGCTCACATAAGAATCTAAAATAGCCAGCTTTGATACCAGCTGATGTATGTGTGGAAGCATAAAAATAAAAACATAGTGGCAAATGCTAGAATCCAATGACAACCCAATGCAACAACCTTCGATGAACTAACGAGGAAGTCGACCACAACTAATACATTTTGTTAGTTGATATGCCACAAATTAATCCAAAAATCACTTAAAGTAATTTGATTTGGAATTTTGAATGCACAAGAAGTGAGGCATACTGAAATCAAGAGAAAACCACTGAAATCAAGAGAAAACCAAAGAAAGAATTTTCATGTTTCAAAATACTAAAGAGTTCTTTATAAAAATAACCAAGCCCTCTATTTATAGTCCTAACTAGGGCTAAAAATGACTAAAAACCAAGCATAAGAGTTTAGAAGCAAATAAACCAACTTTGGAAAAGAATCCTACTCAAGCTAGGAAACAAATCTACCAAACACATCGTTGCGTTCAATCCAGGTGACCATCCCGTGTTTCTGGATCAAAAAATCAATGTGTTCTCACATCTCAACATCTATAATAATGCTCTACACAATTGAGCACTTATCTCAGCAATCGTAAATACAAGACGTTAGGACTTGAGCTTTTAGACAATCGCTTGGTTCCAACTTGATCCGCTCGACTTGCGCTCAATCATGACTATCCGAGATCGATTGCAATGTCAATCTTAATGCTATTGATTCTCCCTTTTGAATCAAATTGATTTGCAAGCTCCATTTTGGCTTCCAAAACCTTTTGAAACATCCAAAAACCCTTGAAAACTCATGCTCAAGGTTCTTCTTAGCTTCTTAGAGCTCATGAGGAAGGCTGGTGTATCGTGAGAGTCACAATCATGAGGATGGCTGGTGTATCCATGGGATTTGAGAAACACATTATGTGATTAGATTGCAAGGAAGACTAATGCTCACGGCTATGGAGCGTAGTGTGGGACAAAATCTACATAGAATTTTATGGGCTTTTTTGTCTTTTCTCATTCAGCACTTGAACCTTAGGTCTCTAGAAATATACTTTCTTATATGTCCAACAAGAATTTTTGTCTATTTTGTATCCTCCAAACACTTAGAAAACCTTAGAAACAAAGACTGAAGGATTAAAGAAGGAGGAATCCACACTGAGGTTAGAGAGCGTTTTATTGTCCATGCAATCTATAGATATTAGACTAATTTTTCACAAGCTTTTTCTACTATTTTCAAGTTTTTTAGATGTTGAACAATTTAACATTGGTTTTTTATTGATTTTAATATAAGTTGCTCAATTTTATTCTAATCTCTTGTGTCTGTTGATTGGTGAAAGATGCATGTGCAACTTTATGATTAATTGTCCTTACTTTTGTTATTTGCAATTATTGAATTGAATGGTAATTATAGGACTTGATCAACCCTATAATTAATTTGTAGCTATATAAAGAAGAATAGAATTGAAACCAACACTCTAGACATACAATTGCAAACACTAATCTAGTAGGAATAACAAGAGTGAAACTTTAAGATTAGTATAGCAATGCATTGTTAATCACAAAGCTTAATTACTTAGCTTGACTTAGTTTAGGAAAACCCACTAAAATCTTAAGTTAAAACTACAGTAAAGTTCAAGAGAATATACTATAGACTTTAGAATTAGCAATCCATGACAAAGTAATTAAACTGACACTTAAAATAAATTGGCATACATTGGAAACCAACCCAACTCAAGGGGCTAAGTTCTTTGACTCCTGGTACTTCATCACTTCAATTTTGTGCCATTGTTTTTCGAAGCATTCATCTTTAGTTTATTATCCTTATTCTCACTACCTTTGCTGACTTAACTAATAGGAACTTAGTGACATTGATAGATATATACACCTCTCATCATAGATACGACACTGGTATTCACAAGGGTAGTAATTCTTATAAATTTAATTTTGGCATGCTCATAAGACACATCAATTGGAACCATTTATTAGAAATCCTACTAAGAGATCAGTCAATTGGTTAAAAAATATTGTCAAAAGGCTTTATTCCTTTGATTTTGACAAATAATCAGTTAGAATTTCAATTGAGACGTCAAAGGTAAGTGTTGTTATCCATGAAAAGACATAATAGAAATAATAAGCCTTATAATTCAGTTGCAGCATTCTACATTTAGCAGAGAGCATTAAGAATTAACAGTATACTATAACCAAAGAAAAGTTTCTCATTAGAACAATCTCAAAAATTTGAATTTCACGTTAAGTACCTTAACAAGGGGCAGAATTATATCATTTGGTGCTATTACTAGTGCTAAAATATCTAGGACTAAATTCTTTGAGGAGAGCTACTAACTCCACCATTTGCCTTTCACTGTACTTGGTAAGCAAACTGAACGCTATGGCTAAATGCTTCAGATGCAAAGAGGAAAGAAGGGAGTAAATGAGTGGAGAAGTGAGGAATGTGTAGATCAGAAGGTGAATTCAGTATTCCAATTTCAAAAGAACCCCTAATTTTATGTATAACATTTACAAGCATTATATATATATATATATATATATATATATATATATATAGTCTCACACACTTAGCTAAGCTACTCATTAACTTAAGCACATGGTCGACTCAATTAAGTAACAAAAGAAAATATCTAATAACTAATAAACAGTTTGTATAGCTAGCCTAGAGTTGGAATGCTCCCTCTGTTGTTGAGTTAGCTTCATCAACTCCCAATTCGAGTATTGCTATTGTAGGGTCTTTGAAAACAACTGAAGAGTTGCTTACATTAACTTCAAAGTTGCCATTGCACTTTCTAATTTCAACACCCCCTCGCTCTCAAGATGTGAGTGCCCAAGTGAAACTCCCATCTTGTTTAATTGCATCTTAAGAACTTGTGAGGGCAATGACTTTGTAAATAAATTAGCTAAGTTTATGTGCTAGTGAATTTGGTAGCTATCACCTTTTTTTGCAGTTGATCACACACTAAATGGCAATCCAACTTAATGTGTTTTGTACACTCATGAAAAACTGGATTATATACTATGTGCATAGCCACCTAATTATCACATTATACATCTATAAGTTGATTAGATTTCACTTTTAAGGCTTGCAGTAAACACTTAATCTGAATCGCCTCTACGCATAGAGAAGCCATAATTCTATATTCAACTTAATCCAAAGACCTAGATAGAATTAACTGTTTCTTTGATTTTCAAGACACTAACCAATCCCTAAGGGTAGCACAATAACTCATAATTAATCTCCTAATGTTAAGACATGACCTCTAATTAGCATCACAGAATCCTTTCAATTAAAATTCTTCCATGTTAACATGAACAAACCTTATCCCAAGGTTCCCTTTAGATATTGCAATATCTTGTACCTTGCTACCATGTGTTTGTTGGTAGGTTTCTCTATAAATTGGCTCAGAACTTGTACACAATATGATTAGTCTAGTATTGTAGGGTATAGTAGTCTTCCAATTAATCTTCTGTAATAGCCAACATCTATAAAGGGCTCTTCACCATATTTACTACGCTTTAAATTCTGACCCATAGGCACTTTTGCAAGCTTGCATCCCATCATGCTCCTATCCTTTAATATATCCATTGCATACTTCCTTTGATTTGGGTATATCCCATCTCCTTTCCTTTCCTGAATAATCCAATTCCTAGAAAGTAAGTAAGTTCTCTAATGACTTTGATCTTGAAAATTTTGTTCAAAAACTCTAACTTCTTCAATCACTAAACCAGTTGTTCCTATTAAGATAATATCACCTACATAAACAAGGAGTGCAGTGAATGACTTATCCTTCTCTATTGTGAACAAACTATAGTCTGCTCTACACTGAACGAATCCAAATTTTGTAATTGCTTCACAAAAGGCTTCGTTCCATTACCTTAAGGTTTGTTTCAATCCATAAATGCTTTTGTTTAATTTGCAAACTTGATGAGGTTGTCCATTGTCATGTCTAAATGGCCTTTCTATGTAGATTTCTTCCTCTAAATTTCCATGTACGAAAGCATTATATATGTCCAACTACTTCAAGTTCCACCCTCGCTTCACTACTATAGCAAGCAATATTCTAACAGATGTGAGTATAGCCATTGGTGGAAACACTTCCTAATAGTTTATCTCCTTTTCTTGAGAGTACCCCTTAATGACAAGTATAGACTTGTGTCTCTCTATTATCCCATCTAGATTGTACTTTATTTTGAATACATATTTACATCCAATAGCACTCTTCCCCAATGGTAGTCACCTATAGTCCATATCTCATTGTCTTCGAATTCTGCCAATTCCTTTTTAATAGCTTCACACCATTCTTGTTGTTGTGCAGCTTGTTGGAAACTTTGTGACTCAGAACAACACAAATTAACTAAAGAGTTAGCATTAGAAACAAAGGAGACTTTTAAGTAATATTCCAATCTTGACAAGGGATATTTGAATGTTGATGATCCAATAAGTTTGCGATTCTAATTTATTAGCAAAGAAGCATAATGAACTGATTGACAAACGTAATCATTTAGGTATTTTGGTGCGTGTTTTATTCTTGTTGGTCTTTTATGTTGGAATCTAGAAACATTCTCATTGTAGTTTTCAGATTTGACAAGTTCATGATCATTTTCCACTACAACTTGTGGTTCTGGTACAACATTTTGAGGGCTTACTGGTGGCTACTAGTACTAGCATCATCAATGATTGGATTATATAGACCCCATAGATCACGATGCGTGATTTTAAATGGTTTTGAAGTGACATTGTTGAAAAGAAATCCTATGTTGTTTAGCCAAAAGACATATATTGCAAGGAGTCCTACTACTATCATTAGAAGAAATGTTTACCATTTTATCATCAATCAACTTCAATCTTACATCAAAAATGTGTCCAAGTTGACTATGCTAAAGTTGATAAGAATTTTGTGTGTTTGCAGAAAGAAATTTAGGAATGCAAGTATGTATTAATTAGTCTTCAGCATTGATCAACAAATCCTTAGAGCGTGTTCCATACCTACTTAGGTGATAAAGACCATTCTTTAGCTCAACTTTGCCAAGTGTTGTCTATGTGACTAGGTCTTGAACAAGACATTGATTAGGTAGAAATATCATGCAACATTTCAAGTCAAAAACATTAGCCTTTTACAGAGATAAGATTACAAGAAAACATAGGCGTATAAAGAACATTATAAAGGATGAGACTGTTAGTGAGTTTTACAGTTCCTATGTGAGATGCTAATGTGATCCATTAGGCTACCTTACCAAACATTTATACTTCACATACTTATCATTAAACATTGATTCATTACATATCATGTGGTTTATGGCACCAATGTCAAGGATCCAAACCTCTTTATTTTTGTTTAAAGCCTCAAACTACAAAACATTAGGATTGGGTTGCATACCTGATGCATCAAAACAGATTGCAACCCCACCTTGTGTCACAACATTGGATTCTTCTGCTCCTACATCATGTACAGTAGATCTTGATATCTCCTTTCCACTAAGCAATACCATCGACTACTCCAATTGAGTTTCGCTAATTGCTACTTTCTCCTCAGCAATTAGGGCATCAACTGCTATAGTATGTCTAGCAAAGGCTCTTGTTGATGGTTTTTGGTAGAATTTGTGGCCAAGTGGATAGACCTTCAATTAATAACATTTATCTGTTGTGTAACCATTCATTTGCCAATAGGCACGCTTTGGCACTTTAGTATTCTATGCTATATCCAGCAATCTTACAATAGGTGCAAGAAGGTCTTTCTTTTCTTCTTAATTTCCTTGAGTTATTATTCAAGCTTTGTGTAGCCATTGCTATTAGTTCCATGCCACCATTTTCACCAGCCACCACATGATTTCTTTCCTGCTGTTCAACTATAGCTAACTCCTTAGTAACTACTGGAAGTGGTTCCATCATGAGAAATTAATTAACCCCTAGTTTGATAGTAGGTATCATTTAGCCCTATAAGAAATTGCATTACACAATCTCTTTAGTGCCTTTTCACTCAATATATGAGGTTGTTCACATGAACGATGTGGCATTTGATCATAAATTTACAATTCATCCCATATCCCTTTCAACTTACCATGACATGTAAGTAAACTGTCACTGCTTTGTTTCAAGTTAACCAAATGCCTTTTTAGTTGATAGATTCATGCAGCATTTCGCTGCAATGTTCTTTCATGTAATTCTTCCCATAGTTCCTAAGCATCATCCACAAATATCAAGGTTTAATGGATGGTAAAAGTGAATTTAGCAACTAAGAAACCATCATATCATTGCATCTCTCCCATAGTTCCATCATAGGATCATTCAATCTTGTAGGTTTAAGAAGCTGACCTACAATAAATTCAATTTTATTTTTAGCTCTAAGTGCTCTCTTCACACTCCTCGACCAAGACATGTATTTATTAGTACTCAATATCTCAATGACAAGAGGAATCATAAGATTGTCTCAATTGTCAATTTTGTAAGGATTTAGTGAGTCAGAAAAATTGAGATGATTGACTCCAAGTGCGTTGTTCATATATGTGATTGAGGTTGAAGCTTCCATGGCTACGAAGTAAGAATTTTGACCATCTTCTAGCTTTAATTAGAATTAGAAGCCTAGCTCTAGTACCATTTTGGTAACCAAACTAAGTGCCATGGCTGAATACTTCAAATGCAAAAAGGAAATAAAGGAGTAAATGAATGAAGAAGTGAGTAATGTGTAGATCTAAAGGTGAATTCGGTATTCTAATTTCCGAAGTATCCTTAATTCTATGTACAACATTTACAAGCATTATCTACACACACACACACACTCAGCTAAGCTATTCATTAACTTAAGCACATGGTTAACTCACTTAAGCAACACATTAACCATCTGAATAGCTAGCCATGAGTTGGAATGCTCCATTAGCTACTGAGTTAGCTCCATCTGCTACTAATTCCAATAAAAATTGTTGTTGTAGGGTCTTTAAAAACAACCGAAAGTTGCTTACATTAAGTGCAAAGTTGCTATTGCACTTTCTAATTTCAACACTCTTCTTGTGGCCTATCAGTGCAGTGTTCACCTTCCCACCTGCATCAACTTTACTACAGCTTGTGTCCTTAGCATCAACTTTTTGAACTACAGTAGACAACATGTTCACATGCTCAATAGCTTCTTTTATTCAACTCCCAGAAGTAGTTCAGCTTTCAACTTCTCCTCACTCATAGCCCTTCCATTGCCTGAGCTTGGGATCATGCAAAAGTCTTGAAAATCACAAGTTATTCAACAATGTTACAAGTTTAATACATCTAGTGTTTTTTTATGGTGAAGTCCTCCATCTTTATTTGAACTTTGATTTTCCCAGTTCTTTCTCTAAGCTTTCATTCAACTTCCTATAAAAAAGAATGAACAATGCAAACACAAAACATCATTTTTAAGCTCACATTGAAAAATTATACGTCAAGTTATAATCCTCTCAAAAAACAACATCTCAGCAAGTAACAGGGCATAGCCTATGTAACAAAGGTATGGGCAATTGGACATGCAATCTTCACACAGGTTAGCTATAGTGCCCAGGAATTGAATAAAAATTCTATCAATTTGTCTCAAAGTAAAGAATAATATTAATACGAACCAACTTGGCTTCCACAACTAGGGAACAGTTATGCATTATGCAACTATTATGTTAAGCAAAGAATAGATAGAAATATGCTCAAAACACATACTGCCAAACTTTCTATATGTAGACACTAAACAGAGAATTAATCTAAATGATGTAATAATTCATTTGAGTCACAAAACTATAAAATCCAAATAGTATCCTATAAGGATATATACATATCCACATATATGGTCTAACGATTCAGATAGAAATTCAAAGGTTTCAAATTGTTGAAGATGAGTCCAATGAAATTAAAAAAAAAAAAAAACCTTCATAAGGATCTAAAGTGGTTGGATTTAAATAAACCAACATATGGATATCAAGCTCTCAGGTAGAGTTTGAATGCATAAAAATTTAATTTTAGGTAACCACATAACTAAGGTACATGTGTGGAGTTTGATGGGAACTCACCAATAAAAAGGAAGCTCCATGGTAAGGTCTCCATGGTCAATTCTCATATGCAATTACTATCAAAATGAGATTTAAAAGTGTAGGAGATTTTGGTGTGTTTAGAAAGTCAACAACCCATACCAAACCAAGAAAGAGAATCTAGCAATGGCTGAAAATATATTCAATCACTCTTTCTTGTAGAAATATTTGTTTACTCTTTGGGTGTCTAACAGATGGTGATAGAGTAAGAGAAACCTTTGCCTTGCATGAAAAAATTTGATTTTCCAAAATACACCCTTAGTAGGAGGGATTAAGGATTATTTCTTGAATATAGTTATCGAGAAATATCGTTCAAATATTAAGCTTTCTACTTCAGATACTAAAGTGATTATTGTTCATGAGATCCCTCATGCTCCATTGGATGTCATACAATCAACTACTAAAACTTAACAAGCCATGAATAATAATCAAGAAGTTCCCAAAGATGCTAAAAATATAGAAAAATTGATTATTCAAGAATCAAGTATAAATATTGAACAACCAAACGCACTACATCCACTTAGTAAGAATGTTGATACAACATTAAGAAGATATACTAGAACAAAGAAGTTAGGAATATTTAATAATTATATGAAGTATCTACAAGAATGTAACTTTAACATTGAAGTCAAAAATGATCTTGAGTCACTTTCACAAGTGTGAGTTCTAAAGAATCAGACCTATAATATAATTTCATAAAAGAAGATGTGGATTCTATAAACAATAACAATGTTTAGGACCTTGTTGGGTTTTCTAAAGGGCTAAAACCCATAAAACATAAATGCATCTTTAAGACTAAGAAAAACTTATTAGAAAACATTGAGTAATAGAAGAAAAGACTCGTTGTTAAAGGATTTACATAAAAGGAAGAAATCAACTATACAAAGAAATACATTAAGCAATTCATAATATATTCAAATAAAATCATATCTAAATAATTCATCATCCTACAAAGTCAAAAATATCAAAAAAACAAAAAAAAAAAAAAACAACAACAACAAAACAAGCTTAGTCTAGATATGTGGTTTGGATGAAAACAATGAATCCTCTCCAGTTTGGTATGGATTCCTCCTCCTTTGATTCTCCTATACTTGAGCCTTTTATCCCTAAGTATTTTCAAATGTTTAAGACTCTCTAAACTCTCTAAAACTCATGTACTAATGTATTTTTATATGTATGGGTGGCAAGGGTTTGAATAATAAAAAGCAATGGACAAGAATGCCCTTAAAACTACATTCCAACTTCACCTAGTGCTTCTACTTGTGCCTAGATCACCTTCCTTTACATTTGCAACTCCAAGAACAACTGCACGTCCCTATCACTGTTCTTCTCCCAAGCCTTAATCCTAGCTCTCTCAGTCATGCCACCTTTCTCTATGGCCTCAATCTTGGTTGTGATTGCTTTGACATAGTGCTTTCTTTTGTATGTAAATTTCTCAATCGATATCTAATTGACCTAATTTTTGTGCCTTTTGAAATCCAATTCATTTTTATTTTATTCAATAAAATTTTAGACCAATTGAATACTCCACCAAAATGTGGCATCCTTCTTATGTCACTTCTAAATCTGTCCTCCTAAATTGTTAATCCTTCCAAGTTTGTTCCTTTCCTTCAAGTTAAAATTACCTAAAATTTCCAAACCTAAAGCATAATCATTAAAACACCTATATTAACCAAATTATGCAAGATTTAAACAAATTAAACACAATTTTTATCAATTACTCGACCTATGCATATAATGCGACAAAGTGTCTAAAAATTCAAATGTTCTAGCATTAAATCAAATGAATTGCAAAGAACAAATAACTCCTTTTGTGGAGACATCAATCCCGACTAAGGTCCAAAGATTCTTCCAATAATTTGTTCATCAAAGCAACTCCAACTGCAATATCCAACACAGTCCTCAAATTCCCGCTAATACTACTATAAAAGGTTTAAACTTGTATCCATAGCGGGTATCCACGCTATGGATACTTTCTCAATAACTCTTTATATCGATCCCACACCTCCTAAAGTGTCTCTAATTCTATTTACTTGAATGTTCCAATTTCCAACCTTAATTGGGTTGTCTTGGCAAGTAAAAAATATTTTGCAACTTATTAACCTTGTCCTACCAAGTCACAATGCTATGCAAAGGTAATAATTGAAGCCGCAGTCTTGCACAGTCTTTGAGAGAAAAGGGAAACAATCTTAGTTTAATTGCATAATCAGATTGTTCTCCATCTCAGTTGTCACTTGGTGCCCCCTATGTAAAGCTCATCTCCTATGTAGAGTCTTCTTAATCTCTAGGTCAAGTTCCTCTAAATCCAAGCTCTTGCTTCAGTGAATGCAAGCTTCTACAGAATGTTAACAATTCCACACAATAGAACCTCCAATTAAAAAACAAATTAAAGAAGAAAAAGAGAAGGAAATAAAGAAAGAATAATAGCCTTATCTAGCAAACACTTCAAGTATTCAATAGCAATCATTACCCTCCCCGAGAATGGCACCAAAATTTGATGCCTGTTCTCAACATACCAAAATTAAAGATATGTGATAATACTGCTCAACGAGCACAAATGTCATATCTATAAAGAGGGTGTAAGTATGTATCTATCAATATAACTAAATATTTATTAATTAAATTGCCCCAAGGCAATGGTAAGAAAAGTAATAAAGAAAGCAACTAATGAACACTTAGAAAACAAAGTAGCAAGCCAAAGATGAAGAGTCTAGTCCCTTGTATTGTGTTGGTTCCTCATGTATTCTAAATTACATTAATTATCAATTTAATTGTCTTGTCATGAATTGTTAATTATAAATTTTTCAAGATACCTTTCTGAACTCTCTTAACAGTTCAATTCAAAATTGAGTGTGTTCCATAAAACAATCAAATTGAGAATTTAATTATATGATTAACAATATAAATGCACACTAGTTTTACATTTTCACTCATGTTGTGCCCATAAAAGGAGCATTTACAATTGCAAGTTTAGTACGTAAGTTTTACTCTTATTATTCTCCATACAGCCATCGATTAATTAAATGGTTAATCAAGTCTTTTAACCACAATTCAATTCACCAATTTCAAATAGCAAGCACGAGGACAATGAATCAAAAAGTCATTCATCTATTGATAACCAAACACAACCACAATGAATAAGAAAATAACTTAACAATCCATAAAATATTCGATAAAAGCCTTAGCTAAATAATTCATCATTCTACAAAATTCAATAATCAAGGAAAAGTACAGATAAACTTATTCTTGAATGTGGTTTGTGTGGAAGCAATGAATTCTCTCCGACTTGGTGTAGATTCATTCGTCTTTGTTCTTTTCTTGCTATCCTTTGATCTCGAAGTTCTACCTTATGTTTAAGACTCTCTAAAACTCTCTTCTAAACATTTTTGATCTTGTATTTATAGTTATTGATTACTAGGGTGAAAATAATTACACCAAATAGACAATTTGCCCTTAAAATCATGTCCCAGACTGTGCTTCCCTCTTTTGCTAACCACACCTGCGCCTGGCTGCCTTGCTCCTGTGATCCTAGTAGTGCCATTTACACGGCCTCCTTTTAATTACCACGGTTATGCCTCCATTGTATACGGTTGCACCTCCAAGCCTAATAGAAATCCCTCTCTGCAGTTCTCTCATCCATGGCTACGACTGTGGCCATTGCAATCGCAATCTTCTCTTTCATAGCTAGGCCTCTGGCTACAGCAGAATCTCTCACATTCTATCGCCTTCATTTCTATAGATGCAACACCTCCTTTTGTACTCGCCAGCACCTTCCTTGAGGTTATGGCAACTAAAAAATAAACACAAAATTGTCTAAGTGTAGAAATCATCCGACTTCAATCAAGTATCATTAAAATTATACCCAAACTCCTTCAAATCATCATGATTAACACTTTTAAGTGCATGCAAGCATGATATAATCAATTAATCATTAAACGTGTGCAAAAGCTAATGATAATAGAGGTAAAAATATGTTAGAAAATAATGAGTTATCAAGAAGTTTGAAAACCATTTTGCGCATCTCAACAAGTGAGAATTGGTGGTGTGCTTCTCTTCGAAAGTCAACATCTTAAGCAGAGCCTTCAGATCCATTTCCCTAATAAAATGGACTTCAATTAGATGAAATCGGAAATTTTCAATGTCTTTCTTTACTACAAAATTTCCTTGAAAGTGAAGTGATAATTCTTTTCAAACTCTTTAAAACTCTTGCTTTTGTGTCCACATAAATTTCTTTTCCAATTAATTTCTTATGAAAGAACAGCTCCCCAAAATGATTTACTTGCATCTATTTGGGAACCCTCACCCCATTAGCAAGGATATTAAATGGGGGAAAATGTTTAACAACTTCTTTGATCATTTACACCGCAGCAATTTGAGCATGAAACCATAGAAGAGGATTCTTCTTCAACATGTTTTGAAGAGGCTTGACAATTGAGGAGAGATTTTTTACGAAATCTAACATGTAATTTACTACACCAAGAAACTACTAGATCTCTCTTGTGGAGTTCAACTTTTGAGGAAACTTCAAACGTACTTGGGCCACAAGTGGTTGTAAAGAATATTATCCATCCTTAATGTGCATTTCCAAAAAATCAATCTTAGAAGTATAGTGAACTATTTTCATCTAAGAAGCATGATTTCAAAATTTTTTACTATATTGATGAATTGTTGCAGCAATTAGTCATAAGTAGCATAATCCTTGTTCAAAAGTAATATATCACCATTATAAACTAAGGCATTTGACAAAAATATGTTTGTAAATCTTTACCATAGCCTTTTAAAAAAGGGATGGAGCAATCTTTAATCCAAAAAGCATCACTATTCATTAGTAATGATGATTAGGGATGCAAAATTCTATATTGTGCCTCTCCTCTAAGTGGACACCAAGTTGCCAAATTCCTACTTTCAAATCAAATTTTGAGAATGCCTTAGCATTTGTAAGATTAGGGGAAAAAAAATCTTCCTGTTTGGAGTGGTAACTTATCATCAACTAGGAAATCATTTAAAGGTTTGTAATTGAGGGCCATTCTTAATTTTTCTCGAACTTGCTCTACTCTTTTGTTGACATAAAAGAGTTGGCATGCCTACGAAGAATTTGTTAATTTGATCAAAACTTGTTATCATAGCTGAGAGAGTTCCTATACTGCTAAGTTATAGTATTTTAGATTCATTCCTAAAGGACTAGCCCATGTAAGATTACACATCCTCATTCTTTTAGAAAGGGAGTGATACAAAAACTCAAGGTTTGTTTGAAGTTGGTGTGGACATTTGGTGAGAAAGTCTATGTGAGATTCAGCACAACAGTCTCTTATCAAAGTTTGTTGTATTGATGGTGAATGCTCAAACATGTGTATAGAAGGAATTTGTAAGTAAGGTAAGAAAAAATATTTGTATTAAAGGCTATTAAGAAGAGGAATGGCCCTCTTTTCCCAAAATCGTTTGATAATGTCAAATCCAATAAGGATTTCATTTCCTAAAAGAGAAGATACGATAAATTGGTAAGAAATAACTAATTCAGGGAAGATTTTAAACCAGATGGGTTTACAAATAACCTCAATAACAACACATTCACTATTTGTGGGGCTTGAAGCGTCCTTTTGTAAGTGATCCAAAAGTTTAGTGACAAGAATTCTAGGTATGGTATTGAATAAGTAGCTCTTGATCATTCCTCTTCCTAATAACTTCAAATAGAAATCTTTCTTTTCACACTACTTATGAGCCCCTTCTACTCACATCTGAACCTCTCCATCAATAGAAAAACTCTAATACATATCACTTCTTTTTAAAAAGAATGAAGATGTTAAACCTACAAAAGCTAATCATTCAAAGATGAAACTAGAACACTACAACTTGGTAGTGTAGGAACTCTTTTAGCGACAACAAGGTTTTATCAAATTATCAAATTCTCAGTAGACATGCTAAGCCGTCAATGCTCTTTGATCTATACTAATATTGTCAATAGCCATAAACTAATACCTACTAGCTTTATGTACACTCGTTAAGTACACAATAAAGCATATTTTATAAATAAATTATTTAAATGCAATATATTTTTATGTTGTTGATGTAAAATCAATTATATTAATATATGTTTTTTTGGAAAAATAAAAATAAAAAAGTCTGAATTATTAAACATAAGTTTAAAATAATTAATTTTATTAAGGGAGGAGAGGGAATATTTTATTAATAGACCTTCTATCTATTTTGCTTTCTATATTGAAGAATAGAAATGGTTATGATTGAATTTTTTTAAAGAGATTATATTAAAAAAATTATTAAATGGTCAAAAGTAGTTACTGCATATAGTTTTTTTTTTTAAATCAAGAGGATATATTTTTACTAATAAATTCTTTAGTTTATTTTATTTTATTTTTTATGTTGGGAGAAAAAATTATTAAGGAGGATATTTTAATATATATATATACACACACACACACTAGAACTTTGAAAATTAATTAATATATACACACACACCAGAACTTTGAAAAAAATCTCATTCATGTAGATATGCTTTCCACCCCATTTTAAAGTTTAGGGAGTCAAGTAGTTGGACAATGATGGCTTGGCACTTGGTCAAAAATAGTTACTGCATATAGTTTTTTTTTTTTTAATCAAGAGGATATATTTTTACTAATAAATTTTTTAGTTATTTTATTTATTTTTTATGTTCAGAGTAAAGGAGGATATTTCATAAGTCCTTTGTGATATGCCACTGCCACGAAGGCCCTCCCCCCCCCCCCCCCCCCTCCACCCCCCCACCCCCGTCAACATAATGATGTCATTTGATTAAAGAGTTGATTTTAATTATGATGAGTAAATTTGTTATTTAAATATGTTAGTGTAGTTTAAACAGGTTGATGAATGTTAATAGGAATTAGATTCTCTTTTCTCTACTACCAGATTGTCTTGCGTATTTACTAGCAAAAATTAATGTATTAAAAAGAGTTAAAGTATACGCATTTTGATGCTAAAAAACTAAACCAAAATGGTATATGAAATGCCAACTGGACGTAGAGATATGTATATACCTTTTATTAATGATTGACCATAAATAAGTGGAGGGCTATAAATCATGCAGATCAACTAATCCACTCTGGGCTGTAGGAAATGTCAAAGAGAAAAATCATCTGATTCAACCTATGGGAGGCTTCAGCTATTTTGTGCTACCTAACTTTTTGAACTTCAAATTTTATATATCTTTACTTTTTCTTTTCTTTTTGTCTCATATGCATAGTAAAACTAAATTTATTGTGTTTATTCTCTTAGTACAACTTTCCTTAAGCAAGAAAATCAGTAAGTACACTTACTGGGAATCAGCAATCGTAGGATTTAAAAGAGTTAGGACATATCACAACCTACTTTAATTTCTATTAGTCAAAAATAAGTCAGAAAATTAGAACCCAATTCATGTCATAAAATTAACATCCATGCAAATAGCATCTTAGTGGTGTTAATAATTAACATTGGGAGGGCTAATGTGGCAATTTAAATATGTATCACACTATTTATTCTTTAGTTTGGAAAAAAAATATAAATGAATAGAACATAAGGAAAAAATTGTATATATTTGCTCCCACATCATATATATTTCCATAGGGAGTTTTAAATAAGTGGAGGGAAAATACTATTGGCAACTAGTGCTTCTCCAACGGGCAATTTTAGGGGGGAAAATCAATTCAAAATAAGGAAACTCAATTTTAGGGGGGAAAATCATTTCAAAATAAGGAAACTTATTTTGGGGTATTCCAAACTCTTCATGCTACACTCCAGACCTGCGACCATTACACAATATTATTTATGAACTAACTCAACAAACACCAAAGTAAACATATAAACAGAGCAACTAAATTCAATAATGACATTCGAACAATCATTTCTAAAAGTAACATGCAAAACAATAACATAACATCTTGTCTTGAGCACACAACAGAAGAATGATAGCCTGTCTATTATAGCTAACGTGTCTCATTGAACAGATTAAAAAAATTAAGACTAGGGCCAATTCTACATCCTCTTTCCTATTTGTGGACTACCATCCCAAGTATGTTCATTGTCATTTGGTTCCTCTGCAAAATATTAGCCAACAAAGGTGAGTGATAATTCACCTAATAAATAGTATCACTTGCCTTTACTTTGTAAGTAAAATGTGAGCTAAAGAACTTATAAAATATATGTTGCAAGAAATTCACATTTTAGTAAATGTTTGTAAAAGTAATGAAGACACTTAAATCACATTTAAGCATCAATTCATGAATAATCATCTTATTACCTCATCAAGTCTCTGTGTGTTCTTCCACTTATTAAGGCTTTAAACTACATTGTTCCAACTAAGGACAATACATCGAATATTAACTTCACCCATCATAAACCCTAGTTTTCAATCTCAACTAGGCAGTTTCTCAATATACTATTACCCACTTGGTAGGGGAACGTATTAGTTTTACCTGCTACCAATCCCAATCTTCTATCCCAATTAGACAAATCCTAATTATTACTTGATTGGTAAGACGAAACTCATTCGTCACACTTATCAACAATCACATGAGTGGCTATTGAGTTATTCTCATTTCTTGTTTTGTATTTTCAATATATAGTTTAAAAATAATTCACTCTCAAACAACTTACATCCATGTCTTAGGAAATCACAGTTTCAATTTTTCAGAAAACAACATATGATTTCATGCCTTAGTAAGTAGAAAACATTCAAAATTTTATTTAAGAACACATATCAGAGCAGTCAGTTGTAACATTAAAATAAGTTTTTGAAATCAGTTTAGAAATAGTTATAAAACTAGTAAAGTGTAACCACTTACCTATCACCAAATTTTGAGTATCAATTCTTCAACTATTGTCTCTTGGTTATCTGTTCCATGATATACACTGACTCTCTTTAATACATTTGACTTTAGTAGTATCTATGCTTTGTTAATGCATCATGTACATTCTGAGTGTTTATGCCTTTTTGAATTCCCTGAGTTAATGTTTCACATATCCCACTACACATTGTTTCATCGATATATGCATATTCTAAGTTTAGAATTAAAAGATTCAGCTTAATTCATTCAAAATATGAAATTTGGTCAGAGCCTTCATTCCTCGTCCAAGACCGCGACACATGCTATTGTGATGTCGTGACCTCAGTCTGCATTCACGACATTTAACCACAAAATGTATTGGAATTACCACTATCCTTCCCCGCAATCGCGTTGCATCCATAACCACAAGGCATTCTATAACTCCCACACCTGGGTCCACGATTGCATTCTGCCTTCCCATGACTGTGTCGCTATGGACCACAATCACGACAATGACCACAGCAGTGCGCAAGCTTTCTACTAAAACACTGTTTGATCAATTTTTTGCCCTCTACTTCAATTCAATCTCTAAAACTCTTCGCTATTTATTTTCATGATCCTTAGGCCTATTTCTATGAGTTAAAACTTATGGAAAGCAAGTTCTTCAATTATCTACAAGGTTTGCAATATTTGGACATGTTTTTGACTATTTGTGCATTTCACTAGCACTCACTCCTATGATTTCAATATGTCACCACACAATTTTTGCTTAATTGTCATGCTTAAAACACATGCAAAATCTTAAGAAATCGACTTTTTGTCGTGCCTATGAGTACAATGATTGGTCTTATAGGTGTACCTGAAAATCAAGTGTCTAGGCATAGAATTTACCTTACATTTGTGCATTGGAAGGTCGAAATCTCACCTCCAATTTCTAGAACACCATCTTCCAAGATACGATAATTTCAGCCCCTTTGAAATTATATTTATACCTAGGTTGGAGTCGAGGCTTGTATGGAAGTATGATTCTCAATAGTTTAAGCCCATGTCGACAATTTCTTACTTTCCTGATTTTAGGGCCATTTTTACCTAATTTTTTTATTGCATTTTAGGCCCTATTTTTTTATTTTCCAAGGCTTGGAATTTATTCCACCTTTATATTTAATTACATAGTAAAATTTCATTGCCTAAAAATACTAAATTCCTTCTTATGCTTCCCTTATTCAATTCCTAATATTTTCATCCAAAAATAAGTAGGAAATGGCAAAGCCAAAATCAATTTAATTGAATCTCCACAATTTCCATTCTAAATAATGTTCAAAACAATTTTCCGAAAATGCAGGGTATTATAGTTCAACAAAACATCGGAATAATTTTTTTTAATATTTTAGGTACCAAAAATGATACATTTTATATTATATGAATAAACCAATAAATAAATACACACTAGAAAAACATTCAATTATTGTTTTGCAATTAATGGTTATGCCAATAATAATTAAACATTAAAGATAATCTACATTGAAATCATAAATTGATCAAATGTTACATAAAGAAAATGAAAGAGAGGAAGAAAAAACAGCGTATAGTCTTGCATCTTGAGTTGTGAAAGAAATAATGATGATGGGTTCAAAATTAATAAAAAAACATATTCTTTTTTCAAACTATGCCAATTTTTTGAAAATATTATCAATTTCGTGTGCAAGAAATTATCAAATAATAATAAAAATAAAAGAAAAACCCTCGTTCTATAATTTCAATGTTCTTTTGCGGGTGACATGGAATTATAACTTCTGTTGATATCTTGTTCGGACTTATAAATTGAAATATGAAAGCTGAAATAATTTCTAATCTAAAAGTGATGATAGGATTCGACTATGAAATAAATGAAGTTATAAATAACAGACTAGGGATTAAATGAATTGTCCTAAAAACAAAGACTTGAATCAAATGCAAGGATTGATGAACTACCAAATACTAGTATATGGGAACACAGTGACTTTCAACCCTCTTCATGGAGCATGTAACTCTTGATACCAACCTATAATAAGTAGACCGGTAAGAAATCTTATATTTACGTGATATGTGGAAAACAAGAAAAAATTTTTTTTGTAAAATTACTATTCTAAGGGCATTCAAAAAATTATTTGGTTATTTAAATTCCCATTTGCTAGTCTATTGCAAACTTGATCGAGAGGACTAATTCATGTGGGATTAACTAAAAATATCTGCAAAATAGCTGATTTTATTAATGTGGTGGTGATATTTAAAAGTAATCATTTCTCATAGGAAAAAAGAAAAAGTGGTAATCATTTGTGTAGGGAGAAAGTAGGTTAACTGTGATGTGCCTATTAGACCTATATGTTTAATCAATGTTCTTTTTTTTTTTTTTTTTTCTTTTTTAGAATTAATGTTCGATTACATGTGGATGCCATGTAAAACTAGGGAAGAATCATAATGCGATCTAAGTCATGCTTGTAAGTTATGTAAATTAATCAAATTTGAATGTACATTCAATGTAAGAATAATTTAGTGATTAATATAAATGGAGGTTTAGGCCTCAAACAATATGAAGTGTTCAAACTAAGGTTTATGTGTGAAACGAATTTCTTTCAAAATTTCATTTCAATTAATTAAACAAGAATTGAAATTTTGTTAATTGATCATTGCATAGCATTTTTTCTACATAATTTTTAAAGTTTACATTCTTCTTCAAATAATAATAATAATAATAACTTATGTTTAAATGATTGATAAAGTCAGTAGGTTAAAGAGGAATGAATGCTCCAACTGCAATGGTCCCAACACTTTCACCTAGCACAACTCATCCATTCAATTGTGGCATCACAAACAACTTACGTGTCCTCTTTTTGTTATTATTTATTGCACAATAAATAAATAAACAACACCATGAATAGTGATTTTAAAATAAAATCAGTGATGAAGCATATAGATTTATTGGCCACCGGTCCAACCAAATTAAAAAATTAAGTTGACTTGATACAATATATATATATACACACACACACACACATATATAGACACATATATGTTTGCTTTAATAAAAAAAAATTGAAAATGTTGACAGTATTTTAACAAGTATAAAAAATTAATGTAGCATCATTATCAGAGAAACATATATAATTAATTATTTATAAGTAAATATTAAACAAATTAAATTAATAATGATTTGTTTGGGTGCAACATTTGTTGGTGCATATCTTTACAATTAAGTTGGTGTACTCTTGTGGAACCCCATTTTGATATTTTTCTCGAGTACAAGTCATGGCACTGAAATAACCATTGTCCTGTTAAGAAACAATGCAGGATGGTGAAGGCTCTGTGCGTGTGTGTGTGTGTGTGTGAGAGAGAGAGAGGAATACGAGATGCACCTTTTGATTTGGTTTGTGATGGTAAGCAGTGGAAACTAATAAATATGGTTCTGCTGTTAAATAAACATTTTTTCGGGCAAATGGGGTTTAAAAGGGGGAAGTGGACAAAATAAAAGTGATCTCATTCATGTATTGGTTCCCTTTTTGTGTTTGCTTTTGCTTTTGAGTATAATATTTCGTTTTCTCCTGGGTCCTGTTTTTTTTCCCTCCTCAAAAGTGAACATAAGTTCGAATAATTAAATATGTTATTATATTATTTATTTATTTAATGATTTCCTTCACCTATTAAGGAAATCATTTATTTTTTTTATTTGTAAATAAAACATTTGTCTTTTTGAATAAAATAGTTATGAGAATACTATATCAAAATATATATTGTGTGTATAGATAATATTTGGAATAACAAATTTTCTTACTTTGAGTGGGAAAGACAAAAATTTCGACGGGTACTTTCCCTAATCTCTAATAAGATTTGATTTTCAGATAATAAAATGAATAAAAGATATGACACATTAGTGCTAAAAATTACAATGCTTAACAAAAAATAGTTCCGCGTTATCTTTCTTAATAACTATAGTTAATTTAAGACAAATATGGCATGTTGCGTCCTATTTGGAATATACTACTTCAATAAAATTCTTTTTATATTGTAAGAAAGGTGGCATTAAACATTGGAATGTGTTGGGAACACATTATTTGTAGTATTGTTAATAATTCATATAATATCGTAATAATATTGGAAATACACGCCATAACACGGAAATTAGAAAGAAACTAAGAGTGAGTAATATGTTGACACAATTTAAAACAATTGCAAGGCCTTTGCCAAATAAAATAATCCCATTATTACAACCTTATTTAAATTAAAGACACATTAAATATTTTTCACTAGAACAATTCATTATCGTATGTTTTAAGTTAATTCAGCAAGGGTGAGTTAACTTCAAAAACTCATCCTCATTTTGGATAAGCAATTGCTCAAATCTAATATAAATCATACATGAATGATTACTTACCATAATCAGTTCTATTTTTGTAAAAAAGTGGGGGGAGGGGGGGGGGGGACTGAGGGAGTTGAAGAGCAATAAGTGAGTAATTTACATTAAACATTTTTCTTACAACTAGATTCCATTGAATTTGAAAATACTACATTAAAAGAATCAATTAACATAAACACAGAGTCCTCTTCTATGTAGTTTTCAATTTTTTGTCATAGTGAATTTTTTTTTCAAGAGGATTCGTACAAATTTAAACATCAACAAATTAAGTGAAACTAAAAGAATTCACTACTCTGTACCTCGAGTTCGCAAGTCGCAATTAGTTGATACCATAAACACAAATCCTCTTCGTTTGTGTATTGACCTAACTCCTTTAAACACTTAACATTCTAATACGGTGATTTTTAATAAAAAACTTTGCGAAGATTGATGTAAAGTCAAAACACCAACAAACTAAATGACAAGCAAGTGATGAAAATTTGAACTTTTAATTTTCTCACTCAATAAAGTCTTACTGCTTAGGTATTAGAGAATTATCCAAACCTATGCTATACCTCTATTTATAGTGCAAAATCACAAGTTTGATCGGCTAAAATCTCCTTTCATCATTTCAAACACACACGAAGTGAGCGACCAAATCAACTTTGAATCTTCTAGATATGTTGCTAGTTACGTTGCAACAATGATAGATATGTATGAACTCTTTCATGGTTATCTAAATAAGTTGTTTATATTCTTCCCCAATTAGTCCAGCTCTCCATCACCCCTTGATGGCCATTTCACAGCACCCATCAATCATCAAACTTCTCCCGTAATTAATTGGTTCTTCCAAAAGTGAAACTCCAAGAGCCCAATTATGTACGGACATCAAATATTTCATGGAATGTTACAAAAAATTAAAATTATGTCTCCTCGTTGCCAATCAATCAAATATTAAAACTAGCAAATATGTAAGCGAATAATGTGAACGTAAATTAAAACATTTATTATATTACTATTAAAGATGTAACTTTAAGTAGGATTTTTAACTCAACTTTTGTGATTGAAATCTTCGTTAAAGTTGATTTTAATTATCATATTCATATTCATATACTACATAAAATAATGCATACCACTTGTTTTACAACTACATGAATAAATTGAAAATATTTTTAATTATTAATACCTATGTGAATTTTACAGGGAAAAAGCACTTTTATATATTATATAAACCGCCAAAATAAACAAATACTTTGTGCATCTCTAAATATACATGTAATTTTAAGTCTACATTAAATTATGAAATTCAAATTGAATACCAAATTTGCTGCACCTATATTTGTTTGACCAATTGAACATCCAAATTAACAAAACACCAAGGCTATGTTTGGAACTTAACTTTCACTTTTCTGATTTCCCTTCATACTTTTATCCAACAAAACGTAGTATTTAACAAACTTTCTCGTTCAAATGTAAATTCAAAATATATATATATATATATATATAATAAATTATTTTTCAATTATTATACATATTTATAATTAAATCAATATCTATATATATATACACATGTACACTGACATTTATATATAGTTATATTTTATAAATTAATTATTATCTCTACATACTATCTATCGTATTATTTAATTATTTTAATATATTAAAAATTTCTAAATATCTAACTCATATAACCAAACATTATGCTCATATTAATATAATTCGAAACAAACATCCTCTTTTAACAAAATCCCTCTCTCAAACAGAGTGCAAGAGACTTTTTTTCAAATATTGAAACTGGCCTTAGAATAATCACTAATTTGCCTTTCAAAAAAAAAGAAATAAATAATTTATGTGTATATCGATACCCATATGAACACATTACTCGATTCGTCAACACCAACCCAACCAACACGTTTCTCCCCAGAATCTGCACTCCCACGCGTTCCATTATTGGCCTCCTCCAAGTTCCACCAGCTCCCCTAATGTCTCGTTTTCTGTCGCTACGGTACGCCATACACACATAATGGGCTTCAAATTTGAAGTTTGAACGTTCTCGAAACCAACATATATATTGAGAGAGAAAATCGAAAGCAAACAAAACCAAACGAACGTAAAAAGTCAAATACTGGCCAGGATTTTTTCGTACAAGTCTCCCCACTTTCTTCGGTTTACATTGTGTAGATTGGTGCCTCTTTTATTTAAGAGATGAAAAAATATTAAGGAGAATACGGAGAGGAAGATCACACACACGCTATAAGTAGACTTAACAGTGTGCGAGAGAAGACCCCGACAAAGAAAAAGGGCGGCTGCTGACTTACTCACTCCGTAGATTCCGCTTGAACGGTTGCGGAACCCCATTGAGTGGAAAGCACTCCCGCAATTGCCGCACATAAAAAGGTTCGGGCTAGGGAGAAAGTGATGGGTGGTTTGGGGAAAGGATTTCTTTTTCTTGATTAGATATAAAAGGGAATGCTCGACTTTTCAATGATCTAGGGAAGTGGAATTGCTTTCTCGAAACCAATCTTGACCCGGGTCAAGATTTAGCATTTTCTGATCTGGGTTCTCCTCAATTTTGTACTTCCAGAATTATGCCGGCGGCGAGGGCGAAGGAGGTGGTGCTGGGCTGGTGACAAACAGGTGGCGCGCCATCATGGGTTGCATGTCGTCGAAGCAAGCGGTGTCGGTGACGCCGGCTGCGTTGGATCATTCCGGGGCATTCAATGGCGGGTCGGCTCGCAGTCGAGTAGGGAGCTGCGGCGGTGGCGGTTTGATGGCGGAGTTGGAGCTGAACTTGAAGAAGGTGAAGAAAAGAGGGGCGACGGAGTCGGGGAGCGAGCTGGGAGAGTCTGGACGGACGAGTTCGAACGGGTGCGGGAGTGAGTCGGTGAGTTTTAGGCTGGGGAACTTGCACAAGTACGTGGAAGGGGAGCAGGTGGCGGCGGGCTGGCCGGCGTGGCTTAGCGCGGTGGCGGGAGAAGCGATTCAGGGCTGGGTGCCGCTCACAGCAGACTCCTTTGAGAAACTTGAAAAGGTTAGGTTCAATAATTATGATCATTGGATTGTTATTAATTTAGCATTTGGATTTATGAGGTTAAGTTGTGGGTTACTTGTGCAATTAGGAGTACCAGCTGTCTTGTCCTGAAGTAATTATCAATGGGTCGATTATGACGTTGATCGATGTGTTCGTATTTGAATATAGAGAGTTTTGAGAGGTTTTAAACTAATTATGCTTGTGCCTATGGAATTTTGTCTTTTATACCTATTAAAGGATATAGAAAACTGTACTGTGTTTAAATCATTTTCAGCAAATTTCTTACTTTTTCTTCTTGTTTGTTTCTCTTCGAGATATGATTTCCCGGATTGCTAAGAATCCAGATCTATTAACTGAAAGACATGAAAGAAGTCCGTCTCCGCGGGTGATTGATTGTATTAAGAAAGTGTTGAAGGATTCCATGTTTTTCGAAAGTTTTCTTGTGTCTTACTCTGGGATGGTGGTGTACCTTGTTGAAAGTGAACAAAAGAGTGCAGATACTAGTACAGTGTTCATTTAAAGGGCTGCACTATTACTGCAGCTATCTTATAGCAACTCGGAGCTGTTGAAAACAGAGGTTTTGGTGCTTCTTTGATCATTTAGGGTGGCGACCTTATCTTATTGTTACCCGCCTACCAATTCTTGAACACCTGCAAGAATGCTAACTTAAATGAATTTGTGAACTTAAACAAGATCTTTTTGTTTGTGGAATCATTCCTGTGAATCCACATACAAAGGTTTGCCAATCATTCCTGTGAATCCACATAATGATCAGTGCTTTAAAAGTTGTCCTAATTTATAGAAATCGAACACTTCAACTGATGAATACATAAAGCTATCTTGGTGAATGGTACATGAAAGTTGAAAGGGAATGTCCATCTTTTGTCATGCCTTTAATGCAAAAATCTTTTGTCGATGTACAGGATCAGTGATACTATAGCACAGGTATGTTTGTCCCTGCCTATTTGACGAGAACATGAAATTAAAATTCCTTAGAATGCATCCTATCTGTGTCTGCATTGTATCTGATTGTGCCTCCTTCTATCAGATTGGTCAGGGTACCTATAGCACTGTGTTCAGAGCGCGTGACTTGGAAAGTGGGAAGATAGTTGCTTTGAAGAAGGTTCGATTTGATAGTTTTGAGCCAGAAAGCGTTCGTTTCATGGCCCGGGAGATAATGATTCTGCGCAGACTTGACCATCCAAATATTATAAAGTTGGAAGGATTAATTACATCCCGATCTTCATGCTACATATACCTTGTGTTTGAGTATATGGAGCACGATATTGCTGGACTATTATCTTCTCCAGATGTTACTTTTTCTGAAGCACAGGTTTGGCTATAATTCTGTTTTCAGTGGTTTAGTGGACCATAGGTTGTTCCTTTAAGCCAGAGTTGCTGAAGAGACATTAGATTATAAGATTGAGAGGTTTCCATTTGCAAGAAGTATTAACATAGATGCTTCAAGAATGCTTGTGTCCATGCCCAACAAAACTGACTCAAAATAGTACGAGTTGTCATGTGTTTTCATTATCAAAATCACGTGGAGCAAACTGTAATCTGTCATGTCTATGCTAAAGACCCCGTTGGCTTACTTTTCAGGTCAAGTGCTACATGAAGCAATTGTTGTCTGGCCTTGAGCATTGTCATTCTAGGGGCGTGATGCATCGGGACATTAAAGGTGCAAATCTGTTAATAAATAACGAAGGAATCCTGAAGGTTGCTGATTTTGGACTGGCGAACTTCTGTGCTTATGGGCAGAGACAACCGCTGACCAGCCGAGTAGTCACTTTGTGGTATCGCCCACCGGAACTCCTATTGGGCTCCACAGATTATGGGGCATCCGTGGATCTTTGGAGCACTGGATGCTTACTTGCTGAACTTCTGACTGGCAAACCTATCCTTCAAGGTAGGACAGAGGTAAGCACACTTCCAACGTGTTCTAATCTTGCAACATTATGATCAAGGCATATGGTGTGGTGGTAGGAAAGATAAAGTTTTAATGTATTCTTAAAGCTAAGAACCTAAGTGAAACTTGGGTTTTTTTACTGTTTGCACTAATTTTTTATTTCTTTTTTCAAAATATCTTGATCTTGAAATTGTTTACGAATTTGTCCCAATTCAATAAGTAATTCTATGATTTCATTTCACGGAATTAGTATACAAGGGAAAAGAAAAACAAAAACTACATAAAAAGCAAAAGAAAAAAAAACAAAAAATGTATAAAAAAAAAAAAGTACACAAACTAAATCACAGAATTGAATTCTGTTAGTGCTTTGTTTGCTTAGATTTTACAAAGCTAGCCTTTATTTGGATTTTTTTCACTATTTATCCCAAATTTTTATTCTATTTTTAAAAATATCCTTATTTTGAAAATATTTATCAAATTAACCATTTTGAAATAGACAAATAAACATAATTTATCATTTAACAAAAAATACACAAACAAACATAACAAATGACAAACATAATAAAGGGTAAAATGTATCTATATCAAATATTACATAAATATATTAAGCAAAAACTAACGAAATTACTTGTATATGAAACTTATTTATGATCATATTGTGATTAATTATATTTATCTCAACAATTTTAATTTATGTATCAAACATGGAAATCATAAAAATTAAAGTTTGTCAATTTATTATTCACAATTATCATGTTTTAATGGAATAATTATTCACAATTATTATACTTTAATAGAATAATTGACAAAACAAATTATGCAATAATTTCAATTAAGTTTATCTAACATAAACATTCACATATTGATGATAAATTATATTTGTTTGTATATTTTTTATTACATGATAAATTATATTTGTTTGTATATTTTTTATTACATGATAAATTATATTTGTCACCGACAAACAGAGAATAGAGGAAAGGGAGAGTGTTGAGCCAGTTTTGTGAACTCAAATCACAGAAATGGATTTTTCTTTTTTTTTTCATTTTTTTTTTGTTTAATTTTTTAGCAATTCCGTGTCATCCCATGGAATTGGATTAGTTTGATAAATGGTTTTAAAATGGTATGGAATTGGGTTAGTTTGATAAATGGTTTTAAAATGGCAATATTTTTAAAAATAGGATAAAAATTTGAGATAACCAGTGAAAAAACCCGTGAAACACTATATGCCGCATTGTTATTTATGTTGTTTCTGATCTGATTTGTCTACAACTTCTTTGAATACAAGTAAAAATTGCACAATCTAAGTGAGTTCATATTTATTAAAAATTAATTAATTATTATTGATTAGTAAAGATAAAATTATTTTATTTTTTTAGAATTTAAATAATAAAAATAAACATATTTATAAGTTAAAATTATTTAAAAATTTTATTAAAGCTAGAAACTGAATTAGGGGCAAGAGTACAGAAGAGAAAAAAATTCAAATTTTTATTGAGAGAAATGAGAAGAAATTAAAAAAATAAGATTAAAACGAAAAAGAAAAAATAAAGAGAATAAGGAAATCTTGGTAATTTAACAATGAATGAAAAAAAGTTAGTTAATACTAATCCCTTGAATTTAGTAATATAGCTAAATGGTGTATATATTAAAGATAATGGTGCTAATTTGCATTATACAATTAATGTAGGTATAAGCTCTTAACAATAACAATTGAGACATATTCCTGGCACGTGCTTTAAAAATTAAAACATACACAATAAATTTAATAAAAACGATAAATGAATTAAGTACTACTAAACTTTCAGACGAAGTAGTTGTAATTAGAGGGGTATTTTAGGAATGTAATTAAAAGACCAATCACAGCCTACCCAATTATAGATGGTAGACAACTACTATGTTGCATTGTAATCTCTCTGCTTTATAATCCGCTACTTTATGGGGTTTGTATATTTATTTAATCAGTTGTATAATTTATTAATTCTGAAATATGGGGCCTAGTTCAGCGATTCAACATATTATAAAGCCATGTAACCTAAGTTTAACATGAACTCTGAACATTTCAATAATGATAAGTTTCTGTTGACAGGTTGAACAGTTACACAAAATATTCAAACTTTGTGGATCCCCACCAGAGGATTACTGGAAGAAATCAAAACTTCCTCATGCAACTTTGTTTAAACCACAACATCCTTATAAGAGCACTCTTTGGCAAACCTTCAATGATCTACCAGAGGCGGCTGTCACACTGATAGAAACTCTTCTATCTGTGGAACCATACAAGAGAGGCACTGCTACTTCAGCCCTGACGTCAGAGGTATTGTTTGAGACATAATCATTGATAAACAAAATCAAACACAGCATATTTAGTGATAACTTTTTCTTGTTTTAGGCTAATTTGCTTTTGGATATTTGTTTTATTTTTGGTTACCCACCCTTCACCCCCTCTTTTCTGAAAGGAACCCTAGTTATATAGTTTATGTGAAGCGACATCAATCTATATTATTTTCCCTCGTGTGAGAAATCCTATAACCATATTATGTTGTGCTAAATATCTCATGTCAAGTAGGATCGGTCTGATCTTTTATTTTTTTGTGCGCAATTAGTATTTCAAGACAAAGCCATATGCTTGTGATCCATCAACCTTGCCAAATTATCCACCGAGTAAAGAGATTGATGGCAAACTTCATGAAGAGGCCAACAGGTAATGGTTTTTGTATCAATTTGGACACACAATACTGGCCGTTCAGATTTTGAATTGTAACCAATCTATGCCTGTATTTTTAGGAAAAAGCATGCTGGAAGATCCCGTGATCTTGAAACTAGGAATCCAGCGCGCAAACCAAATGAAACTAATAAACTTGCCCCAAAAGAGGTCCTCTCTCTCTCTCTTAGGAGGTGGTGTTCTTGTATGTTGATGTGGATGTACATGTTTGTGCACGCTTATCATTGCATCCAAGTGTGTTTTCTGTGTTATCTTGTTAATATTTCAAATGGATACACAAACGTCCATGTCGGTCCTATGGCCTTTAATGTATTTTAGCTAGTCTTAGAATTAACTTTTCCATTTTTACAGAAGTTGCTCCTTCAAACTCAAGATGAACAGAAAATGAATGGAACTGGTGCTAGTGATCACAAAGGAGATGAAGTCTCAAGTCATACACCTTCTAAGCCATCAACTGTTGGGACTAAAGAGGCATCCCATGGGAAGAATGTATCTCAAAGTGATGACACTTATGCAGGTCCTTTACAAGTCTCAGGTTCAAGTGGTTTTGCCTGGGCAAAGAGAAGGATGATTGATTCTTCCTTGAGATCACGAAGTAGGTCTAGTTCTAGAAGTCTGATTATAGAATCTTCTGGTGCTCTGCATATGAGGAATAACATGGATTCAAGAGGGGAGGAAAAGTGTGAAGTTGTAAATGGGCAAATTGCCAATTTGAGAGGCCATGACTCCTATGAAACCATCAAGCGCTCAATGCTTAAACAATGGAGACAATTGGAGCGTCCAGACACCTTTGATATGTCCGAAGAATGCCATTCTCAGGAACTGTCAGCAGCACTTTATCATGGAGGGGAATCAGCTGCTAAGAGAATTAACTTGGTAATTCTGAACCTGCTTCAATCTTTAATTATGTCCATCAACATCAATTCTATCAGCATCATCATCTACTTTTTATCTTGCTACTGAAATTCATTCAAAGACCTTATGAATGTGAAACAACTCATTACTGCTGAGATATTCTGTGAAATCAATAGAAGGTTCACTTTCCATTTTGATTTTGGTTCAAAACATGTTTTAAAAACTGTGGTAAGATAAAGCTGTTGAAGGCCAATTTTCTGTGGAGCTGTCAGATTATAATATACTAGTAAAATTTGTACGTTTTATGTGTGTGCAATTTATTTAGAAATTATGAAGTTATTATATTTTAATTAAAACTATTTAAATTGAAAGTATAAATAATAACAATAAAATAAAGACTAAAAGAATTTGAAAAATTGAGAGAAAATATAAATAAAATAATAAGTTAAAAGAAAAGAGAAAAGGAAAATGAAGAAAGAAAAGGATAGAAAAATAAAAAATTGAAGTAAGGGTATTAGTGTAATTTGACTATTTGCAATCAAAAAATCTTATTGATTTAATAATATAGTATAAATGAGTAATTTGGTAGGACTGTAGGATTGGTGAGAATCGGAAAGTAATCTGGAGAGGCAGAAGTTCCTATTGTAACAGTTGCAACCTTTTTTTTCTACATTCTCCTTTCCTACACATGAATTCGATACTAGCTCTTTCCATTTCAGCCTCTCATGCTAACCTAAATGCAACTTGAAACAGGCTTATCATGACGACGGGGAGAAAGTTGAATTCTCAGGACCCTTGCTATCTCAGACGCGAGGAATTGATGAACTCCTGGAAAAACACGAGCGTCACATCCGCCAGGCTGTTCGAAAATCATGGTTCCGTAGAGGTAGGTTATGCATGCCTTTAGGAAGTGAACTAACTCTGGAATAATTATAATTTGCATGCACTTTTAGCCCTGAATATCTCGTTCTGATGGCCTGGAATTTTGCATTTTTCCGAATGACAAATGCATCATTTGAAGCCATGCAGATAATTTTTGCAAACTTTTAAGAACTACGGATCATAGTGGACGCATCATTCACTGATATTATATCTTGTCTGCAGGAAAGAAAAATGAGAAGTAACTGCAAGTTTGATGATTGAAGCACACCTTGGATGGGCGTAGCCAACTACGGGATCAAAGAAAAGCTCAATGACTGCCTTCAACACAGCTTTCTTCTTCATAGAAGGATTGAGCTCTATGTCCACTAACAAGCACGAGGACTTTAACCAGTGAGACTGCAGAAGTTTTCTGAATCAAACTCGTCGTTTTCTCTGAGTTAGATAGAACAATACCATTGAACCAACCAAAGCTGGATCCCTCCCTGAGATAAGTTCTCCCAACGAGATGGAGAAAAGGGCTGATGCTTGTTCTTTTCTTTTTATTTTTGATGAACTGAAACATTCAATCAACTATACACTACCATTTTTGTCTCCTTAAATTAGAATTTCCACCTAGATTCATGTGTTTCTTTGAACCACTCCTTTGATGTATAGGGAACTTGTCATATGTCCTCTTAAAGTCGTGTAATTTTTTCATCTTCATTTGATGCGTACTTCAAACCCGTCTGATATGTTAGCACTATAAGTTAGGCTCATATGTTTGGATTTGACTGGTAAATATATTTTAAGCACATGAACTAGTCTGGCTTCAAAAGTTCTTGTTGCATGCCAATTATTTATCGTGTCTATTAGCTTAAAAGATTAATTACAATGAAATGTCACATCTAAACATGTAATCACTTCTTATTTCTTACGATATCAATCATTTGGAAATTAGAATTACAGAAGCTTCATATTCAAGTTTGTAGTGTATGCATGTTGACTTATTCCTTTTAAACAGTATAATTTTGTGTTCTAATACTTATTTAAAAAAATGCACGTGTTTGTAGAGATAATTTTTATTAAATACTAGTGATTTTGCATACTATATGTGCATGCAAAGCTTAAATAAAACTATTTTTTAATATAATAAAATTTATAAATAAGTTAGAGATGGATATTACATAAAAATCGAATTTATTTTACATAATTACAATAATAATGCAAAAAGGTTAAATCATGATATTTTATATTTAAGTAAAATTTAAAATTACAACGATTTTATTATGATATGATTTTTATGTATCTATGTGAGAAAAAGGTTGGGGGGGGGGGGGGGGCGGGATGGAAAAATTAAGAAAGTTGATTAATGGAATTGAATGGTTTTTAAAACTTATTTTATATTTTTGTTGATTAAGAAATGAAAATTTGAAAAGGAAAAACTTGAAATAACTAGAATTAAAGGACATTTAGGACGATATTAAATAATCAAAAAATAGCTATTATCATAAACTCACACTTAACAGTATAGTATAAATATGACATCACTATCTTACAACACTATTTTAATACTAATATTGTACACATAAACAAAATTTTGATTTGCCCTCAACTTTTATATGCCAATTCCTTGCTTAGTCAAATTAAATGCAATCCACATAGCTTGAGGAATCACCATAATTTCTCTTATAAGGTATTCCCCTAAATTTTTTATTTTTTCCTGCATCTTCAACGAGATTGAGCTTCTCTTTATCTTTAAAAGTGTTAATGTTGATACTTGAAGGGTGATTAGACAATGGCAATAGCCTCATCGGCTATCTTGATGTAACGTGGTTCTCGTTCTTACTTCACATAATTCTAAAGCCATTTACGAAGGTAGAAAAGTATATTTTTCCTCCTTTGCGTTGAGAATTTGAAACATGAGTGTGACGAATTAGTTCAAGTGCTTTAATCTCATCCCTTTGTGTTTCAATTCTTATACCCTCTTTTAAGTTTTATAGACAACATTTTTCGATAGAGGTGACGTTTTAATTTAGTCTTTCCATATTAGGATGCTTCCTATACAATCACGACATTTCTATGTTGGGAAGGTAAAGTGAAGCGATATGTACCTTAGTTACAAGGCTTGTGAGGACAAGTCCCTTGAAATAGAGTATATATGCCATTAATAATTCTCAACTTCCTTAGCATCTACCCTACAATCAAAAGTTTTTGATTTGAAGTGATCCATACTTGAACTTGCCATACATGTGTTAGCACTTCCACTAGCAACAACCTATCTACATAAGACAACATTTATCAAAATTTTCTCAATTTCAAATTGTAAAGTTTGAATGAAATCCACCATCTTCGCCTTCAACTGCGCAAAAGGCTCTTATTACACTATGGTAGGATCAAGTCCTTCTTGCATGCTTCCTTCAATAGTATCAAACTATTCAAGGACACCATTGTCCAATGTCTCATCAATGTGCTTGACCATCTCAAGCCTCTCACCTATCTCAACAACAACAATCTCCTAGCTTAGCTCTTTGACCTTGCTTTGTTATCTCTTCTTCTTGCCTTGTGTGAGCTTGAACTCATCTGTCATATTCGTTGGTCACTCCTACTCTAACTTTGTTGCTTTCATTCTCAATTCTCTCTCCACCACCTGAGTTGAAACTTGAACCTAATATCATTTATCATGAACTTATCAAGCTTTTCAAGCAACGCTTTCTTTTTTACCCACATGGAATATTAAGTTAGCCTCTGTTACTATGTAAACATGTGCAAAGTAATAATAAATACTTAATGAGCAAGAAAGTATGAAGAATAAGTGGAAGTTTACCAAAAGTAAAACACTATTGAATGATTATTTCGATGGTTTACAAATGAAAGCCTACCCTATTTAGGTTAGCCACCTCTAAGATTTGATGCAATCTAATGATTCACTATCATTGTTAGACATCTAAACATATTCAATGGAATCTTTTTCTAAATATCGTTAAATAAATTTTCGAGCAACTCACTTCCACTTTACACTCTTTACTGCAACTTTAAGTAATTGTCCAAAAACACAATATAAAGATTTTTGGTAGCTTCTAAGTTTCAAGTGAAAGAGTGATGATCCTTCAAGCACTTGAGTGTGTGGCGTGTGGCTTGACAATTTGCATTGTTTGGAAATCAGCGTTGAAGGAAAAAGACATTATGTTTTTACATGAATAATTCATAAAAAGTATAAAAATTGTAGCTTTTCATGTTTAATATATATATATATATATATATATAAAGAATACTTGATGTTTGTACATAATTATATTAATAAAAATGATATTCTTAAATATAATTTTACATAATTTATAAAATGAGAGAGAAAGAAAGAAATTTAAAAGAAAAAATGAAATAAATTAAATTGAGAGAAATTTTTGAAAGAAAAAAATATAAAAAATTAAAATAATCCTTGATAAAATCCATCAACCTATTAAAGAAGAGAAGACTACCATCAACCTATTAAAGAAAGAACGATTACCATCAGACCTTCATTGGTAAATCTTATCCCATTTAGGACCAGCATGATTGACATGCTATGGGGAATGGCCAAGCTCATGAACAAAACTACCTCACATTTGGATGAAGCCACACGTAAATTAATTAAAGAAACTACACCCGAACGTACCACTCAAAATGCTCAATTTGGTGGTTGTGTACAATTTTTCCAGATAATCTCTCTTCATCTCCTACATGGTCTGCATGCTGACAAATGTGATGGAAAAATAGCTAATTCATTTGGAGCCATCCTAGATTGCACCTTTGAACCAAAAATTAGATTTAGTGCCAAACCCAAGTTTGTGGTAGTCCATGACAATAAAATGAGTATCTTGAAGGAAAATGCAGTTCTTTTTAATAGTAGAGAGAAAGACTAGCTTGTAATCGTAGTACTTCCATATTCTTCCATCATAAAACAATTATTGAGAGTTTTTTTACCTAGGGTTCCCTTCAACTATTCTACTACTATGAAGTATTTGTTGAGTTTGGTGGTGGGCATAATGTTTAACAGATTGCAAGAAACAAACTAAAGTTGATGAAATTGGATGGATAATTCGAGGTAAAGGAATAAACTTTATATTATTAGAAATTAAAAATACAACCAAACATAAGCTAACACTTTACATGGAAGAGAGGCTGTTCATTCAATGTGTTCTTCTCTATTGCTTTCTTGTTGTCTCTTAATTAAATCTTCTATACCATGCCACTATATATATGTCGGATGAAACTCTTTAATTGAATTTTTATAAACAAGAATTAGTACAAATACAATTGTAATTTGAATCAAATAAATTTTGTGGGTAAAATCTCTAATTTGATCTTCTGGTTTTCTTTCGACTTTAGAAAACTTGAACATACTTGAGATTCGTTGAAGCACTTGTGAACTTAATCTTTTTTAAAGCTCACTGAGCATTTAGAAAATGTTAATTTCTTGGTTTAGCACCACAATTCCGGATCAAATGCTGTAATTTGGTGAACTTTGTTGAAAATTGCTTCGAATATGATAAGAATGCCTTGAATATTGTTTAAAGAACCCAATTGGGTTTAAATGGGCTTTTGAGCTTTGATCCTCTCTGATGCCAGCTAGAACTTCAAATAATATTAATCCACAAGTTTAATGACCCAAATGTGAATTAAACGTTAGGATTTGAGAAATTTTTATGAAAAACACCTTGAATTTGATGACAAACTCCTTGGAACTTCTTAAAGCTTATGGCGAAGATTTGAACTCTGTAAATACTTTTTCACTTAAAGTCTCCTTTTTTTGATGTTGTCCTCTTGAACCATCAAAGGCTACCTGTATTTATAGGGGTGGAGAAGCTTAGCTGTCATATTTGGCTAGCGACGTGGCGTAGTCTAATTAATTGTTGCGTCTTGATTTATGGCATTGATTGTTGTGATTTTCTCCCTTTATATTTGTCAGGGCATAAGTTACAACTTACCAAATGAACAAGGCTTAACACATGGTGCAATTTGATTGGCCTATTCTGACACATGTTATTTTCTGATTAGTCAATTATATTTGTATTAAAATATCAATTTTATTCATTATTTAATTCTAAGAATTATATTTAATTAAATTCTTAGAATATAAATAATAAAACTTTTATTTTAATTGATATTTAATACAATAAACTGCCACATGGCAGCATTTGACTGGACAATTTTTATTTGCTTACAATATACACTGCATAAGCAAGATAATTAAGAAATGACTTAACCTACCAAATTATCACAATTATAGTAACTAAGCAACCAACTCATAATTCTCAAGAGACTTTGTCTCCAAGTTCCAACCTTCATGGTAAATTCGTGCTTCCTAAGAGCTTGTCTTTGAAGCTTCAATATTTATGGTAATTCTTTCTTGCCAAGTTATTGATCATCAAGTATTGTCCAATTTTGAATCATCTCCCACAATCTAGTTAATTCAAAATTGTATTCTTCAAGTAATGCCTTGAACATTGAGACATATTCCATACGCCAATCTATAGCTCCCAAAAGTTTAGTGATTTCTTCTGTCCATGGTTGAATTTGATTGTCATTATCAACTTCCCTCTACTTGCACTTCTCTCAATTATTCCAAGCAATGTAGTGTCCTAAATTTGCATTTTCATTGTGTTTATAAATCAAATCATCATCAATAACTATTAACTTTAATATACTCAACTAATAATTCATCATCCACTTCATGGTCAAGTTTGGTTTTTCTTGTACATATGCCATAGTACTAAGTCCAAAACTTCCAAAGCTCAAATGTGAACAGTCTATATTTTTAACTTGCAAATGATTAAGGATTACCACCTTTGATTTTAGTTCTTGATCATCTTCCTTTGCCACCTTAGGATAATTTTTGACAAATGAACCAATTATTTTCCTCATTGCCATTTTGATCTCACTTTCAAGAGTTGACACTTTTGCCCATACTTCCATATGTGCTGCCTTTTCAAGTTCAATTTTTTTTTTCTCAACCATTACATCTCATGCTCAAGTTCTTTAACTCTTTTTCTATCATTGATATAAGTTTTTTGTCCAAGCTGTGATTGGGAAGGTTGGGTTATGGCTACAAACTACTTTCTACAATCCATCCTATAACTTGTGATATTTTCCTCCCTTTTTTCCAGCTCCAACCTATGTTCTTAATAAAAGTATCATCATAGAGATGTTAGATTTACCTTAGATCATTTGAATAGCTGCCAACCCGTTGCCTCTATCTTCTCTTTTTGCTTGAAACGCTTTTTCTTCCAGCATGTCTTCAACTTTATTAATCCTTACTTCATGATATTGCAAGGACCCCATTAGCTCATTAAAGGAATTAGCTACCAAATCCTTTAATTTTTCAATAATTGCCACCACATGATTGTATTTGGAAGTTAGACTCCTCAACACTTCTGTCAAATAGTGTTTTTAGAAATATTTTCTCTATATGAATGCTTTTTGATTGACAACTCATTCCACCTTTATCAAGAACTCTTAGACTAACTTGACATTCTTCGTGTGGAGATTTTAAAATTCACAATTAAGTGTTTGCAATTTAATCTTAACCATGATGGATAATACATTATATGCAACCTCAAGGTTGTCCATGCCTCATTTGTCATAGATGCATCTACAATTTTAGAGAAAATTGACTCATGCACAATATACTAGATGCAAAATGAAGCATTTGAATCTTTTTCCACGTTTTTCCTTAGTTCGTCCTCCTCATCTTGCTCATTGTAGACAAATAAGTCCCATAACTCTTGAGACTTGAATAACATCTCTATTTTAATGCTTCAAAATTTATAATTATCTCTTGTGAAAACTAACAAGGTTAGCCAAAACTCATTGTATAGTTTGCCATGATGACGCGCCCAATCTATGATCAATGTGGCTCTGGTATCATAATATTAAGTTTGTAATGGGCATAATGTATAATAGGTTACAAGAAACAAATTAAGATTGATGAAAAAGCACAGAAGTAATTAAGGAAAATGGAAGATTTGTGGAAAAAGAACAAGTTTATATTACTAGAAAAGAAAATTACAACCAAACATAGCATAACACTATTACAAAGAAGAGAAGTTGCAGCACTCTACGTGTTCATCTCTATTTATTTCTTGTTCTATCTTAGTTAAATATCCTACACAATACCATTATTTGTAAACAACACAAGCAACATAATTAAAGAATGACTTAACCTACTAAGCTATCACAATTATGATAACTAATCAACCAAGATAACTCTTGATTCCGAAGAGTCATCATCTCCAAGTTTCAATCTTTATGGTAACTTCTTATTCCCTTAGTACTTATCTTCCAAGTTTCAATTTTTATGGTTATTCTTTCTTGCCAAATTCACAATCATCAAGTATTATCCAATGTTAAATCATTATCAATTGAATTTTACTTGTGGATTCTTCATACGGGTTTTTCCCCCCACACTTCTAATCACACACTCCATACTTTATGCCTTTCACCTCCATATTTTGACTTTGTCGAATGGACATAGAAAAGTTAAAATTTGTGAATAATTAATGCATAAACTTCAATGAAGCCATTGTTTGAGTTCTATTCGGAAAGGTTAATGGGAGGTTCTTTTTAAAAAAAAGAAAGGAACTAACTTAAATGAGAGGCCACTTTAACCTCTATTTTTTCACAACACAGCAAGCAGGCAACCTCCACTACCTCTGCCATATACGATTTTCGATGCGTAGTAGTTGACTCCTATCTGGAACTTATTTCCACTATGATAGGCAAAGTGCACAGTTTAAATGGGATGCTTTAATATGAATATAAATAAACTAACGATTGTGTGTAAAAATTATATTAAACTTAATTTATTTATTTAAATTGGATTAAAGTTGACAACACATTCTCAAGTGTTATAATGGGGCTAGGAATATGCACACAATTACACAAACAAATAGCAAAGTATGGGGCACCAAAATTATTAACACAATTTAAAGCAATATGTTTTACATCTACGAGGCCTTGCTCAAATAAAAACTTCCACTAAGTTTAATAGTAAAAGAGTCAACCAAAATATCTCTCACCCAATTTATTATTTTAATTTCAAGGTTCTTGACTTGTTGAAAATACAATGACAACATTAATTCAATTGTGTTTGACGTAAATCTACATTAAGCTCAATATTTTATCATAGTGAATTTTTCTCAAGATCACACTTCACTCAAAAAAATCTCAATACCAATTTAGCTCTAAGAGACACAAACACTCGATCTAAAACTTGGACTCTCTCTAGCTTTTCTCTCTTTCTTTGTATTGCTTCCCATGCCTTTAGCATTCTTTATATAGTGCAGAAGTTGAAAAGTCCCAGCCAAGCTAGTTTTTGTTTGAACAATACCTATTTGCAAGTTAGACAAATTTCTCTCTAAAGTTACATGTTTGTTAGCAATTGACCAAGAGCATTGGATTGGCTCTATCTTGGACTCTTCACGATTAGGAATGTAAACGAGTCAAACTTGAATTGAGTTGACCTAGAAATTTTAGACCTAAACTTGAGTTCATTAATTTTCTTAACATGAGGAATGGAATAAGGGCTCTACCTTTCTAACCCTTTCAAGATCTAGTGGAAAGGAAAGAGTTCCCTACATTCCTTCCTTTCCAAAAAGAGTCATTAGGCCTAAAAGATTGGATTGAATGAACACTACCTTAATTGTTTTCAGAAAAATCCAATCTTGTGCCCTCTTTCCCAAACCAACACTGTGCTTAGAGAGAGGGACCAAAAGTCCAGGTAGCCCAATTGGCCTTGGCGAGCATGGCTCAGTCTCTTGCACATTGCATGTGCAATCTCAATCCTTCATCACTCTCTATCGCTCTTTAAAGCATTTAGGATGTTGCTTTCAGCTCCTTCTTCTTGCTGTTTTTAAAATAAACGTATATTTTGAAAAATACTATCTTAAATTTTTCAAAAAAAAGTAGAACATGTTGTATTACTAATTAACCTTATAATTTGTAAATATTAATAGTCTTCAATGATATTGAAACAGATCAATTAAGTTAATAGTTATTAAATAACATAATAATTTAGACTAATTATGTATATAAATTAATAAAATGAAAAAATATAAATTTTTAATTAATTTTAATATGCCAAGTTACATTTAAGTGATTAAAAGGTATCTATATTTGAATAAAATTATATGAGAAGTTAATAATAATTGTATATGTGCATACGTTTTTTTTCTAATTAGATATAAAGATTATATAATTAGATATAGAGCTTAAATTAGTTTGCTAAAAATATTTCATTAATACTATTACATAATTAATTACTTATTACATATAATTTTAATAAGTTATACATTATTAATTATATATCAATCTGATGGTCATAAAGCTTATTTGGATGTATGAAATATTTGATAAATGCCAAGCTTGGCCTAACATAGATTTGAGTCAAGCTTAAGCTTGAGGCAGACTTAACAAAATTCAAGATCGAGTAAAGCGTTTACTAAGTTTACTGGTTAAGCTCATGAGTCAACTTGGCTTATCTTGTAGCCATATTCACAATCATTATCCAAGCAATCTTGCAGCTTTGAGAATATCTTTAGGAGGTCTCTTCAAATAGTTTTTTTATCTCCTCGAATTTGTTGAATCAAACCTCTTGATTCTGTGGGATAGGTAGCATACTGCAAATTAGTTACTAGTTGTAAATGATCCACTTTTCCCAACTTTTCAAGCTTCTTCTAATAATGCTGAACAACAACAACTTTCACATATTCATTTTCTTTTAATACAACCTCAACCTTTTTCTTTAACAATTTAAAAATCAAGGATATGAATCATATCCTATTGCTACTTCTAACCTTGCTTGACTCATGATCACTTAAAGGATTAGCTGTTTGATATTAAAATGCAACTTAATTTCCAATACTACTATGGTAATATTATTGTATTTATACGATTGTTAAACAAATCCTTTAGGCTATTTGTCCAATTTGTACCCAATTGAAACTCAAACAGTTTCATCATATTCCACCATATGTATAGTAGGGTAAATGGAATCAAACTCTGAAACTGGCCATTTTAGTAGTATGTTGATAGCATTTAGAGACAACTTTACTCAATAAATTCAAGCAAAATTCATAAACCAAATCAAGATATGATGACTTGACAAAAGGAATCATTTATTCAATGCAATTCATTTAATTTAATGCCAAAATACTTTAATTTCTAGACACTTTATGCCATCATTCAAATAGATAAAGTATTGATAAAAGAAATTGAGCTTAATTTATTTGAATGTTACATAATTATGATTAATATAGGTATTTTAATGGTCATGTTTCAGGTTTGGAGAATTTTTTAGATAATTTTGGCTTGAAGAAAAGAAACAAACTTAGAAGGAACAGCAATTCAAGAGGAAAGATTAAACAGTAAATTTGGAAAGATTCCATGTCTTGATGGAACATTCAATTGATCTAAACCTTTTCAAAATAGAAGTAAAACGACTTGACTTTCCCACAGTGTAAAAATTAGGTCAATCAAATATTAGACGAGGAAGTTACACACAAAAAAATGTACATTACCAGAGTAATCACGGCCAGGAGTGCGATCACAAGAACAAGAATTCCCATGATTGCAATCACAAAATGCCATGGCGCGATTGCGGAAATTAGGTGCTGACTGCATTAGAATTTGCATGAACATGAAGTATTAAGGGCACTTTTTCCAATTACTTGATATTTTAGTTTATCACCAAATGTGACATACCCACTAGAAATGCTCTTGTAATTGGAAAGATTCTCCTTATCACCTTTTATATCCTCAGAACAACCACTATCAAAATACCAAATTTCTTGAGAACATACTTTTAGTGAAGTATAAGATACCAAATTTTTAATTTCTAACTTCTTGATCTACACTCACCTAACTAAATTGTTGTTCCAACAAAATGTTGTCAACTTGGTTTCCAACTTATCCTCCATTAAACATATGCATCAGTAGAGAAAAACATCCAGCCGTTCAATAACTAGTTTGCTTGCAAAAATTACAAAAAGGTTAGCTTTTGATTTCTTCCTTTTACTTGATCTGTCTTGTGTTGTTTGTTTGGTAGGAATATTAGACAAAACCATAGGAATAGTTTTCTTAACAAACTTAATTTCCTTCTTCTCTAATGCATGCTCAACATAACCAATTTTTGTACCAGCAGTTGCAGATTTCCCAATGGACATCATATCTTCCAACTTTGTTTTTCCCATGTTCAGTTTCATCAAGGTTGACTTAACTTCACAATAGTGCGCATCAAATTTCTTACTTTCAGGTCTCAATTTTAAACATTCATCGTTTAAACACATGTTTAATTCTTTGAGAGATTTTACCTCTTTGTTTAAGGTGTTATTTTTAAACTAGAGAGCTAATTACTTATCACATGCAAGTTGATAGGTGGAGTAATGTTCCTTATCCATGTAATGTTGCTTTCATACTTTGACTGGTCATCATCAAATGTTATAACATAGATCACAACACTTTTTCTTTTCATGCTTATAGAATTGAAAGCAACTTGATTGTTTGTATGATTTGCCTCATCATTTGATTCTTTAAAACCTTTTTCACTCTGGGTAGAATAGATAGACCTTTCCTTGGTTTTTAAGTGTATTGGAAAATTTGGCCTGAATACGATTGTAGCCTTTGCATTGATAGCACTGCTCACCTCTCTTCTCAATCTCATCTTTCTCACATTTATTAAAATTTCCTTTTGATTAGTCGAAGATTTTTTTTTTTTTTGTTAAAATTTGACTTCCTTCTCCTTAAGAGCTTCTTTAATTTTTTTGCAATATAAACTATATCATCATCAGTGTTGCATCAATCATCATTATTGTCATAACTTTGTTTCTTGTTGCAGAGACAAGCTCTTTCTCCTTCTTTGGCAATGTTGTGGTTCATCTCATAGGTTTATGAAAAACCCATGAGTATACCCAACCGTAAGTTATCCACATCTCGGGCTTTTTCTATTATAGCCACCATTGGAGCAAATCTTTCAGGTAAGGATTTCAATGTCTTCTTCACTAATTTTGCCTAAGAATACTACTTTGCTAACTAAAAGGCTTGGTTAAAAATGATGTCATAACTTATCATTAAACATAACAATGGTTTCATTTTCACTAACTCTTCATGTTCAAATTGTGTTGCCAACATTCGGAGTTTTAAAGATCTGACAACACTGATTCCTTCGTGGATATTCTAAAGAATATCTCAAACTTCTTTGTCCATTTTACCAGTTGATAACAACTTGAATTTTCTTCATTTACAACAGTAAATATCGCATTAATTGCCTTGAACTTTCCTAATCCCGCCTTCTCTTCTTCAACATTTCAAGATTTGACAATTTTAGGAATTTCAATTTCTTTTTCAATTATAGTATTAGGGGACACCGACCATGTTCAATAGCATACCAAACTTTTTTGTCTTGTAATTTTATAAATGCACGCATTTATGCCTTTCAATATAAATAATTGCTTGTATCAAGATGTAGAGGTCATGTAACGAATGCTCTCTCTTTAACACTCATTGCTCAAGCATTCAAGATTTCATTTTCTTTGACGACCAAGCTAACCTGTTGAATTAATTTGTAGTACCATATGTAAGTTGGGTTGGTGTTGACAATACATCCACAAATGTTATAATGAGGTTGGAAACACGCACACCACCATGCAAAGGAAAGTGTAATACACTAAAATTGTTAACACAATTTGATGCAATGTCTCTTATATTCGTGGCATTGCCTAGATAAAAGCTTCCATTAAGCTCATATAAGTAAAGAGTCAACCACAAAATTTCTCACATAATTCACTCAATTTCAGGATTCCTGACTTATTGAAAGCATAATGGCAACACTAATTCAATTATGTTTGACCTAAATTCTTTTAAACTGAACATTTTTATCATAGTGACTTCCTCTCAAAAGATTTTGTCTCTCATACTCTTTATACTCACACTTAAGTAAACCCAATACCAATTTAATTCAAAGGTTAAGAGAGAGAAAAATATTGGAGCTAAAACTTAGAGACCCTCTAGCCACTATCTTTTTTTTTTTATATAGCTTCTACACATATTTAACATTATTTATATAGTGTGGAAGTTGCAAAGTTTTGGCTAAGCTTGTTTTCCTAAAAGTTAGGTGAATTTCTCTCCAAAGTTGCGCATTTGTTGGCAATTGTCCAAGAACTTCGGATTGGCTTTGTCATTAACTCTTCACGATCTTTATCCAAGCGGTCTTATACCTTTGTGAATATTTTTAGCAAGTCTTTTCAAGTAGTTTGTATCTCTTTAAATACATCATCCAAGCTTATCAAGTGCTATCACCAAACACGGAAAATTAAAGAATTCAACAAGTTAAAAGAAACCTTATCAAACTAATTGTTGTTCTCAACGTGCCAACAATAGTTAATAAACTAACAATTTATATGATAAAATTTTTATAATAACAAGATATATAATATACAATTATAATTGAATTTATTTTATTTAAAATTTAATGTAAATATAAAAAGTTTACATTGTCCCATACATTCAAGATTATACTAAAAAAAGTACCTATACTTTTATTATATAATATGCGTACAAGTGTGTGAAAAAAGATAAAGAGCTTTAGTGTATTGATAATTAAAAACGAATTACCAAAATATTACGGAGTAAAAAAATAATTCTCTATTCAATTAATTTTAAAAAATATAATGAGCTAGTTAATATTAATTAATTAAAAGACATACCGTGGATACTTTTGGTAAAATGTTTAATAAACAAAATATAATTATTTTAAGGAGTGAGGCTTAATATATATGTAGTAGTTAATTAAATAAGATAATAGAGATATATACACAGTAAAATATTAAATAACTAAAAGGTCGCCAGGATGGAAGCTTGATTATAGTATTAACAATTTGTTCACACTCAATGTGTGTGCGCGTAAAATTTAAAATACAATTTTTTTATGTATGTAGTAAAGTTATGTTTTTATTATATAAATAATTTGAATTATATGCATGAGTCTTTTATTTTACAATTTTTCATCTAGCAAAAAATCATTTATTTTAAATGTAATAAAATTATATAATTTTATTAAAGATAATAAAATATAATTTATGATGTTTTAAAATGCATTAAAATGTGTCTATAAAAATACAGAAAACATATAAAGAAAATTTAGGTAAGTAGAAATAAATTAAATAAAATTTAAATTGGAATGATAGAAAGAAAATATAAAAAATTAGGAAAAAGTAAAAAATAAATAAAAAGAGACACAATTTAAAGAAGATAAAAAAAAGTAAAAAAAATATATAAAAAGTGATACATTTTAAATTTTCTACTTGAAGTACCACAATGTAGTTATTGTAGGGGATTTAGTTATAATAAACAGTATATAGCATTGTTAAAAGGACATTTTAAAAAATGTATTAAATGACCAAGTTATTTACTCTAGGGTTTCTCTCCTTTAATATATAGTATGGATAGATGTTGTAAAAATTAAAAGAAATTAATTTTTAATATAATAAAAATCTATAAATAATTCAATAACAAACATATGTATATAAAGATCAAATTTCTTTTATTTAATTTTAATAATAACTCAAAACTTTATATCATGATTTTTTATTTTAAATAAATTTTGAAACTTATAATGACTTTATTATAATATATATTTTTTTATATATAGCGTATCTATATCTGTGTGAAAAGTGCAAGAAAAAAAATAAGAAAAATGGTAAAATATAAAACTTAATGTATGCAAAAATAAAAGCTATTTGATAGAAAGTTCTTTGAACACATCTTATATTCATCAATTGTGGTTAGGTGAGTCCCCAACCAAAATATATATAATAGCAAGAAAGCTATCAAAATCAATGAATGTTCACTTGAGGTCCATTGTCAATAGGCTAGCTTGAATTGAGATGGTGGCCTTTTATTTTTCTTTTCATTTTTCCTATTTTACGAGCAGTCCTATCTAAGGAGAGATTATTGAAAGGATTTCATATTTTTCAATTGGAGTTAGAAGCCAAGAAAAATTGCATGGTGAATAGCTACAAGTTTGAATTCTTTGTTTTCAATGTATAGAAGGAAAAAGACTAATTCGCATTTGATTCTAATTTTTCATTTATGTTTTTTAAATCGAATTCATAAAACGCATCTGTTGTATGATTTTATTTCTTTTTTCATTTCTGAAAATTTTGCAGATTTGATATATTTTCCATAAATTTTGGAAGAGCATCCAATTTGGACTTGGGTCTTCACTTTTGTTGAGCAAAAGTGTCTTGTGTTCCTTTAGGGCTATGTTGAATTCAAATGTTTTTACGTGTAGTTTTAATTATCTACTCATGCTCTCAATAACAAATTTTAAGAGTTTCTTTATTTTTATGATTAATTCTTTATTCATTTCATTGTTTGGTTTTTCTTTTGTGTTCTTTCTTTTTTCTTACTTACAAGAAGCTAAATTGAGGGTGAGCACAACATGTCATTACTAAGATACAATAGATATTATATAGAAGATATATTAAATATTTGAATTCAATTACGCATTATCTCAATTGAAGATGAGAATTAAATGTGCAGTCAGTGGGATATATTATAAATGGGTTATTAAATTCGTTATTTGTTGATGGTTTCCACCCATAATTATGAAACCAAAAATAATTAAAAAATTAAAATCACGTAACAGATGTCGATAATAAAGAATTTCTATTTACCATATTGTAATAAAATTTTCTGTTTAAAATCATTAATTTTATGAAGGAAGTTTCCGTGATGATGGAGATATTAGGAAAAACATAAAATTTTAACAAAAATCAGTTACGTGTTGATCAAGTTGGATTGTCTTAGGAAAGTTAAAAGATAACAAACAATATTAATTTAAAAAATAAATTGTCTACAACCGAAGCTTAAAGGTGCATTTGGATTGATGGATTTAAAGGGATGAATTTTAAATATATAATAATAAATCTATTATATTTGTTTGAATAATAATGAATTTAAAATTTTAAATTTTTTTTTTTAAATTATAATTTTATTAATTGGAGTGGATTTGAAATTTCTTTTATTTGGAATAATTTCAAATCCTTTTTATCTAAATCATTTGTTCAAATCCAAACTTTCTATTTAACTAAGCCCAATTTATCATACATTTGATAAAGAGAATTTAAAATAAATTAAAATATTACATTTGAAATAATGTTTAATGTGACACAATTTAATAAACTTAAATTTGAAAGAAGAAAACAAGAATTGACAAGAAAATCATAGTACTCAGGAGTAAAGGAAAATTAAGAGACGAAAAAGAAAAGAAAACAAATATTATGCAAAAATGTTTATGCATTTAATTAGGTTTAATTTATCATATTGTTTATTAAACGTTCAATTATTAAAAAGATTTTGCATATAAATTATCACTTAAAAAATATGATTTATATGTGCATAGCCCAGTTACACACTAATATTTCATAATATAGTGTGTGAATTTGTACCCACCTTTATTTTTTGAATTTCTTTTATGCAGGCATTTTAAGTTTTTTATTCTTATTAATTATGTCTAGTTAAAATTAGAAAAAAAGGGTAAAATAAACATTTCTTCAATTTTTCTCTAGATTAATTCTATAATCATAAAAAAAAATGAATACCATATTATAACTAACATATATATATATATATATATAATCATTATTGTAAAAAAAGATTAAAAAAAAAATTGAACTGAAACACCTATTAGTATCAATTTGACATAAATGATAAAAATTCAAGTATCAATGATGGCAGCCTTGTACAAATTTTTGCATTTATGTATTTTTCTGCTTAAAACTCCTAGACATCAATAAACTCATAAAATGACGTATGAGAATATCTTATACTTCTTTTGTTTATCTTGTTATTATTAATTCTTTTTATTTATCATCAAAATATCTTTTTTCTTTTTTATTTTCTTAACTTGTCCTATAAATGTGTCTGCTTTCTTCCTCCATTATTATAATAAAAATAGTTGTTACAAATTAAAAAAAAAAATGATCTGCTTCAAAAGACTAAAAGTATTTTTGGTTTTATTTTCTATCAAAAGATACACATACTTAGTTATTACACTTTTAAACATTTATCTCAATCTTTTTCTTACTTTTACACAATTTTAAATTTTACTTAATCATAGTCTAATTCTTCTGTGTGTATAAAAACTAAAATAAATAAAATCATATTATGCACTTATTCCTGTTATTTAATATTTATGATCAAGTACAAAATAAGTAAGACGAAAATCCGGAGTAAATCTTCAAGTCATTACACACTTTTATGATAGAAATGGGCAAATAGTTAGGTAGGTAGATGACGTTAAGTAATTTAATGAGCTCGTTCTCAATTCCTTTTCCATATCTATCATATTTACATACATTTATTTCAAAATAAAGACCACTCCATCACATATCGTTACTAATTTATTGACCTTGTGACCAATTCTTTTTCCATACACCAAATAATACCTTGGTAGTAATAACATATGGTCCCCAAATTAAATAACTATATTAATTCTACTTTACTTTCAAAGTAATGTTTGTTTTCATTTATATATCCAAAAAACACGCACAACATTCATTACACTTTTTAAATTTTATCTTTATATTTTTTACTTTTATACATTTTTTTTTATAAAAATACACTTAAAAAGCAATCACTTTTTGTTTTTTGACTATTTTCCTTTTTTCTTTCCTTGATCAATTTATTTTCTATTTTTTATTTCATTTCTTCCCTAGTTATTTCTTCTTAATTTGTACTATAATGTTAAAAATATAAGTCTATTTTTTATTGCACGATATGAATTTATGCATTTATCTTTATTTTCAATTCTTTTATTGTTTTCTTTCATTTTTTTTGCTCCTTTTTTTAAAATTTATTTTTGCTTGTGTGTTCTGTCAATTTTTCTTATTTTAACTTTTAATTTTTTCATTTTAAAAAATCTTTGCAAATTTAATTTTTATGTTATTTAAAATATAATAACTTTATAATTTATAAATATTTTTCTACATACATGGAGTATAATTTTTTACAAATTTTTAATTAAGTATGATTAAAATTCAAAGAAAGTCTCTAAGTCATTTAGACTTTTATAATAAAAATGTACAAATAGATAGGTAGATGATATAAACTAATTTGTTGACCTTGTGAGCAATTCCATTTTTGTAACATATTTACATGCATTTATTTCAAAATAAATATCACACCATCACATTGGTACACATTTATTGACCTGTGGGCAATTTCCTACACATTACATAAAACCTCGTGACCGCAATATACTATGATAATACTACTTCACTTTGTATTTTGACTATTTTATTCTTTTCTTTTCTTGATTTTATTTTAATTGTAAATTATCTTTTTCTCTTTTTATTGTACAATTTATTTTCTTATTCTAAATTCTTTTATTATTTTCTATCATTTTATTCGCATTTTTATTTTAATTTGTGCTTTCTCTCATTTTTTAATTTTTATTTCCTCATTTTAAACATTTTTACACTTCTTCTTAAGTAATTTTATTTATATCACATAAAATCCAATAATTTTATAGTTTATAAATAATTTTGCACGTGCATAAAGCGTGCATTTTCTAATATTTTTAAATTAATTATATAATAAGCATGATAAAAATTTAAAGAACGTCTTTAAGTCGTTTAGACATTTATAATAGATATGGACAGTGAACAACTTCTTCTCCATGTCTAAATATTTACATAAATTTATTTCAAAATGTCTATCGCACCATCACATTGCTACTGCTTTTTATTTACGACCAAGGTTTGTTTTTCTTTCTTCCCAATTTTAATTATTATTTTCTTTTCACAATATTGAACACGTACCAAAATATTAATTAAAAATTTTTTTATACACGACACCAATCTATTAAGTGTCAACGACATGCAATGCATAATAGCCGATGACGAAGTATGGACAGATTAGTGCGATTGTATGTTCACAATACTTATCTAAAAACAAAATAGTATAATCAGAAATAGTATAAATTTATCTATATATTTATTTCAATACTTAACTAAAAAAAAAATAGTATAATCAGAGAAATAAATAAAAGGAAATTCTGTAATTATCGAATTAAAGAAAGATAAATTTATGAACATACTTTGTATTATGTTGGTAGTCATTTTAAGGGTCAAATACTTTAATATGTGATACAGAAAAATAATAATATAAATTGCAATAGAGCACATAAATAATATAATTTATTTGCTTTTTATTAATAAAATTTATCTCTTTTTAATTAATAATTATAAAAGAACTATTTTATGTATAGAGCAACAAATAATATGATAATGGCAAGATCATTAGATTGTCCATGTGATGAGGCTGATAGAACACTCCATGGCCCCATCTCTACAAAACTACAACTGATCACCTCTTTTGATCCATTATTTTCATTGAAGCCTATAAATTAAACCTCTTATGGCATATATTTCAGAAATTAGTTAGAAAATAGGCATTCTTATGTAATGTGCTAAATTGAATGAAGACAATTTTTTTTGCCGAAATGACTCCAAGTGCGTTTGGTTTTAAGAATTTAGAGTAGAAAGGAAAGTGATAGTGAAATAAAAAAAAAAGAAAGAAATTCAAAATTTTATATAGTGTTAGTTGAAAAGATTTAAATAAGGAAAATAAAAATTAAGAAAAAAGAAATCTGATCAAACAAAAATTTTAAATTGAAATTTTTTATAATTTGAAAAAAAATAATGAAGAAATAAATAAAAAAAATAGAATTGGCGGAACTTTTGAAAGAAAAAATAAGAGTTAAATAGTTTTCATTGGTGAGGAAAATGAATTTATTTTTAATTTTATTTTTTCATATGATTTTCTTTCTTAACCAAACAATCAAAATTAATTTCCTTAATATTTTCTTTCCTTTTCCTTTTTAAATTCTTAGAACCAAACATTGTGTTAGTGAATTGAGACATTGCTTGTCTATAAATAACTCAAGAAAGTACATTCAAATTTGACAACACGAGGAGAAACTAAAAAATATAACTCGCTACAAAATTGTAGCATGATGCCAACAAATATAATAATATAACTAGTAATTACGTACAATTTATGTTTACTTGAATCTGTATAACATAAATTTAATAAATACTTATTTATGGTATGTATTTGTTTATTTGAATATATTTTTTGACTACATATAGATGAATAAATACATAATGGTTGGGTTGGTCTTGGCTCTACTAAGGAGTCCACTCTTCATGAGTTTGGGTGTTGAACATTTGATAATACCATGTCAAATCATTTTTGTTGCTATCATAAACTTTTAGAGGGTGTTTGGCTAAATTTATAAATTTTTTCAAGCATGCATACTATTATAAATATAAAAATATACATATTAAGTAATAAAATAGCATTTTTTTTTCAAAAATAATCCATACTATTAATTAATTGTAACTCTCTAGAGTAATTGTCTTTAGTATTTATTGTGAAAAGATAAACATACATCTCTTATATTTATTTTCACTTTACTCTTATACTTTTCGTACTTTCTGCTTTCCTATCCTTTCAACTAAATCTAATTATTTTATTTCCGTGTATTTACCTTTTACCTTAATTTTTATATTTTTCTTATATTTTATATAAATTTATAACACATTTTAAGAATTTTAATAATTCAATTATTTATTAAGATATAAAAATTTACCTAATAAAATTTGATTTATTTAAATAAATAAGTAATTTTGAAGATGATAAATTATAAATTATAAACATTCAACATAATTTTATAATGAAATGGAATGTGCATGTTATATAGGTCAAAATATTTATATTGTAACATGAAATTTTATGTACCAACATAATAAATTATATTTAAAATTTTATGTGCACATATACCAAGACAGAATTAATTTTTGTTTCGGAGTAAGACATTATTTTATGACATTGAAATTTATTTCTGAATACATGTTATGATGTAGATAGTCACTCGCACTTGGCGTGGGGTGAGGGGTCTCTTCTTAATTGAAATCGTTTGGGTGAAAATACTAATCATCGCGGAGATATGGGCACGTGATATCACGTGCCAGCACCATCGGACCAGAGCAATAGTCCAACCAACGCGAGTTTGAAGAGAAAACAACAGAACAAACAAATTGACTGACACGAAGCCGGGTCGGGTCGGGTCGGGTCTCTCTCTTCCCCATTGGATCCGGTTTTCCCCTTTTGTAAAGGCAAACGGTCCTATTATCATTCATGTTGTCAAGGTTTGCGTATATCACCTTTTCTCCGAGCTACGTCATTATTGCTTTCTGTTATTTACAATCGACCGTTCGTTTCCCGAACCCTAATGCTAGTATTGACTGATTTTGTCTACTGTCACTGCTTCTACTTTTCGAGTTCTTCATTGCCTTGTTCACTCGGTTTCTGTCTGTTTTTTCAACTGGGTTCGCGGTAATTTACTGTTGTATTGCTGTGAGGTCAGAGCTCTCAGCCGGGGCTGACTTGCCTGTGCTTTCAAGTGTTGATTGATTGTTGGCACTTTTGGAGTTCTAGCTCAAGTTTTGATTGCCTTTCAGCTTGTCTTTAACTGGGTTGGCAAGATTGGGGCCACATGCGTCACCTACATGTTGAAGCGTTGGACGAGGTTTCATTTGGATAGAATGTGAAATGGGATTGTCATTTTATTTTACAAATTAAAAGGCAGCTGAGTATTGTCTAGTTTGGCCCTATTTACTTTATACGATTAACTTGTTAATCAGTGAAGCTTAATGTACAAACTGAAGGGAAGTTACGGTCGTAAGGTGTAAAATGTCGTGTTTATGATCAGTTAGCTGTTTAAAAATTTTTGAGACATCCATTGACCACTCGACGATTTTTTATCATCTTACTGCATTTGTCTTTTTCAATGCAGTAGCATATGGTTCTGCTTTTAAAATGTCAGCAGGATATCTTTTCATATTTTTGAGTTGCATGATATTTTTACAATGTTTTTGTCTTGGATTCATATGCCAAACTCTTTTTCTGATTCCTCCTAATATTTTGTTTGCTTTGCTGCCAATAAATTTATGAAACTAACAAGTCCTCTGTTTATTCATTGCATGCTGAAAACTGTGGATGGTTGGGTTTTTGAATAATTTTGCTTTCAGTGGGAATTATTTTGCATATGCTTACCAGACTTGTGAATTGTGGCATATGGTGATACCATTTGATTGTGTTGAATTTAGTGTTTGATTGTTGCTTCTCCACTGATGTACTCGATGAAGATGAGTATAGGACATACATAAATGGAATTGTAGCTCAGCTACAAGATCACTACCCTGATGCTGCTTTCATAGTTTTCAATTTCAAAGAAGGGGAAAGGCGGAGTCAGTTATCTGATGTGTTATCTCAGCATGATATCACAGTAATGGATTACCCTCGACAGTATGAAGGTTGTCCTCTGTTACCACTGGAGATGATCCATCACTTTTTGCGGTCCAGTGAGAGCTGGTTGTCGCTTGAGGGGCAACAGAATGTTCTTCTAACGCTCTGTGGAAGAGGAGGATGGCCGGTGCTGGTATTCATGCTTGCGGGACTTCTTCTGTACAGAAAACAGTACACTGGTGAGCAGAAAACTCTTGAAATGGTGCACAAGCAAATGCCCAGGGAGCTTCTTCATCTTTTGTCTCCTCTGAATCCCCAGCCATCTCAGCTAAGATATCTTCAGTACATCTCTAGAAGAAATTTTGGTTCAGACTGGCCACCATCTGATACACGTCTTGCTTTGGATTGTATTATTCTTAAGAGTCCTTCCGTTAGATGATGGTAGGAGAGCATGCCGACCTGTAGTTCGTGTATATGGCCAGGATGCTTCTTCAAAAACATCAAATAGAAGTTCAAAGCTTTTGTTTTCTTCTTCTGGAGTGAAAAAGCGTATCTGTCTCTACCAACAGGTGATGCCACAATCGTAATTTCACCTTTTAAAAGGATGCATTGGCCAGAAGTTTAAGTTTTATTTTTTAATCTGTTTGTCACGAAGAATGTGAACTCGTAAAAATCAATATTCATTGCCATGTTCAAGGAGATATTGTTCTTGAGTGCATCCATTTGGAGGATGATCTAGTTCAGGAAGAGATGATTTTTAGAGTCATGTTCCATACAGCATTTGTCTGGTCAAATGTTTTGTTGCTGACACGCAATGAAGTTGATGTTCTTTGGGATGCCAAGGACCAGTTTTCGAGGGAATTCAGGGTATAGGTAAGGTTTTATCTTGTCAGATAATGCTATCAGTTTCTAATATAGGAGTTGAAAATAGTTTTGCTGTATCAGGTGCTCTCTTCAGATGCAGATTCTCTACATTCTGTTATCACCTCAGAAGAAACAGCAAGGGAAGATGGAAATGAAGCAGAAAGTGCTTCGCCGGAGGAATATTTTGAGGCAGAAGAGATCTTCAGCAATGTAACTGATGGGCAAGATGGCAAGGTGGGGTATAACAACCATATAGCCCAGTCTAGTGCTCAAGACAATGGAAATAATTATAAAGCAGCCTTGAAGGATGCTTTGGATCATCATGCATTTGAAGATTGTTCATCATATGAGGGAATTCGCAGACGGGACCGCAAAAATCACCTTAATAGTAATATGCTTCCCAATGGGGGGGATTCTGAACCAGAATCCATGCTTCTGAATTCTGATGTGGCCAGTAATTCTGAAATCAAATCTTTAAACGCTGGCATACATAGCATGTCTGAAGAAGGGGAGATTAAACAAAGTGCTTTAATGAAGAATACTGAAAAGGGCCTACAAAATAAGTATGCTGCTGATAATAACAAGCAGAAATTGGATAAGGGGCTTTTGACCGTCTCGAGAAAGCAGTCAGCTTCAAGTTCGAGGACAGCTTCAGATGCATTTGGTATCAACAAGAAATCTAAGCACCAAGAGCAACCGGGTCTAGTAAGACAGGCAGAACCAAATGCAGTATCCAGGTAGATTCCACCAAATAAGGGTTCTTGCACTAATTCAATGCAGGTATATTATCCTCGATCAAGATATAAATAACAGTGCTCCAGCAGCGTTTGCTCTTGGCAAAGATGCCTCATCTGTGGGAAAATTGAAGCCTCAATCTGTTATTTCATCTTCGGAAACAACGGCTAAAACCAATAGAACTTCTACATCAGGCCATCCGAAGTATGTATCATTTCTGTCATCATTACATTTATCACCTGGTCAAGAGGCTTCTTCCCCAACTTTGCCCTTGACAGCAGAGGTAGGATGCGATGCCCAAGACTTTAGTCCAATACCTCCACTAGCTTCCCCTCCTTGGCCGCCACCACCGCCACCACCTCCTCCTCCTAGGTCTTTGATGCATAAACCTTATTTGCTTCCTATAGATAATCTTCAGAGTGAAGGGAAGAGCTACTTTTCACCCCCACCCCGTTGTCCATATCCACCCCTTTCATTTTCTCAGACGGCTAGTTTCACTAAGGCTTCTTCTTCCCCTTCCTCCCCTTTACATACCAATACTAGTTTAAGGACAGCACTGCAAGAAACCATTCCCCCCCCTCCTCCTCGTCCTCTACCACCACCACCACTTCCCACCTCTTTTAACATGCATAATATTTGTAGAGTTTTGCCACCCCCACCTTCTCCACCCCCCGAGTTAGCAGGGAATTCTACATCTGCACCTATACTAGTACCAAGTTCTCAACGTGCTTGTCTATCTCCACCTCCACCTCCTATGCTTAGTAACCTTCCCCCTCCACCACCACCGCCTCCATTTCATGGAGTTTCTTCATTTCCTTAACATAACCTTCCGCCGCTGCCGCCACCATCGCCACCTCCACCATCTCGTCAAGGTAGTGCTCTTTCTTCACCTCAACCACCTCCTTGCTGCATACCACTACCTCCACCACTGTCATCTTCACGTGGTGCATCCCCACCTCGACCGTCCCCACCCACTAGCCTAGGTGCTCATTCTCCACCACCACCACCACCTCCTCTTCCTTTGCATAGTGCGTCACTGCCTTGTCTACCTCTTCATCTAGGCGGTCCTCCTCTTTTGCCACCTTCATTACACGGTGCACCACCACCTCGACCTCCCATTTCTCCTTTTCCTTCACAAAGCCCTCCACCTCCACCGCCTCCTCGCTTGTGTGGTGTCCCACCACCACCACCTCTACCACCTCCAACAAATGGAGTACCACCCCCACCCCTACCTCCAACACAAGGAGTGCGAGCTCCACTAACCCCTCCCATTTGTGGAGCTCCACCTCCTCCAACAATTGGGTCTCCAACATCTCCTCCCCTGCCTTCAATTGGTGGCCCTCCACCACCACCTCCACTAATGAGAGGAGCGCCACCACCACCACCTCCTCCTAGAGGGCGTATGCCTAGCCCACTTGGACCTCCCGGGCCTCCTAGACTTCTAGGAGGTGGACCCCCCCACCTCCAATTGGTGTGAGGGGACCATCATCTGATGGTAGAGGGTTGCTGTCTAGTAGAGGGCGTGCACTTTCTCGTCTAGGGATAACTTCTGCAGCCCCTAGAAGATCTACTTTAAAGCCACTTCATTGGAGCAAGGTGACCAGGATATTACAAGGAAGTTTGTGGGACGAATTACAGAGATATGGGGAGCCTCAGATGTACATCTCTTCCTCTATGGATATAATGCTCTGATTTATATTAGCTTAAATGTTTGTATTTGATATTTATTTTCTGTGATTTACTTAAGCATTTCTGGGGTCATTCTCCTTGGGCATAGGAGTGAGAACTATGGTATTAAATTGCATTATTTATCTTCAACTCAATGTCTTTACATCCCTAAATCAGATATTTATATTTACATAGACCTGTGGATGAATTTCCGGTTTGCTCTCTCTCTCTCTCTCTCTGTGTTTTCCCCCTTGTTACGATAGTTCATGATTTTTTTTTTAAATTACTGATGTGATGCACATCTAATTCCAGGGCACCAGAATTTGATGTGTCAGAACTCGAGACTCTTTTCTCTGCCACAGTCCCAAAGTCAGATAGTGCAGGTGGAAAATCTGGAGGGCGACGGAAGTCTGCTGGATCTAAGCCTGACAGAGTCCATCTGGTAATGTTGGATGTATGCCATAGCCACTTCTGTTACAAATATTTTTGCAGGGTGAATTAGTGGGGAACTATTGTGGAACTGCTACGCTCTAAATACTTTTTTGAATTATGACATTTTTTCTATTCTTAGTTGTTAATGGTGAATCTCAAATAGTTCAAGATCTGAAACATTGTCTGCAATATCTTCTAAGTTGTGATATTCATAAAAACTGATAAATTGGATTATCATGATTAGTACTTCAGAGAGTACACAGACCTTTACAATTCAATATTGCTAGATTGATTGAACTTTAGAAAGAGACCAGCATTGACAATCATTGGTTTGTTGCCTTCTTAGCAGTCTTATCTCTCCCTGCTAGAATAATTAAGTCAACACAACTATGTTGCTATGGAAAGAGACATGATTTGAAGCTATTTATCTATGAAAAACGAAATGAGTAAGTAGGATTCAGAAGAACATGAGGGTGAAATGCTATTCTGCGACTTAAAAGAAATTCTATATCTGACATCCCAAAATAAGAAACATGAAAAACAATTTTTTCTTCCTTGTGAAAATATACTATTCTCTTTTTTGTTTTTAGCATTTTGAAGAATTAAAGTGGCATGAAAATACCTCGACTTCCCGTTCTTAGTATGAGCTCTTCGTAGGTCAAAACTGCCCGGATGTTGTAATATCATTTGGAAAGCCTACTCTTAATCTCTGTTCTTGCTACTAGAGTGCATTGAACTGGTTTGATGTGGTTCAGCACCTGAGCTTATTGTTTTTAGATTGACAACTACCAGCAAATAGAAGAAATTTCGTAAATGCTAGTCGAACTCAGATTGGATTCTCCAAGGGTTGTTCTAGGAACTGCTATGGATTTATTATCTTTTTTTTTTCCTCCTATTTTATGTGCTATATCTTATAAGCACTGGGCAAGTCCTGGCATGGGGTTGGAGATTTGTATCTTGAGGGTTAATTTTGTGTTCTGGTAATTTTTTCTTTCAAGTTTCTCATTCTAACCACTCTCTTTTGTAGATTGACCTAAGGAGGGCCAATAACACTGAAATTATGCTCACGAAAGTGAAAATGCCACTTCCTGACATGATGGTAAGCTAAAGATGGTGTTTATTTCATTTTGAGCACATTCTCCTGTTTGTATTTTAGACGTAGCTCCAAAGTTATTTTTATTGATGCAGTTATTTCTAAAACCTATGTTTTTTTATTCTTAATAGTATGCACTGCTTAACATTTACTTATGTGCACATGCAAATGGATTATTAAAGAACATGTGCTTGTCACTTCTTCCAGAAGTTCCTGCAGATGGAAATAGCCAACAAGAAATATTATTTAATGGTAATTGAAAAATAATGATAGCAAAGAAAAGTTGATCAGTAAATAAATTCCGGATTGGAAGAGGCCTAGTAGAACTCAAAATAAAAACTCTCATTTGTCATGCCAATGGTGTCAATGTTTGTTACCAATAGAAGCTAGTTTTGTTGTAAAATGAAAAGCATCCAACTGTAAATGATCAAATCTGTGTCAGATATTTTTATTTTCGCAAGTCATAATTTCATAATATATGAAGAAATGCTGTTTAAGAATTTTAAGTGTATATTGACTAATATCTAGCAATTAATTAGCTTTCAGAAAATATTGTGAGCGACACAGTTCTTCAGATCCTTTATTAAATATTGATTCATTCTCTAATTTTTGCCCATACAAAAATGAAGTAAGAGCAAATGAGGCATAGTACCACATTTTCTTTCTATATTGTGATACTATGGATTTATGTTGTTAGAATAAAATATTTTATTTGATTTACATAGATTATTAGAATAATCTTTTTACCTTTATAGGAATATATGTATATTTATTTTTGGTTAGTAGATCACATAAAGTATGACAAATTGTGTACACCTTCACCAATATATATGGATGCTGAACTATGTAATTATACACACACAAAGAAATGCTATTGTTGCCTTTTTTTTGGGCCATTATTCTCCTTAGACCAACAGTCTTTCCTCCATCTTAGACTAGGCCTAGTCAGTTGGGCTAGTTAAGCTAGCCTCCCTCGTATTTAAAAAAAAAAAAAGAAAGAAGAAAAAAAAAAGGAATGAGAGAGAGGTGTACTATGGCAACCATGGAAAATAAGAATGTCATTGGAACAATGGTCAAATTGAATGGGAAAACTACGTTACATGGTCCCATGCCTTCAAATTATTCCTTGGATCGCAGAATAAATTGGAGCATATATTTTTTGATCCACTAGACTTGAAGGATGACAAATACTCATTGTGGTAGCAGGCTGATTACATTGTCATGACATGGCTCCTTAATAGGAGGAATCGGTGAGTGCAGGTATTATGTTTTTACTTTCGATAAAGACGTGGAATGCCCTACATGATATATACTCTTAAGAGAAAATTGTGTCTCAAGTTTTTGAACTTTGTACACGATTGTTTTCCTTGAAGCAAAATGGTCAAACGGTTACTGATTACTTTACCTCATTGAATGGAACTGCTGATGTGATATTTTTATACCATTTACTAACCTGTGAGACTCAGAAAAGTCTATGGGATGAATTCCTTGTGGTGAAATTCTTATCAGGCCTCATCTTTTCTTTTTATCTGGTAAGAGATAACCTCATGGTAAGTGAGAGTGTACCCACATTATTGAATGCCCTATTTAGACTATTACGTGTTGTTACTAGGAACTCTAGCTCTAGAGTATCCATTTCCACTCACAATTCTACATTGGTGACTCGAGGTTGAGATACATCTCAAGGTAGGAAAAGTAGTCGAGGTCGGAGATCTAACAACCTTAGAGGCTTATGACCATGTACTCATTGTAGGTAAACAAATCATTCTTCAAACAAATGTTGGACTAAGTTTGCAAAACTGGAGTGCGCAAGCGCAACCTTTGAAGCAAATGAGAACTCTGTTGCTGTGTCAGATAAGGTTTCCCTAACTCGAGAAGAATATGAGCAACTATTGCAATTTGTTGCGTCCACTTCTAGTCCTGCTGCCTCCACTTCTATAGGTGTCTTTAATACATTGCATGGTAAGTTGTGGATGTTGGACTCTATTGCCACTACCCACACCACTAGTAATAAATCCCTTTTCTCTTCCCTCTCTATCTCTAAACTTTTTTCTCCTATGAGACTAGCTGGCATAGGAGTTATATCCCCTACTCAGCATATTACTCTTAATAATGTTCTTTTCGCCCCTTAAATTTCTAGGTAGTTCACTGTTATTAGTCAATTTATTAAATCTCACAATTGTTTGGTAACTTTTTATCCATCCCATTGTGTATTTTGGGATCTACAGGCGGGGAAGATGATTGGTGAAGGACATGAGCGAGATGGCTTATACACCTATTCAAACTCTTTCTATTGATGCCCTTCTATTTTGCTGGCGTTGTCGTCTTAGCCATCTTTCCATCCCCAAGTTAAGACGTCTTCTTCCTATTGAAGTGTCTAATATAGAGTGTGAGTCGTGTGAACTAGATAAGCACCATCGTGTTTCCTTTCCATCTAGAGGCAATAAATGTAGTGTTGCTCCAACTGTCATTGTTTATTGTGACATATAGGGCCCTAGTAGAGTTGAGTCTCATGGGGGTTTTCGCTTTTTTGCTATATTTGTTGATGACTTATCTAGGATGGCGTGGATGTATCTTCTCAAAGATAGATTTGAAATTCCTCGTGTACTCAACACTTTTTATAACGAAATAATAACTCAATTTTCTGTTAGCTTACTCACTCTTTGTACTGAAAATGCTTTGGAATTTACTCAAAAGACATCTCACTTTTTTGTGAATGCAATGGCATTATCCACCAAACATCTTACCCTTACACTTCACAGCAAAAAGGAGTGTTTGAGCATAAGCATCGACATATCCTTGTTGTTGCTCACACTCTGATAACCCACATGAATGTTCCCAAACACTATTAGGGAGACGCCATCCATACTGTAGCATTCTTAATTAACCAAATGCCTTCACATTTGTGTTTGATGATGATATCCCTTTCTCCTGTCTCTTTCCTGGTCAATTTTTCTTTCTCATGCCTTCTCATATCTTTATTTGTGCTTGTTTTATCCATAATTTCTTAGCAGGATGGGATAAACTATCTCTGAGATCAATCAAGTGTTTGTTTTTAGGGTACTCACGCCTATAAGAGGTATTGCTGCTATGATCTAGTGTCCTGGTGACTCCTTCTCTCCACCTTTTTAACAATATACCCTTGCTCGTTCTTACATCATTGCCACTTGTAGAAGGTCCAGCATTGCCTCTATTACAGGTGTACACATGTCGTTCATGTCAAGGCTCGTCCACTCTTGCCCCTCATCCTCCTTGTCCTATAGATCCAAGCACAGTCGATTTTGATCTTTCAATAGCTCTCCAAAAAGGTACTCGATCCATCATTTCTCATCTATTGGCAAACTATGTGTCCTTTGATGCCTTGAATTCTACATTTTACTCCTTTGCTATCTTACTTTCTTCTACAGAAATACCTTAATCCTATCATGAGGCACTAAAAGTTCCTGCTTGAAAGGTAGCCATGGATGAAGAAATGAGTGTTCTCATTTCTCGTGGGACTTGGGAACTTGTTATACCTCTCTTGATGCTCACACAGTTAATGGTAGGTGGGTCTTCACTGTTAAATATGAAGTTAATGGTATCATTGATCGGTACGAGGATCGGTTGGTTGCAAAGGGCTTTACCTAGACACATGGTATCGATTACTTTAAGGCCTCTCTTGTTACTCGTCTCAACTCCATACGGCTCTTATTCTTCCTAATTGTAAATCAAGATTGGCTTATGTATCAATTGGATGTTAAAATCGCCTTCCTATATGGTAACCTTGAGGAAATTGTGTTCGTGGAGCAACCTCTTGATATGTTGCTTAAGGGGAGGATAGACATAAAGTCTGCAGACTGTAGAAGGCGAATTTGGTTTAAAACAAAGTCCCAGGACATGGTTTAACAAGTTCAGTCTGTTCATGCTGAATTTTGGTTTCAAGTGGTGCAAAATTGACCATTTAGTATTCATACTACATGACAAGCATGGAATGGTTATCTTAATTGTCTATGCTGATGACATGGTCATATTTGGAAGTGATACGAATGGGATTGAGGAAACCAAGTCGTATGTGAAACAACACTTCATCACCAAGGACTTAGGGCGGCCAAAATATTTTTTAGGCATTGAGATCACTCTTAGTAAGCTTGGAGTATCATTATCTTAAAGGAAGTACATTCTTGATTTGTTGAGGGAAACTGAATTGCTTGCATCAAAACCTGTTAATACTCCTATGGATGTTGATCCAGAATTTTGGAGTAACCCTAGTGAATGCCTTGAAGATAAAGCAAAATATAGGTGTCTAGTTGGAAAGTTGATCTATCTAACTGTTGATACTCCTATGGATGTTGATTCAGAATTCTGGAGTAACACTAGTGAATGCCCTGAAGATAAAGAAAATATAGGCGTCTAGTTGGAAAGTTGATCTATCTGACTATAACTAGACCTCATATCTTCTTTGCTGTTGGATTAGTAAGCCAGTTTATGGACAAACCTTGTATTGTTCAGTGGGAGGCTGCACTCAGGATATTACAATACCTTAAAGGATCACTTGGGAAAGGATTGCTATTTATGAAACATAGCCACCTAAAGATAGAAGCATACTTTGATGCTGATTATGCAGGAGCTAAGGATGATAGAAAATCCACTTCAGGTTATTGTACATTTGTGGAAACTTGGTTACATGGTGAAGCAAGAAACAAACAACTATAGGTCGATCTAGTGCTCAAGCAGATTATAGAGCTATGACCCACACAGTGAGTGAAATGTTATGGCTAAGGAACTTGTTGGAAGAGTTAGGGTATATATACACTGATCCCCCTCTCTATGTATTTTAATAATCAACTAGCTATCCATATTGCCAACAATCTTGTTTTTCATGAGAGAACCAAACACATTGAAGTTGATTGCCATTTTGTTTGAGATGCCATCATGAGTCAGAAAGTGCCTACACCATTTACTTGCTCATTAAAACAAGTGGCTGACCTATTCACCAAGGTATTGAGCTCCAAATGTTTTAAGGAATTGCATAACTAGTTGAGCACAGATGACTACATGTTCCAGCTTAAGGAGGAGTGTTCGAATAAAATATTTGATTTAATTTATGTAGATTATTAGAATACTCTTTTTACCTTCATAGGAAGATATGTATATTTATTTTTGGTTAGTAGACTACAATGAGAGTGGCAAATTGTGTACACCTTGACCTATATATATGGAGGCTGAACTATGTAATTAATCACACACAAAGAATTGCTATCGTTCTATTTTCTTACATCATATATAATGAAGTATCATATATGTTTAATTTGTAATTTCCTTTGGCATTTCCACGTAATAAAAGCAATATATTCATAAAGATGAATACACTGCCAATTCATTAAATAACTTATTGGGTTTCCTTAGACAACTGTGTTAGAATTACCATGTTTTGTTGTAATTCCCATTTGAGGGATTTGAAGCCTAATTAGTAGTGCTTGAATCCCAAGTTATTCCTTCATGTTCATTGAAAACTGGTGCTGGAGGCAGTGATACCTCCCAGATGTCTTGGCTCTCTGTCTTCTTAAGTTGTTTCTTGTGATACCTCCCAAAATGTGTTGCCTCCCTATCTTTGCACTTGTTTCATTTCCATATAACAGCATGGATGGTTCAATTTGACAGGCTGCAGCACTTGCAATGGATGTATCAATTTTGGATGCCGATCAGGTAGAAAACCTCATTAAATTTTGTCCAACCAAGGAAGAGATGGAACTTCTCAAGGTGAACCTTTATATATTTCATAAATTCTGCAAGTCTATAATTTTCACTGTATTTCCCACTTGTCCAAGGAGTAATTGATTGTAGCATTTTAACTTTTTAGGGCTACTCAGGAGACAAGGAGAATTTGGGCAAGTGTGAACAGGTATGTGAACTAGATCTGGACACTGTTATTCTGTGATGTTTCTGCTCTACTTTGATGATGTTTTTACCTGTGAAATGTGACAGAAGCCACCTCTTTCGGTCATAAAATATTACTTAGTATTTTTAGATTTTTAAGGTATATACTAGATGGGCTGTAAAGGGATGCTCCTCTTATACTATATTACATATGTACCTGTATATCATCAAAATACTTGTGTTTCTCTAACAATGCTGACAATTATATTGTGTTGCTCTGACTTCTGCCAATAACCATTGACTTTTGACAAGGAAATAGATAAGAGAGACAATAGATTATTGGCCCCAGAAAATAGAGTTATTTATTTTAGTTTTTAATCGAACTTTCAATAATCCATCAGTTTGTTGATCGAGTGCTTCCAGCTAACTTCAATTTGATATTAGTCTAAAGGGATACAATTGCTGTTTGTTATGAAATGTGTTTTAGTTGGTCTGCTTATGAAATGTAGTTGAGAACTCATAAACTGACTGAAAATGTCGAGACTGTTATAAGGTTTATAAGTCCTCAATAAAATTATGTCCTTGTGTTAGGTGCATTTGCTTATATCATACATATACCAGACGTATGAAAGTGCAATGAGGGATGGTTTAGCTTTGAATTCTTAAGTTCCCATAGAACAATGGAATTAAAGTACATGTTGCTTACTGTTGTAAATCTGTAGCCCATATACATGGGATCTCAGCAAACGCTTATATCCATTGTGTTGTTTTGGGTGCTTCGAAGTATGCAACAAAATTGGTTAAGGATACTGGCTCTCTGAACCTGTTCTTATTGTGTTCTGTATTTCTAATTGTCAAAATGAGTTTTCTAACATTTAGTGACTTTAATAGTCTGATATCTAATTCCATGTGTTACCTTAAATCATCGAATAAATCCGCAAAATATTTGACAAACTTGTCTACATAAATGATTTACCGTTTTATTGCATACCCTGTTAGGTGAGTCACTCTCAGGGTGCAAAATCTTGTGTTGACAAATAGCTGACATAACTCCTGGCTCCAGGACTAAATTTTAAGCAAATTCCATCTCCTGCTAGGTGAGTCAAATGTGCGTGCCATGACCACCTCTTTTAAGGTGTGGTTATGGGTCATCATTTTAGGTGCTTGGTTAAAATTTGGTTGTGTAATGATTATCCATTCCATTGGATTTTGTAACTGGGAAGGGTATGAGTCGGAAAGGTGCTTTTAAGTGAATAATCTTGGGAATTAGATCTGCTTCTACGTAGTTTGGTGGTGACATTTGGGCTGTTAGTCGATTAAAGTTTTGTACCAGTAGAAGTTGTAAAGCTCTGCGTAATTCTATATGCCATTTGGTAAGTGATGTCGCTTGTTGGGTATCGGATGGAGGCCATGCAATGCCAAAACTTTGTTGAACCTGATTGAATCCATGCCCTTGAAGATTTCTGGTGGGGTATTTTGTTGGTCTTAACTCTGATGCCATCACAAAAAGAAGAAAGAAAAGCCAGTGGGAGGTGGGAAACTGCTAATTGTCCTCATTATCTTAGAGATGACCACCACTTGACAGTTACTAGCTAGTTCCAAGGCAACAGATTTAATTTCAGAAGTTATACTTAGCCTCTCCCATGCTCGGCTATGCAAGAGGGGATAAGATATGGAGGCAACAGTGGAAATTATGGAGCTGGAAAGGATTTAGATGACATATTATTCTTTAAATCCTAGTATGGTATTTGGTTGCATAGCTGAAAAAGCACTCAGAAAGACCATCACTGTCCACTCTGTCTCTACACTATATTACTGCTGTGCGATTTCTTGGTCTCACTCCTCTTAATTATCAAACCCCGGCAACTAAATGGGTGAATTTTTAGGCTAGGATATTTGGATCCTTAAATGAAGTTAAACTCAAACCAGATATGCCAAAAGAAATGAACCTGAAAATTAGTAGAATGAAGAAATAAGACATATGGTGGGCAGAAAATGCCCATTGTTTTAATAAGTGGGACTGCTTATTAAAACAAAAATGGCATTTCCACTTCTACGTGACCACACAAAGAATTGGAAAGAAAATGATGCAATGGAACACCTATTCTAGGATTTCTGCGAATTTTATCCTTAGCTTGAAGCTCTGCTCTTGATATGGTTTTTGTCAGCAATGGATATAGCAGATTAACTTGCTATGTTTTGCTACTGAGTGATATTTTTCAAATGTGATCTCTGGACTGAGTGGTTTATTTGATGTGTTTGAAACATTCAGCACCTGTAGAAATTAGCAGCTGGTAGCTTCAGTTCTATTAACCTGTTAGGATGTTCTCTATTGCTTTATCTATCATTTCTATTGGTTATTGCATTCCAAGATGTAATTCACTGCATGAACAAATGCACTTTCAGTTGGAAAAAAATTGCTGTTATAGTTGTGTTATATTTTGCTTTTTGTGGCTTTTGGGAAATTTTCTGTTGTCTCTCCTTTCTTTTCTATGTCTGGGCATATTGAATCTTCTGTGATGTAGTTCTCTGCATTTTAACCAAACACATAATTGCTAATATTCGTGGTTGCTAATGCTTTTGGTTTTCTGCAATAGCCTTTTTCATTCATTTTTTAAAGAAAAGAACAAATGTCAAGTAGTTGTCCCTTAGAGGACTCGTCAGTAATGTGGTACCTAACATTTCATCCTTTGGGCATGGGGTTTGAATCCATTTGTGAGTGAGTGCTTGAATCAGTTAAAAGAATGTGAAGTAGTTGCTTTTGCCCAACTCTTAACTGTTGGACCCTTTCGATGTGGCTAGGTTATGTTATCAGAGCTCATTACAGTTGTAGTGTTAGTGGGGGAGAGCAACTGGTTGTGCAATTGGGGGGATCTTGGACTTGAGGAGTTAGTGTCATTGTGGGTGATTGCAATGTCACAGATTGTTGCCTTGGCTGATTAGTAGAATTTGCACAACAGATATAAATATGGGTGAGGTCCCTCCATAAGAACTTGGATCAATTATATACCCAAGCATTAATGGAGGGTACACAATTCCTTGTGAAATCTGTTGAAGCTCCTCTAAGTGGATTTGGGCCTTGGGTCTTGGAATTAAGCTTTGTGATTATATCTTGATTTTGCTCTCATTGAGAGCTCTCGTCTTTGTTTCCATGTATATGGGAAAATTTTTTATCTGTTAAGCTTCATACTTACTTATCCATTGCCATTTCTAAGAAAAGCATGAGTATCATCAATTGTGATTTGCATAGTGAGTTTGAAGGAATATCCTTTTTACAGAGGCTATGATGATGGCAATCTCATGTTTTGTGAACTTGTAATAAAGCCTTTTTTTTCAAATGATTCAATTTACCCTTCTTTCGAAGGATCAGATGATTATTCGCGTTTCTTAACACTAAGGTACATTGATGGATGTTTTACTCTGATCTTTCAGTTTTTTTCTGGAGCTGATGAAGGTGCCACGAGTTGAATCTAAATTAAGGGTTTTCTTATTCAAGATTCAATTCAATTCTCAGGTATGCTTGATACAATAGACTTCTGAAAATTACTCTGATTTGCTAGTTGCCTAATCTGGTATTGTCTCAGGTTTCTGATTTCAAAAAAAGCTTGAACACTGTAAATTTTGCTTGTGAAGAGGTAAAACAAAAGTTATGTTGAACATTGATTTGTTATTTTCTTCATTCTTGATGACTTCAACTCTAATCATGCCTTAGGTCCAGAAATCCTCCAAACTGAAAGAAATAATGAAGAAAATTTTGTATCTTGGAAACACATTGAATCAGGGAACTGCCAGAGGTATGGACCTTCTAAGTTATGTTTTTGAAGGACTATAAATGCATCATTTACTTAGCGCTCGTTTACTTATCATTCCCATGTTTCAAATATTTGTGAAGGGGGTTGTCTGTGATTCAAAGCTTTCAGTATCATGTTCTTAGATTTTGATGGCATAATCTAATTGCATGTTAAGGATTTTCTGCCTCACTTTGTCTGGAAGAGGGGTTTTTGTTGGAAATAATGTTTGGTAGAAGTTGTGTTGAGATGAGTAGTATGTTCAGTCGTAAGATTTTGATGAAATGAAAATTTTAATTTATTTAAATATATGAATAAAATATATGAGAAGGATTTGGTGATGTGATAGTATATAGGGATAATGATTAATTGTTAGGGTATAAATAAATATAAATGTGACTATATGTGTGATATATATTGGTATTAATTTGATTGTGAACATGTGTAATGATTAAAGAATAATTAGTTAGTTATACACGTAAGTGAAAGAAGTTTTAAATTTGAATTTGAATAAAAATTTTATTAGATATTATGCTTGTACTATGAAGTTTGATGGAAAGTGAATGCATCGAATAATGGTCCCTGTCCGTACAAGAGAAATCTTCGGCCTACTATGGCCCGATGCATTCTACACAAAAAATTCCTTACAAAAAAAGTGTTATTTCTAATGTCCAAACGAAATCAGGAAAATTGTAGTTTAATTTCGGGCCGCATGAACATTCACTGCATCCAAATAAGGATTCTTTATTAGGGATGACAATGGGTCAGGGATCCACCATCCACGTGCTGCGGCCCTGCCCCCCACCCCTGCCCTGGCCTGTTTGTGGTAAAAACTTAATTTTATAATTAATTTAGCAATATTATTACAACAAAAATTACTCTTGTTATACCTATAATAATTGATTAACAAGTTTAGTATAGTAAAGAGTGGACTTCAACTTATTAATTAAAGTGGAAGTTTTTTATCTTATTTTTCATTTTTCTTTATCATAATAACTTTTGTTTTGTCATATTTTACTTTTTTTTTTGTGAGGAAAAAATATTGGTTTTCTGACAAAATATGTGTTTAATCACAATTAAAGTCTATATTTATTTACAATTGATCCCTTTTATAAGGTTCTTTCTTTTAATTTTTAGTGGAATGATCAAATTATTAATTTGTTGGACCAATTTTCAAATTAATCAAACATAAAATTTTATATATATATATATACATATATATATATGTATGGATAATGAATTGCTTAGCATTACATACGACTAATTGTTCCTCTGCCCCCTTTTAAAATCGGTTGGGGGAATGGGGTTGGATTCTTCCCCGCCCTAACACGTGCCCGGTTTCTCCCCAGTGTAGGTGCTTGCTGTTACCGATCCTGTTGCCATTCCTATTCTTTATGTCATGTTGAGCTTGCGCCCCCTTGTATCTTTCACTACCATTCTTTAGGTTGTACTTTGCTTCTCTGCTTCTTTTCTGCATAATAGATTTTGCTGCAATTTAGATGAACACCACCTGAAGTTGACTACCTTTTTTCAACCATTCAGGTTCTGCACTTGGATTTAAATTAGACAGTCTTTTGAAGCTTGCAGATACACGTGCATCTAACAATAAAATGACGCTCATGCATTATCTTTGCAAGGTATTGACCCTTTTCATTTTTATCTTTTATTGTCACTTAGTGCTCTGTTGTTTTACTTCCTGATATCTCTGGCACATTTGACTCCATCAATAGAATATGGTTCAAAGGAATCATAAAGTGTAGAATCTGTTGGAAGTTTGGAACCTTGAATGAATAAAACTAAAATGCCAAATACAGTATGCATTTTGATATTTCGGTGGTCTTAACTGTTAGCCTTGCCTGGCGCAATGGAACTTTCTGGCACTTCATTTTAATTTTATAGTCCTTTCACTGAACATCACATAATACTGCCTTTAACATCACATTTTGATTGAGATTTAGTGGTATCACTTTAAGTGAGATTGTACTGTCGGGAGAAAAGGTTAAAGGCTGGAGCCTTACTTTGTTTTTGTGTGATTACTGGACTTTACTGCCTCAAACACACTGTATTTGATGCCTAATACTTCTTTCCTATTTTATCCAATGTTTACCCTCTCTTTTTGGTAGGATAATAAACAGAGGAATGACAGTCTAATTAATTATGGAACTACAGGAATTATAATATTTTACTGTTTTTAGGAACCTGAGTATGTTTCCAATAGTTGGTCAAGATTGGCAGCCTTCCTAGTTTGAAAGCGTTATTGTGAAGTTGAACTAGAAGGCTTCTGAGTTACGATGAGATAGTGAAGCTCTTTGTTGAGTTACACCAAATACCAGTAGTTGAAAAATGGAAACTGTTCCATTTGTTATTTCCTCTATTTGTTTTTCAATGCGGATGGGTTCATTTGATTGTGTTTCTACTATTTCACAAGAGGCTGGATCTCTATTTACAGCTTCATAAAATTATGAAGTATACTTATCCGCTCAAATCAAGGTCAGTGTATCTCATCATCAATGCCATTGGAAATCTTCTATTTCTACTTGTCTAATGGATTTCCCATTGTCTAATGGTATTGCATTATTGAGTTTTGCTGAAACAGATTCATGAAAATTTTATTGCATTAGAGCAGGCAAAATATCCAAGAATTATTAGCTCAGCCTACATATCTTTGAATTATTTCATGCTTTTTGCTATGTGGCTTTGATTCTCTCATTTGCTCTTATGTCATAGATCATATTTTTTGAATTTATGCTGAAACTAAAAGCCAACTTTTTCGCATTACTTCTTTACTTACATATGCTTTCTCAGAAAATGCTAGTGATTTGCAGTCCTAATGTTGAAACATTAATCTTGTTTGTCTGGCTTCTTTGCTAGAAATCTTTCTGAAAAGTACATATAGATGATCCATAATAACTGAAGACAGTTATTCATTACATCAACAATATTAAGTTAGCTTGTCAACTCTGGTTCTCTAATACAAGTCAATTGTTATGTTGCAATTAGCATCTAATAATTCTTTATGTGAGTAAGGCTATTTATAGTGTGTCGGAAATCCTTGGAAATGGCCACAGTAATCTGTTTGTGTGTTTTGAGTTACTCTTTTTAGTCTTCAGGTGCTTGCCTCAAGGACACCAGATCTTTTAGACTTCTATCAAGATCTTGTTAGCTTGGAAGCTGCCTCAAGGGTAAACATTTATCTCCTGCTTGTTGAATAGTATCAGGTGTTGTAGATAATTTAAAGAGTAACCTAGTTCTGTTTCAGATACAATTGAAATTTTTGGCAGAAGAAATGCAAGCTATCATCAAAGGTTTGGAAAAGGTGAAGCAGGAGTTGGCAGCTTCGGAGAATGATGGCTCTGTATCTGAAACTTTTCGCAAGGTATTCTGTAATCCAATGAACTATTAGTTTCTACTGCATTTGTGCATCATATTACTGAGGTGCTATTCGATTTCTACTTACACACTGTGAATGTTTTGTTTGTTTCATGTAGCAGTTTCACTTTAAATTTTAAAGATCCAATCGGACCTTTTCCTTTCTTTGCCATAATCTGGATTCATAAATTTAAAGTTTTTCGTCTTGGAGAACATCTTTTTCATCTTTACTTGAAAAATGGATTGCAAAGACTTCAATGTTTTCCCTTAATAAGAAAAGCTGACCATGTGTGACAGACATTGAAGGAATTCATTGGTGTTGTGGAGACTGAAGTAGCCTCAGTAACAAATTTATACTCTGTAGTGGTAATTATCTTCCTAAACAATGTAATAGATCATGGGTTGGTATGAGATTGTTTTTTCATTGGTAATGATGTTATTCAAAATTGTTTTTGTTTGGCAGGGAAGGAATGCTGATGCACTGGCTCTGTATTTTGGTGAAGATCCTGCTCGATGCCCATTTGAGCAAGGTAACATGGTACCATGTTTTTCTTCTTTTGTGATCTTGAATTGCCCATTGCTGATTTGGTGCCTTGTCACAAATGCAGTGACTGCAACCCTCTTGAATTTTGTTAGGATGTTCCGGAAAGCTCATGAAGAGAATTGCAAACAAGCTGAACTAGAAAAGAAGAAAGCTCAGAAGGAGGCTGAAAAGGAGAAGGCAAAGGGAGTGAATCTGACTAGGAAAGGCGTGAAAAACTGAGTTGAATATTTCCTCAGGAATCGAGGGCTTCTTGCATGCCCACCCATTCTTGGATGAAGATTGTTGAACCCACAGACTTTTCTGGATTGACCAGCCCAAATCCTTTGGCTTTGCCGAATATATTGGGAAATTTGTGTTCTCTTGAATGGAGTGAGAAAGTGCTGTCAAGGCTTTACAGAACCTGATCTCTGCATAGAAGGCAACTGATAAATGGCTAGTGGCGGTTTCAGATACTACAGAGCTGGCAGCTGATCAGTCAGAAGTTTCATTGTACTTATTGCTATTGAATCCGAGATTTCTTTTTAAGATGACTTCCCAGAGGTATGTATATGGCCATCTCATAAGTCTTGAGGGAACATTGCATGCCAATTGAATTGATCCAGTGAAGTTGGCTCGCTCTGTTGTTCAAAACATTGTTCATTGCCATTCTATTCCCATGTCAGCTTTGGTGAAGATCCCACTTGAATTGTATAGCTTGTCACTAGAATGTAACAGGACATCTCGCGACACTTGTACAGAGCGCTAACCCTGTATTCAGATTGACCGACACTAATTCTTCATTGTACCATAAAAATTGGGTTGGTTCCTTGTATTAGTCAGATTTGGACGTCGTACCTTCAAATTTGTTGTATGGAAGTATTAGAGAGGATATAGAGAATAGCTGTATTAGTAAATAGAGATGCAGTCAAGGCATAGTTTTAGGATTTAAAAATGCCAATCTGGTCCCTTAGATATGATTTTTAGAAGTACCTGAATGTATCATTTAGTATGAAAATAGATTTTTTCCTGATCAACTGTATGAATAAGTTGATTGAAGTAGACTTCTTGTTTCAAATACAGTTCTTAGCTTTTTTAGCTACCAACGAGATTTTTCATGTTTGTTTACTTGTCAAATTCGTTGCCGGGTGCACTATTTGTGAATCAACTGATTGCCATGTTTCAAGGGCTGAGTAGATAGAAATACCCCAGGGAAGTGTGTGTTCATTCTGGTTATGCAGGGGGTACCGAAATTTCATGCTACCTGCATGATTCTGGTTAAGTCATGAAATACAGGTTGTGGCTTTGTTATGTTTAATCCAACAGCTCACAAATTGAAATGTCCCTTCATAAATTTTTAAACAAAAATTAACAACGGAAAGGGCAATGGTATTGCGGTCTACTACTTTCACAACAAAATCTTGACTGTTATAAAATTTGTTCATAGACTGAGCTCTCAGCTATTGAGCCTTGTCAAGTCTTCTCTCTACTGAAACAGTTGACTAAAATGTCATTTCCTGGCATCATTTGGTAATCAATTTTTATTTTCTTTTTGGGTTTTTTATTGCAGCAGTAGTATCGGACAAAAATTCTAGTCCAAATTGGTTTTTGACCACCTTACACCCCCACCTGTACGCAAAAGTACTTTTGCTACATTTTCTGCAAAAGATAGTCGTGAATTAGGTGGGGAATTTTACCTACGCAGTTTAATAATGAAAATAACTGCGGCTGAAAGTTTCTGTTTATGGTCTGATCAAAGTGGTTCAACTGTCTTAGCAAACATGATCTTTTTATTTTCTCTAATCGCCTCTTAAGTTCTGAGGCTATAGTCTTAAACAAGGTTTCTCACCGTACTTGGGCTTTCAAGGTTTTCATCCTCTTTTCTGTTTCTTGTCCACTAGGAAAATTGTCTTTCTTACATTCAAACAAATAAATATGAAAACCTCAAAGTGACTTTCTTGTTACAACACATAAATCCCTGTAGCCCAGTTCTGTAAAATAATGCCGAGGGTAACATCAATTCCGGACTGAAATGCAGTGGACAACCATATATGCAAATTGCTAAGGATGAAATCCACAGCATGTGTGCGCTTCTCCGCACACCACTCTTTTCAGAGAAAAGAAAGAACGATCAGATACACTTGGATGAAGCCTGATCAGAGCTTGACTAGACATCAGTCATCCATCACATGCACAATTTCTTGTCACAGTAAAAACTCTGTTACTTTCGAGGTTTAACTGATTTTTTCCACTAACAGAAATTTATTTACAAAATCTAAAAGTTCTTTTTGCCAATCCCCACTTGGGAAATTGTTTGCTGCTGCAAAGCAAAAGCAAAGAAGAGAGGATCACTCTCTCTCTCTCTCAACCCATATAAACCAAAATACCTTTACCAACTTTATTGTGTATGGAAAGTGTCTTCCTTGAGGAAAAAATATTATCACAGCACCAATTCTAGAACCGCACGTTTCCGAAAGACTTATCATCTCTTTCCTGGACTTGTATGTGGTAAGAATACACATCCACCTGACCAGTCTGACAGTCTGGTCTGCAGCTTTTCAAGAACACAAAACCCACAATTGTGTCGAGAACAACAAGTATAGCATACAAATAAGCTACGAGCATTGCCTCCAGAACCGTTGACGGATGGGGAGCCATAGCTCGATGATAGGGCCTCACAACGCGGTACTGAAACAGAGCTTCGACACTAGCCAGGGCCATGTTAAATGGCACAGCTAAAGACAATGCAGTTGCAGTCCGACCCCGGATCAGAACGCAGGCCTTAAGGATTGAACTGAAGCCGCTGCACTTTTCTAGTCCGGACACTAACAATGATAAGTTGCATATGATGTAGGCATTGGCAAGAATGATGGAGTAAAGTATGGCTCCCATTGCCGACAGGAGCAGACGTGGCCCCGGAGACGAAAGGCCTAAAACGTTGGCGCAGTTGAAAGATATAACAAGGAGGCAGAAGCAAGTGGCATTTGCCGAGAGGATGAGCAGTGAATTGCAAAGCTGAGTGATGACAAGTAGATTGAAAATTGAAATCCAAGAAAAGAATGCATGCCTCTGTGGTGGTTTCTGGTGCTCGAGGGCTCTAAGTATGGAGGCCTTTGCCAGGAGGAAAAAGGAGAGGGTAAAGGGCAAGACGAAAAGGGAGGAAAGGATGGTTTGAGAGAGCTTAAGATTGAGAATGGCAAAGAGTTCTGATGAGGGAGGGAGCCCTGCAGCAAGAAAAAGAGACCTCAAGCGGCCATGGGCAAACGGAAAGAGGTACGACGAGGAGACGAGTGGCGATGAGAGGAGAGTCGAGACAGCGAATGGAACGGCGAGGAGGGCTGGAGTTGAGGTGAAGAATTGGTAGTTTTGGAGGAAAGTGAAGATTGATCTTCTCATAATTCTGGCTGCTTTCCCCATTGCGAAAGATGAGTAGTATTCTTCCATGACAAAGTTGCGCATGATAATGAAGTGTGAAGAGCAGAAGTTGATTAAATGAGGCAGAAACGGGAGAGTATAAAAGTGTGTGCTTTCATGGTAGTTGGAGGGGTGTTGAGAAATTGCAAGAGTTGGTGGTTTGGGGATGGAATGGATAGGGCAACAACTGGGAACTAATGGCACCATTGGCAAGAACGGGTGGTTTCAACAATTGACTTTGTTTGGAGCCATTTATGATTCTTGTCTTTGTGATAACATCCAAGATAGTTTTGTGTGGTGTTCCAAATTTCTCTTTGCAATGCTCCCCTCAGATTAAAAAACATGGACTTTGTTCCCTAAGATTTACACATATTATTGTTGTCTAGCTTCTTCTCTTTTTATTATTATTATTTTGCGAAGATATCAACATTTCAAAAGTTTTATTAACAACGAGTAATTACTTATCTTAAAAAAGTGGTACCAAGAATATTTTAAGAGGTTTCAGCTAATACATTTGATTCCTGTAATAAATTATTCATCGCATGAAATATTGTACACATTTAAAGTTGTTTTTCTTATTTTTTTTTCCCCTCTACTGTTGTTATGAAAAGATCTTTTTGACAATGAAATGTCATAATATTTTTCTCCAAACTATATGTAACATCATGATTTGGTGTGAAGTTGGAATCCAAGATAGGCTTTTTGGTGTGTTTGCTTGCGGTTTAAAGATGCCCTTTTTTTAAATGATGGCTTAGAAGACACTCTTTGGTGCAACAAAAACATTACTTATTTTAATTCGGCCAATCGCTAAGGTCATGTTTGGAACCTAATTTTCAACTTAAAATTATCATCTCATACTTCACACTATCAAACATACAATTCAATAAAACATCTATCTAAATTCAAATTCAAATTTAAATTTTCTCTTTTTATATGTATAACTAACTAATTATTTTTTAATTATTATACCTATTAATAATCAAATCACTACATATATATATATATATATATATATCACATATATACTCACATCTTTTTTTTATTTATTTACATTCTAAAACATTATCATTATTTTTATATACTATTATGCCATTCAATCATTATTATATATTTCATACATATATTCAAACAAATCTTATTATTCAACTCACAAAAATATTTCTTTTAAAACATACTACTCATCTCAACATAATTCATCCCAAACATTATCTCTAACTAAAACCCCCTCCCAAACAAAGCCTAAGGGCTTTTAATCCTTAGTCCTTGTTCCCATGGAAAGTTGTTCACTTGTTTATTTTACATTGTTCAGGTAATAAAATACCAACTCAACTGGATCTGTTCTAAATCAAGGCACAAGATGTATCGTTGTTGGAGAAAGAAAATCTCTATTTCCTTCATAGCAAAGAAGATTAATTTTATCTTACATTGTCCAATGCTTTTGTTGTGAAACCCCATTCCTTAAATCTCTCAAGTAACTGCTTTTTAGGGTGCAATGCTTTGAAATTCATTATCTTATATACATACATACATACATATATATATATATATATATCTACACACACATACATACATTTATATTATTGCTAATTCCCGGATGGTCTTTTAATAATTTGTCTAAAATACCCCTTCATACTTAATTATTAATTTCACATTGGTCATTTTAATAGATTCTTTAAAATACTCCTTTTAATAAATCTATTTGCACTAATCAGTAACTACTTTTATTTTCAAAAATAAATGAGTTTAAATACCTTTAATTTTTTCCATTTTCATTACTACTAATTCTTTTATAGCGACGTAAACAAATTTTAAGAATTATCTTTGATGTGAAACCCCATCCCTTAATCTCTCAATTAACTGCCTTCTAGGGGACAATCAATTTTTTTGAAACTCAATATTTCACACACACATGTGTGCGTGTGAATATCTGTATATAATATATTAAGTTAGCAAGGAAATTTGATCGCATAATATAAAATTACTTAAATATCCTTGATTATTCACATTTTTTTTTCTCTATTCTCCCAATTTTTATTAATATCATTTGCTTCTTAATTTTAAATTATTCTATTTTTTGAATTTTTAATGCCTTTATTTAATTTAAATTCTGTACTACATATTAAGATGAGAAACATAATTTTGATTGTATAATGTTAAATTACTATAATACTCATACTTAAATATTTTTATTTTTTTCTTGTATCGTTTTCTTTTAACATAACAATATTTTTTCTCTTATATTTTTAACTTACAATTTGCATTTTCTATCTATTTTTTTTTTTGTAAATTTTTCACATAAAAAATTAATAGTATTTTTATTATAATTTATTACGTACAATAAATAAAATAGCATAATTTATATAAAAATTTACACTTGCATCAAATGTGCAACTATTACTAGCATATATACTATTATATAATTGCTAAGACCTTTATTGGTCATTTAACAATTTTTGTAAAATACTTCTACATACCTAATTATTAATATTATTTATGATATGCATTTTGATTTTATTTCCTAATAACCTCCACTGGTCATTTTAATATATTCTTTAAAATACTCTTTTTAATAAGCCTATTTACACGAATCAATAACTACTTTTAGTTTCAAATAAAAATGAATTGAAATAGCTTTATTTTTTTTTTTCATTCTCATTACTATTACTTTTAAATTCTTTTTTTTCTTTTTCAAGTCACGTTAAGTTTCTTCTTTCCTTATTTTTTCTATTATCTCTATTTTTTTTCTTTTTATTTTTTTAAAAACAGATAATTAATTATTTTTATTTTATTATTGTACTACTAAAAATATAAAACATTGTAGTTTATTTTAATTAATGAAATTTTATAATTTTTATAAATGTGTAACATAAAATTTGCAACTTTTACTAATATGTGTGTGTGTGTGTGTGTGTGTACACACACGCGCGCACACACACACACACATATATATATATAACTGTGCGTGTATGTAAGCTGTTCACTTGAATCTTTCTGAGTGTGTCTAAGAGGAAAAAACTAATGACATATCTGCTTACTTGATTACACATAAAATTGTTACATAAATACATTTTTTTATTCAAAATTCATGAGAATTATATCTTATTATTCGTCAAAATAGTTTCTAAAATAATTTCAAAAATGAAACGGTGAAGAAAGAGTGTGATATGTATTAGCTAATCCACGCAAGAGTTTGACCCGTGACAATAATTCTAATAATAAGTAAAAGAGCATGCATATTAAATAATTACTTACTAGTTGATGACAATGAAATTTTGGTGGGCAGTCTTCTGAGGTTGTAACATACTGCAGTTTGGTTGTTCATGTTAATTGGATGAGGTGGCATATGTCCCCAGTGTGGTTACCCCCAACATGAATTTAATGATCTTACTTTAAATGCTTCATTATTCAATAATTCAATAATATATATATATATATATATAAATATATATTTCCGCTTTATTTAATTTTATTTGGTTTGATATTTTTTATTAGAGTAGTGTAGTAACTTAGAATTAATGATGTCGTATTATTACTTTAATCGAGAGGATACTTGTGAAAACTCAACTCTCTCTCTGTCTGATAAATTGCTAATGAGACGATTCATGAAAAAATAGGAGTCTTGATTTTGGTCATGGGAGTGTAATTTTACTAAGAAATGATTGTATACAAAATTTATTCTTTAAAATTATTTGTTGTTTTCAAGTTAATTTTAAACTAAATTCAACTAAAATTCAAAATAATCAGTTGACTTGTGAATTTACTTTTTCCCCCGCTACAGATGATTTATAATTTTATATGAATAGTTCATTAAATCTTTATTATTATTATTATTATTATTATTAAATGGTTAAAATATTAAGAGAATTTGCTAATAACATATAATTTAGTGACGAAATTGAGGTCTGGTAAATAAAAGTATGGATTTCTGTTTTTTCAATAATAGTTGTTGATAAAGTTTTTATTGATAATTAATAATTATTGTAGTCACTTTTATTGAAATTAATAATACCATAAATACGTTTCAATTAAAAATTTAAAAAAATGAAAAAAAATATTGGATTTATTTGGGCTTTCCTCATGTCAGAAAATGAAAATTAATCTGACTTGGCCAACGGTGCACCAGTAGGCCTAATTCTTGATCCCAAAAATAAAAAAGCATGGCAAATTTCCAATTATATGTTAATAAAAAATAGTAATAATTTACTCGACCTTTTAAAACTCCCTTATTGAAAGCTGTACAAACCCAATTAAACTAACTTCAAATATTATATATGAACTAAGATAAGAATTTGAAGAATTTTGAATCGACGTTTTTAACTTAATTCATTTACGCTAATTATAATCAGAGAATATTTTAACCAACTTATTGAGAATAAGATAGTAATAATTAATTGAGTTAGTGAGGTTAAGGGATTTCAATTCAACACAAAGGATGAACTATTGGCATGTCTCTAAGGGACAATTGATATATTGAGTTTAAGGGCTTGTCGTTATACAATATTAAATTATTTTTTGACTTTTATTTTATTTGTTGTATTTTTTTCTTTCTCTTTTTTCTTTTTTAATTTATTTTTATTTGTATTTTTTTAAAAGTTTTTTATATTTCTTTGATTCTTTTTTATATATTATTTTAATATTTTTATGTTTTAAATAATTTTATTTACTTTTTAAAAATACAATAACTTCATAATTCACTATAATTAATAAAATTATATAAATAACTATGCACGCAAATAAATTGTACCACTTTACTAGCCCACACATACAAATAAAATTATAGTATAAAATTTAATAGTGATATCATTAATTATAATTATATATTCTAGTGCACCAACATTAGTATTAATCACACTCTCAAAATGAATCGAGAATTCGAGAGTCAATAATTCTGTATAAAAAGGATATAATGTAAAGATAAAGGTGGAAACTCATAACCAATAATTTACGATTTTGAGCCGAATATGAATGGTCATGTATATAAGTTCACCACATTTTCTTTTTCAAAAGTTGGTGCAGGTTTTCATAACATCAAAATTATATTTATAGATGACCAGCACTGTAGTGAGTTTATATATCGTATTCATGGAAATGGGTAATATGTTTAACAATTTAACTATGTTTCAAATTATTAGACTGTCAAAATGTAGTAAGAAGGAAAGGAAAAAAAAATAAAAGCAATCACTTACAAATCAGAGTTACCGAGTGAATCAATGTAATACCAATATTTAGAGAGTTTAATTTCTTGTGTTTTGTTCGGTTCTAATGTACGTCAAATTATGTTAATTCACAGTTTAATTGCTTTGATTATGTATTATTAATCTTAAAGCTTATAAGATATTTTTCAAAACTCTTTTATAACTTTAACACTAGATTAAAGCGGGTTTTCCCAAGGCAAATTAAGTCAATAATTTTAGTTTTGTGATTAACAATATTTTACTTGTATTAATCTTAAGATTTCATCGCCATTGTTCCAAAAGATTAAAGTTTATAATTGGTTAACTAACACACAAATTTTACTTTTGTTATTTTTTACATAGTCACAAATTAATTATAGGGTTGATCAATTCCTATAATTTTTATTCAATGTGTCAATTGTAAATAACACAAGCAAAGACAACTAATCACAACATTGCTCATATGGAGGCACGTGTGTGTTTAATAAAGGTTTCATCTTCTTGAAAGTGAGTAAAATGCTTGTCTATGCAGTGGCATATAATTGCCATCAATAATGCACAGTCCAAAGTTAAATTTTCAAAGCCAAATTACCTTATTAATGCCTTATACTAGACATCTAACCAAATTGAAACCAAGAAAACCTAATGATCTTAAGTTGATTCAACCTTCAATATGTAAGCGTATTCCCCTTCATCTTTTACAAATATATGAAAATCCTTTTGGCTAATATCTAATTCTCTCTTTCTTAGTTACTCTAATATCTATCCAGCACTTTCACTATAAATGCAATGTCTTGATGGGTACAAACCTTCATATTCATGAGACTCTTCACTGTCGATGCAAATGGGATCCCACCTAAGATTTGGAATCAATTTCATTACATGAACATTGTTTGAGACCCAATTTGTCTCTTTGTAACATAGGCATGTCACAAGACTTACAATTTTGGATGGCAAATCTCCACAGTACCTTTTCAATGTAGTCTCTTTTGTGATAATTTAAGAATTCTCTGTGAACGATCGTAATGAATCTTAATTCTCAACACAACCAACTTCCCCATGATCCTTCATTTCAAAATGATCTCAATGAAATTTCTTAAATTTTCAAAGAAGCACCACATTGCTACTACTAAGCAAAATGTCTTCCACATTTAAAACAAAAACAATAAATATATTCTAACTAAACTTATGGTGCACTCAGTCTTCCACAGAATTCACCTTAAATTCAAATGAGAGAACCACCTTATAGGACTTAAGCTACAATTGACAACATTATGGGTGTCAATGGATAGAGTACTACTATACTCATACCCATAAACTATAATTAAAACCTAGGCTCGTACCTAACATAAAACAAAATACCCAGGCCCAAATCCATGCCCAATAGAATTAGTAGTGTTGATATAGGCCTTATTCATATCATTAATGCCCATGAGTTTAAATACTCTATATTTACTTGTTTATGGGTGTTTTTAATGATGCAACGTTATAATTTTTTTTTGGACCTAAAATTTTTGAAAGATACTCATGGATATTTCATTGATATTTTGTGTATTCATAGACAAACTTGCTTAAATACTTTGTTCTTGAATTTTTTTTATTTTCAAATGTAATTATATTATATTTTATTTGATTTTCAAATATATTTTATTTAATATTTGATTGAAAAATTAAAATGTTGACTAAGTCAAATATATTTTTAAAAAATATATTTTATTTACTATAATATACAACAAAGCTAATGAAACTTTACTTACTTAGATTTGCTTTGCAATTAGCAAATTGAGTTTTGGCAAATTGATAATTAATTGAAGCAACCGTGCCAATTTGCATTTGAACTTCCTAATTATAATCCATTTATTTAGAGAAAATAATTCATAATTTATATTAAACTCTTCTCTATACATTGGTTTTAACTAAACTTATTTCAGATTTGACATTAATTTATATAGTGTTTTTCTTGTAAGAAGTACTGAATTCAAATAATATTTTTGAATATCACCATTATAACATATAAAATTCAAAATTAAGTTGAGTTGAGAATATTATAAAATTACAAATGACTATTTAATCTATTATGCATACATACATACATACATACATATATATATATATATATATATTATAATAACTACAAGTATAAAAAGATGGAATTTAAATTTTTTCAATTAAACCCTAAACTTATGGGTAAAGATTGGGCATAACCCAATGAGTCTAATGTTCAATTGGGTAAGGTATGGGTCTGTCTATTATATTTATGGATCTGATGGGCATGTGTATATATCAACATTAGATGTATGGGCATTTATGGTTATGGCTATGAGTAAGGCAAAACCTTACCTATTGATAGGCCTAGATGAAATGTCCCCCTTGACCCTATAAATGGACTTTTAAGTTTTTTTTTTTTTAAAAAAAATTTCAACACTCACATCCATTTCCGAATGAATTTCAACTTAATATTTTAAGGATAAAATGTTGGCATCAAACCATTGGGGATGTCCCCTAATGGACAAATGGACTTTAAGTTTGTACACCAAGTTGTTATCCTCTTTGGAGGGTAATTCTTCTAGTTGCACCACGTAAATGCTCTCTTAAATGTTTTTGTTAAAGAAGGTCATCTTGAAATCCATCTAGTGTAACTCTCACCTTGGATGAAAATGTATCTAAATGCAATAATGGTCTTGAAGGAGTCTTCCAAAGAAATTGAAGAGAAAGTCTCCATATAATCAATGCCTTCTTTTTGATTGAACCTTCTCGCAACAAGATACACCTTATACTTGTCAAATTGCCTTGTCAATCCCATTTACAAATTATGGACTTCACACTTTTGGACATTGGGGTAAGGTCCCTATGTCATCTCTTATGGATTGCATCTCTTTAGTCATGGCCTCAGTATAATTTTAAAATTTCAATAGTCAATTACCTAATGAAAAGTGAGTGGGTACATTGATTACATAATGTTGATTGAGAATTTGATGTAGTTGTAAATGTGTGGACTTATGAGACTGATGTACAGTAGGATTTAGTGTTATATCCACACAAAGTGTGTCTATTGATGTGACTTACGGTATCTTAGTTAAATTTTCAAGACAATGATAAGTATCATGCAAGAGAAATAAAAACAAGTACTCAAACAAACTAAGCAATTCAATAAGCATGTCAACAAATTACCAACGATGAGATTGTGATGTGATGGTTTTGAATGCATTATGAATTATGTCAAATGCCAATTTAATTGTTTTTGCATGATTGTTAATCCTAACCTCTTAAAATATCCTCCAGAATTCTCTTAAAACTTTAATTTCCATTAGATGTTTTCTTGCAACCTAATCAAATTGAAATTTAAATCAATTATTAATAATGTTTACCCACATTAATTTCATAACTTCATTCTATTAATCCTATGTAATTAATACTTACAATTGATTGTCTAACTTATGAGTTTCATTTCCATTAATCCTCATATAGTAACAATTCAATCAAGGTTGACTAATCCTTTAAAAGCATTAAGATCATTAATTACAAATGGAAAGACAATGAAGATTGAACTATAATATGAATCATTTATTGGTCATCAAATACAAACTCAAGGTCCCATAAAAGATTATTAGAAATTAGCAATTAATAGTCATAAATCCAAACAAACCATATCCATAGTCATAAATCTAAACAAATCCATAACTAAAGCCATTATATCCATATAGTCTCAGAGCTAAAAGAGAAAAAAATGAATTATTAGTTTTATTAGATGTAAGTTGCAGGAGTCAGATGACATTTCTTCAACTTGGTGATGGATTCCTCCCCTCTATCTCATGCTTCCTTCTTGCCTGTTCTCCATGAAAAGTCAATTTGCCTTATTTATAATTATAGTCTAGGTCTAAGGCCAATTAAATAAGGAAATTAGAAGTAATTGTCCCCAAGTTAAGTTGCCTTAGGAGTGCCTCACAATTTGCTTTGTAGTTGAGACATCTTTTTCTGTGCCCATGGCATCAATCTTCCACAGTTTACAACAACATCCTATACATCGATTGTTACTTCTTGTGTCATGCTCGTGGTTTCTTTTCTCGCACTGCTGCAAAGCATGACTTTTTGATCCTTTTGCTCATATTGTGATTTCCTTTCTCATTGTCCCACTTTGTCTCATAGCCGCAATCTTCAACAGTGAAATAAACTAATCCTCTAATGCTCTCCTACTGTGTGCACATTAACTCATCTTTTGTAATTGCTCCTTGTCTCATTGCTTCAATTGTAAACCTGCATATTTGAGACATAAATTTCTATGTAAAGGCATAACACATTTTCAACCAATTCTCAACTAAAACTTAAAAAATCAGCATGAGCACATCCAATAAAACATAAACAAATTATGCTCTAAATACTTAAGGGACTACTTAAAAACAATGATAATTGAGGTTTGAATATGCTTAAAATATAATGTAATCACTAGAGATAACTTTTTTTTCATATGGGCATCCTTAATGGCACTAGTTTGGCTTAATCTTGTGGTTGTTGAATTTAACCTTGAGATTTCTCTCTTTGATAAGTAGAAGTATCCACATTTTTACTTGAAGAAATCGAATTTTTTTGAGAAATCATGTCAGGATTAGTAGTTCTATTATAATTTGTAGCAACCCTAGGAAACGGAACAATTAATTCCTCTTCAAAAGCGTAGGTTGTATTCTTATCTTTCCCTAAACTTGACATTCTTAAGGAATTTGGACATTTTTTCTTTGAGAGAATATTTTAGATATGGGATCTTAGAATTTATATCCCCATAAATTTTCAGAGTATCTTATAAAACATCTATTAACAATTCTTGATTCTAGTTTTATCTTATGGGGCCTATATGGCCTAACTTGTACTGGACATTTCCGTTCTTGTAAATGCCTTAAAATCAGCTTTCTACCATAACTCACGGAAAGGGATTTGTTAGTTGCTTTTGTTGATACACGATTAAATATGTGGACTATGGCTTTTAGTGCCTTAGCTTAGAGTGAGCATGGTAGATTTGTGTGGGAGATCATACTCCTCAGCATATCCTCAAAGCTTCTATTTTGAATTTTTGCCATAACATTCAAGCTAAAAAAACCTAGCATAGTGTATTGGGGAATAATCTCACACTCCTCTATATTTGGTACAAATGGTCTTGGGCCTTATTTACCTAATCTCTTATATCAACCATATCCACCACTACGATCCAATCTAACAATACATATAATCTTGCCAAGATGATTTTCAATTTTGACCCTATATGACTTAAACATGTTTAGTACCTATGATTTCTCATATATCAAGTAAAGATAACAATATTGAGAGTACTTATCTATGAACATGAAGGAATATCTTTAACTATTCCAAGTAGCTATAGGGTATGGTATTCAAATATCAATATATATCAATTCTGTCACACGTTTTGATCTCTCGACCCCTACTTTTTTCTTGTTCTTCATTTCGCCCTTTATGCACTGGACACATGTTTCATTATTATCATTACTATCAAGCACCTTAAGAATTTCATTAGGTACAAACTTATTAGTTTTCCTTTAGAAATATGACCTAAATGCTTGCGCTATAAACCATATGAAATCTCACCTGGAAATTTACACTTTATGTCTTTAGTTTTAATTGTTTAGTATTCATTGCTTGTATTAATTGCAGGCACACACATGTTATTGCCATCCGGCAATGTATAGGAACCTATAAATTTAAAATTGAAAAACATTTCAATTTATCCAAAACAAAAACTAAAATCAAATTTTGACTTAATGATATTTGTAGCCAAAGTGTTCCAACTTAAGGATGTAATCAATATTTAGTGATAATTTAAAGATCTGTTGCCTACAATTTTGACTAAAGCCCTAGCTTCCGAATAAAAGATATTATTAGCTTTATTGGGGCTTTAGAAGTATAGGAAATCTTACACAAATATTCATGTGAGTTGTGGTACACAAATCAACTAGTAAGTATATGATTCAACTAAAACCAAAGCCCTTTGAGTATAAACAAGAGAGGAAGACTTTCACATGCCAAGCATGATATTTTATGTAGTCTTTCATTATGTGAGAAGACTCATTACAAAGGAAACACTTTCTTTTAGCTTTTTCATTACTAGAATCCTCTTGTTTCTTTTTAGAGTCTACCCCCATGATCTACTTACACTTCATTTATTTCATAGTCGGAAAAGCTGACCACCAAGTTAGTATTTTCCAATTTGTGTTACCTCATCTATTCTCCTTCTTGAACTACATATAAGACGAACTTATAAACGTCCTTTAATCCTTTAGACAATTGCAACTCACCTCAAACAAATTGAGTTGAGGAGACACGAGATGAATAGACAACAAACTATAAAATCCTTTGGCATCTTGACTTTAGCACTTTGTCAAGTTTTCGTAAGATTGAATATCTCTAAATGTACTCCTTTATGTGCCCATTACCCTTGTACCTTATAAGTTTTCTAATAGCATCATATATCTCCACATTTCAACTTTTAGCAAAGTGTTCCTTAAGGATATACTAGAACTCATTAGAACCTATATGTCAAACCACAATGTCAAAAAGTTTAGAGTAGTACATTTCTTTTGATCATCAAACCCACAAGGATAGACCTTTCTCACTTCTTATATGCCTCTTATCCTTATGTGAGGTATTTTCCTTAATAAGCATTGATAGTTTAGGTACCCAAAATGCATATTTTAGATTGTTGTAGCCCAAAACCACTTGTATTTTATGTTTTTCCGAACAACATTTAGGCCGACATGTAGCTTCTAGGAAATATACATACACCCACCTTAACAATTCATACACAAAATACCAACATAGCATAGGATACTTTAATGACTGTATTACTTCAACCATTCAAAGTAAAGAGCTAGACACACTTAAAACCAAGAAATCTAATCTTATTATTATGTCATTACCTTAATTCACTATGACTTAAGCTATAAATTACCTCATACACCATTGAAAAAATCTAAAAATTGTTCCCGTATGTTAAAATGCAAACTCATACGTGATTGATGATGAATAAGACATGATCTAGTTAGAATCAGTTTTGTTACAGTGCTTGGTGCACTTGCACACGCTAGACAAGGTTACACAACATTTTATGCAATTGTGCCTACAGACTGTGGCCACAAGGCATGGGTTGCAGCCCCAAAACACGTATGTGGTAGCACAAACATATTTACAATAGTGTCATGGAACTTATGGCCGCACCGTCTTAAACGCTGTTGTGTTCTCTTTCTTGTGGTTGGATGTTGCATTTTCTTATGGTTGTGGTATTTTGTCTGTCACTACTAGCATTATGCACGGCCACACTTCATTTGGCGTGGTTGCAACACCAAATTTACAATTGCTTTTCAACTAGGTTTTTTTTATAATAGTATTTTTAACATAAAACTGTTTTCCAAACTCAAGAATTTTGATAATCAACATGCATAGAATCCATATATCAATCAGAATCAATTAAAACATGTAAGGATCCCCAAAATCCAAACTTTATGTGTAAAAACATTCATAGATTCATATGAATCTTAAAACTTTATGGATATGAAATTTACCGCAAACAACCATATGCAAAAACATGTTAAAAAAAATGCATGATTGTTTCCAAGTAATTTTAAGAGAAGGAACCGCTTGCATGCTACTTGATGAGAATTAATCAACGGACCGTCGAGGATTTAAGTCCTTTTTTAAAATTTACGTGAGTATTGAATGCACAAAAACCCGTACCTTGGCCTATTATTTGTTGTTTGCGAATTTAGGTTGATGGTCTTCTAATTGATTTTACTGATTTTCAAGAAGATGGGGGCCTTTTTTGCATGAAAACTAGCACGAGATAATTTCTAAGTGAATTATGCTTTTGTATAATAATTAGGGACTAGGTCTCTACATTTTTATTAAAACCTTGATGGACTTCACAGACAACTATTCCAATCAACATTTCTCAATTAGTCCCCAAGGATAACAAAAAATAATAATAATAATTAATTCGTTACAATTTATTTCAAATGATGTGACCTATTTATTCTATTCTTTTATTTAATCATTTTCAAATGGACTCGAAACATTTTATAATGAATAAATGTACAATTTATAATGAGATGCATGTGTATCTAGACGCTCGAATACATCTATTAAGCGTTGCCCACACATATGATATAAAGCCTACACATCGATAGTTATATATATACATATATATATAAGAATTAAATGACACACAATATACATTTAAAAGGAGAGGGAGATAGAGAGAGAGAGAGAGAGAGAGAGGTGGAGTGGCACAAATGATAAATGTTATTGTGTGAGCTACAATCGCTTGATCCTTTGAATTGTCAGTAGAAAATCCATAAATTAACACTAACTTATGGCACTTAGTCATCTCTAAAAGGTAAATCGAGTTTAGTACGGTCAGATCAATTTTGCTTTGAAAATAAACAAAGGAGAACAGAACAGACTTGTGAGCTTTATTGCATGTGAGATTGAAGGATAGATCCCAAACGTTCAAATATTTTAATCATACAAACCTTCCCTTTGGTCAAAAAAATATGATTACAAGTTGTGAATTCCGAAATTATACAACTACAAAAATTGGTTGGTGTTGGAAACAAAGACACAAAAAAAAATTTACCAAATGGAGTACCCAAATCGTTACTTGTGTTTTAGTGAAACAATTACATATATTATTATATAATAAACTAAATAATAATTATAACTGCCGATATATCAATCACTGATAATTTCAATCAGTAATTTTAGCCCATTACGTGTATGTGTTTAAATTTATAAAATTAAAAAATTAATAAATATTTGTTTTATATTAGTTTATTTATGGTATATATTAATTTATTTCTTTATTTATTTGTATACTCATTTAAAAGCAAAATAACGTCACTAGAAAAGAGAAATTAACAGAAAAATTAAAGAAAATGAGTGCTTAGTCGTTTTTGAGTTGAAGAAAAATGATAATGTAAATACGTTTTGTATCATTTACGAGATTACTCTGAAGACCGCAACTTTAATAATTAATATAGCTAAATTAACAACACATAAAGAGAGACAACATTTTGTTACAGTTCAAATTTACACTAATGATAAATCTATTATTTTACGTAACTTGACATTTATTAAATAATCCATATACACAAAAATTAAAAGCTAACTAAATTCAATGCAATAATGTATTAACCATGCATAAGCTTAGGAACCAGAATTGAAAATTTTTCCTTTGGTAATGATAAGAAAATTGATGAATTTTAAATTAAATACTTTAGACGCTAACTTTAAGCTTTAAAATTTCCTAATGTATGCTGTGTAAGTTCAGGTTGAATATTGTGAATGTTGTAACATAGCAAAAATTAGTTATGTTATTTATTGTAACACACACAAAATATAAAATAGTAAAAGAACAACACTAAATTGTTCACGCAATTTGGGATATTGACCATTCTTATATTAGTGAGATCTCACTCAATTTAAAGTTCCATTATAATATATGAGATGTTACAATATACTCATCACATATAAGTTTTCTTTTCTACAATAATACTTAAGTCAATCTATCCATTAACCCTAAACTAATAGAGGCATCTAATGAAAAGTCCCCTTATCAACGCTTTGACTAAACTCCCTTTTGGCCATTGCTTATGTGGATGTATATTTTGTTCATTGAAAAACGTAGCTAACATTTCTTGCTCTCATAAATTCAAGTGGACCATTTAATTTCTACACTTTGAAAAACTCACACAAAGCTTCCTCAAGTTTTTTCTTCACTCCCTCTTTTCAAGTATATCACGTAAACTCACAGTATCACAACTGTAAATCTATGGATAACTCAACTCTCATACTTAGATAAATTCATAAGACTACACAAACTCTCCTAAACTTTCTATTTATTCGCTCTCATGTTATTCTCCATCTTGGCAAACTTTCATTATGTAGAAATTGAGAAATAACAGAATTCTCCAATTGTAGCAAGCAAATCAATCATTTGATTTCATCTAACAATTTTTATAATTGTTTGTCATCTTTTATGTTGCAAAAGAGTTGACTTTGGTGGGATCTTCTTGCCTTATTTGTCTACTTTATGTTTTGAGTTGATATTGTTTTGATTGGTTTGACTTTTCCTCATTTATTTGGCATGATTTTCTTTAGATTTTGAGTATATTTTTCTTGTTTAACATATCCAAATGAATCTTAAGAATCCCACTATAGTTAAAAAGTCAAATCTTATTAGATGCAAATTCTTTAAATCCTATTACAACAGTTGAACCATCAACATCTACATCTTGTATTAGCAATGCCACCATGATTCATATAAGCCACAAGAGTTACACCATGTATTGGTGATAATCAAAATCAACAAAATTAATTAGAAAAGTTTAATATATAAAATTAAATATAAATCAAAATATTTCTTTTTTAAAATCAAAATTTTAAAAATTTAAAATTCTGATCAAAATCAACAATTAGGTTAATAGAACCTATGACATAATGTGCGTGTGTGTGTGTGAAGGATAGATGGATATTTGATTGCAAAATGTATAATTATTAAAGGAACTTTGATTATTTATATAATTTTTTCCCATTTCCCTCATTCCATTTATTTCATGCTTTTTTCTCAATTTGAATTTATCTTTTTTCTTTTATCATTTATGAATCTTATAATTGATATAAAACTTATAATAAACAAATTTTATTTTATTTGTATGGACAAACACCGAATCCCTCAATTTTAGTTTATTAATTTTTAAATATTATATTCCAATTCTATTTGTTCCATTTTCTACTTTTTGAAAGTTTTCTCTAAATAATTTAAAATTTATATTTTTATAAGTAATATTATTCTATTTATGTAATTTGACGCATGCATTATGCGTGCTTTTTCTAAATAATATGTTCATTCTATTTTGAATGCACAAGACCCTTTTTGGTCCGTTGGTATACTGTTCAAAATACACTATTTAATAAATTCAAATATAACCACTTCTTTTTATTCCTTAATGTAAACAAGAACAACAATAACCACATCAAAATAAAAAATTCATTGTTTAAAATATGCCTTGTTCCTTATTAAAAAACCTTATACTTCAGATGGTATCTACTTTTGATCATATAACAAATTTTTTAAAAATAAAATTTTTAATCAATTTAATTACAATCGTTTCTCTATTTATTAATAAAAATAAAATACAGGGTTTATTAGTAAAAGTATACAAAAAATTATTTTGAAATTATATATAATAGTTTAGGCTTGTTTTATTTCTTATTTTTTTCAAATACCAATAACACACACATGGTTCAAATAATTTATTCATATAATATCTTTTTTTAATCGTTGCTTATCAAAATGCTTGTGTTATATATTTATACACGAGGAGTGGGATTATTCTTTTTTTATTTATATATCCTAAGAAATAGAATATGTTAACTTTCATAGTTTATTCTTATCATATAATCATAACACAAATTAATAATTTATTTCTTCTATACTATGGTTGTGACAGTTTATATTAATTTTTTTCAACAAGAAAAGCCAACTCATAGATCAACAACTTAGTATTCATGTGATTATACTTTCTACTAATTGTTGATTTAATATCTGTCACAAAATAATTGACATTTGATTAACAGACAATGCCTGTAATTGTGATATATCTCTCATGAGATAAATATATCAATTAACTTATAATAAATTACTATAGCGAAAATATTGGAAAACTTCAGCAGTAGTTCAAACAAGAATCAAAACTAAAGCAAGGTAAAAATAATATATATCTTACATAACAAACGAGCTACTAGACATTAATGAAGAAGAGAAATAAAAAATATGATCTTCTAATTTTTCTCTGGTTACTATGTGTGAGTGTATAGAAAAAATGCTTGCAAAAGTAATAAAAGTTGAAATATAGATATATATATATATATTATTTTGTGAAATTGTTCATTCTTTTACAATCAAAACTAAAGAAGTAAGAAAATAAAATATATCTCACTTACCAAACGAGCAACTATACTTCAGTGAAGAAGAGAAATAAAAGAATAATTTTCTTATTTTTTTCTGGTTACGATGTGTGAGTGTGTAGAATAAATACTTGACAAAATAATTAAATTGAAATATATATATATACATATATATATATATTATTTTATGACATTGTTCATTCTTTTATCATGTCCCATACGCGTTTCAGTCCAAATGATAACAAAAACGAATGATTATATTTCATATCGTATTGGATAAATATCGGATATGATTTGCAAGTTAACCGATAATAATTAATTACTGCTTGCAATTTAGGATCATCAATAGAGAAAATAGATCACTTTTATACTTTATTAATGACGTAGCTGTTAATCTTTCTAATGATGCAGTTTTTCATTGACATAATTACATCTCGGCTCGCGGTAAAGCCTCAATTTAAGTAGTTTTAAATGATGTAATTATAATAGTTTCTTTCTTTTCTTTTCTTTTGTTCCTTTTATTTCGGGAAGAGAATGGTTTACATCTAAATTTTAACTCCATCGAGCCCAAAAATGACATAATTCATTTTGTTTTATTCACAAATAATTAATCATTACTACTCAAAAAAACACCATGTAAACAGGCTCAACAATTATATACTTTATGAAATAGTAATAAATAGCATTTAGTAAAATTAAACAATTGAATATATAAATAGCAACGTAATTAGGATGTAAGAACATTGAATCTCACTATTTCAAAAAAGGGGCACATTAGTTTTCTCTAATAATCATTAATTACTTTTTCTTTTTTTCAAAAATAAAATTGAACGGAAGTTAGCCGACAATATAATTTTTTGCCTTGAACTCTCACACGAAGATCATCATATTCCTCAAGCTGTGGAAAGTGACATTAGATTCCTAATTCAATTCAAATTGAAACTCAAATCCCCAAAATTTCCATTTACCGAAGTAATCATGATATTTTAACCAATCAACCTATTAATTATGGTACCAAAATTTGTTCGCACTAGTGGGGTGGGGGGTGGGGTAGAGGCAATGTGGGCCTTGAGTTATAAAATTTATAGTGGATTGACGGCCCAATAATGAACAAGAAAAATGAAATTGGGTCAGTGCTTGGGCTTCCTCTGATTAGTCCAGTAAAGGTTGGAGTTCTACGGTAACAATCAAAGCAGAGTTCCTCAATTGCGCACAACGTTGATTGCTTGCTTGCGTTTACTAATATTTTATGAAGAAATAAAAATTTATGTTTTTAATTTATAATGCTGCAAGATGTAATATTATCTATTTCTTGAGTTCACATATTTTTTAGGTAAGATTTCTAAATATTGAACTTCTATTTATCGTTAAACTAATATATATTGTAAGTTAGTTGGTCATGCCTACTGGCAGTACTTGGCCACTTAGTTTCACAAGAAAATTTTGGACAATATAATTTAGGAGAATTAATTTTATAAACAAGTTTAAGTTGAGCAACATATTAACAGAATTCCGGAAAAGAAGAATTAGCTCAATTTGTATTAATTATCTGAAGATATTTTTCTTCTGGGTTTAATTAAAAAAATTCAACTTTTTGAGCTGAAACGTTAATGCATGCACTAATTATATTTCGATAAAATTATATATACACAGTTTTATCTTGAGAATTTCTTCGTGAAACTAAAATATTTATTTAGTTCTTATTTTACTGATTTACTATAAATTATACATACTAAAATTACAAACTAAAAATACAATATTATTAGATACATTTTTCAGTCGTCACACACGCGCGCGCACATATATATAGATAGAACACAAAATACAAAAGGTATTTGTATTTAAAATCAAATTTTTATCAATGCATATGCACAATTCTGGTAAACATATATTTATATTATAAAAGTTAATCATCCCATTTATACAAAATGTATTATTTAATTTTTATATTAAATAATAACTGTTCTTATACAAATCCCACAAATCATGGGCACAATTTTTTAATACTTATAGTTTCCCAAAATCACAAAGAATAAAAAAAAAACCAACAACAACAACAAACAGGTAATTCCTTTTTGAGTTATTTCTAAAACCCTCAATGCTAATATATACAACAACTCAAAAACAGAAATCTCGTTCACAAATTTTGTTGAAACCTATGAGATAGAGCATCCAAAATGTGTGCATTTCCAAACCACATGTGTAATTTTGTTTGCTTAAACAAGCGACAGCCTTGAATGCAATTTACTTACCATAAACTCGCGGCAGTTAGCCCAAATCACTAATGTCTTTTCCATTTAAAATTTTCACATTGTAATAATTCTATTAAGGTATATTCCAAACATGTTCTTCAGTAATCCCATCTATTGTTCAATACTTTATTTTCACTTTACAATAAAAACCATGAGAAGAATAAATTCATCCAGTGGTAGTTTTATCAACACATTTTGAAAGCCAATGGACAAAACAAAATCAATTGGTGGCACACACATTCAAAAGCATAACAATTAACTCATTTACATCCATGTCACTAATACCTCTATGGTGCATTCATTAACATGGTAGAATTATTCGAAAGCCTCATGATTTATAGGAGTAGGATTAATAAACTCCATATGTTGTGCCTTCTCCTCTTTGGTAAGCCGAGGTCTACATTCATGACCATGTGTTCTTCTTTAAAATCAATGTGAGGAATATCATTAGGCTTCTTTTTTCACATTTCATTGTTAGTGATTTCCATGTCATTCTCATCATCATCCATCATTGCTCTAACCTTATCATATCATGTGAAGTTTTTAGCACGATTGACATCTTTAGGAAAAGTAATTTCCCATATTGCATCCCACCCCTCCTCCTTAGGATTTTATTCTCTTTTCACGACCTTTTCAACAATCTCCATATTATCATAGGAATCAACTACTCATGCAATAAACAGATTGATAAAAGAAATATCTCTCATAATTTTCTTGTCAAGAATTGTGTAGAGAGAAGGCATTTCATTTTCTCCTCATATGTGCATGTTGCTTTCCTACATAATGCCAATAATTTTGCATCTGTTTCCATCAAATGTTTCCTCTTCAACTTATGAGCCACCAACTTACCTTGGTGGTGTTTTTGAAATCTCCCTATCCTTACGGATTTCCTCAATTACTTTAATTCAATTTATAAAGTCGAAATTGCATTGATTACTATCATAGGAGGAAACACCTATCCTCAATTTAAGTTCTTTAAACTCTATGTGCCATTGATGGAATTCTTCGTAAGCTTGATCCCAATAAAGTTTTCTAACTTTAACAAAGTTTCATTTAAGAGCTAATCTCATGTCCTAATAACTTTGTCATTTATTTATAATGCATATGGTAATAGAGTTTTGATCATGAATGGGAGAAACCACACTTATATCACTTAACTTGTGCAGAAGTATGAAAAATGGGCATATCACAATAGTTCTTTCATTCAAGATAAATCAAATTTTGTTCACCAGATCAATCACAATGCCTCTAGTCCACCAACATCAATCGCATTGGTTGTACGATTGTCAATACATAGAGTCATTTTTGAACTGGAATGTGTTTTACAAACATCACAACAAATCACAAGTGTATGGTGTCAACTTATAGTATTAAGCGAGTATAGATATTATTTTCATGGAAATTGAAAAAATATTTAGATTTTAAGCACCCAATTTATTCTACCACACCCTAGTCAAGTAAACCTAACAATGTGATATATAAACTAGCACCAACTAACAAAATATCAAATAGTCATGCAATTAATTTAAAATAGCGCAATTAAGTTAGCAAGAAGGAAAATATCAATATAAACAAATGCTTGGGAAAATTGATCCACTCCTCCTCATCCACGTTGATTCTATCAAGCAATTGCTGATACTTTTTTGGACAAACTATTAGTGAAGACTCGTGTAATTTCAAATTTCCTTTCTCGAGTACTCAATAAAAATCTATTCGAATTAACTACAGATGATATTCCAATGCATTCCCATTTTATCCACACATATTAAATTCCAGTCCTTTTAGATTCATTAAACCAATGTAGTATGCCTATTACACACAATTTAATGTATATATTAGTTCTAATACAAAAAATTAAAATTTCCAACTCAAACTTCACACATGATAAATTATTCAATCTACCTAAACATGAATCAAAACATATTAAAAATACATACAAAAATTGCATAAATAAAAAATAGCTGGACAAATTATTCCATGATTCAAATTTGTTTCATCATCCCTTAGACTAAAGAAAATTAGCTGGTCATTATTTTGGGTAAAACACAAAAACAATCTTCTAAAATGAGCATTACAATCAAGAGATAGGAAGGAGAAAAGAATGAAACTATATTGCCACTTTGAAGTGCTTGAATTTTTCTCTTGATTGCTCCCCAAAATTATTCAAGGAATTCTTCCTTTTCTCTCTAGAAAGCTACCCAAAAGTGTCTTTTTTTCTACCTTTAAATTGCCTTAAATGTGTCTTTTGGTTGCGTGGATGGCACAGCTTTCTTTATTTTTCTTAATTTACACTTTCAAGATCAACCTTGTTGAATCTTAGATCTACCTGAACATTTTTTTACATTAATATCAAATAGTCTCACTTACACACATGAACATTTTTCTACATTATATTTTAGAGAATGTTTAGAGATTTTAGAGATAGAGACAACATTTTTAAGATGAAATAGTTGATAGTGACATTAGTCAATTTTAATACAAGGCTAGATAACTTGGAGATATCCCACGTTACTACACGAGGTATTTCAATACCTCGAGGGTATTGAAGTAGGAATGAATTAGTGCTTACACAAGAAAGACCCATATGCTAGTCCAGATAGGGCAAGTATGTAAATGATAGATATTTTGATTCTATTAATGAATTTGAGGGTGGTGACACCCCTAGGAGATTTTCGAGAAGGAATTGAGGTGATGATGAGATGTTGAAGAGGGTCAAGTTCACCATTCATTCATTGTAAGGTTGTTCCGATCTTGACATCTACTAGGAATGGAAAAGAAAGGTAGAGTTGGTATTTGATTGCCACCAGTATTTAGAGGTGCATAATGTAAAACTTACTATAGTTGAGTTTATTGGTTGTGCTACCATTGTTTGGAAGCAACTATGTATTATCCAAAGACATGCTAGAGTTATATGTATATGGAGAGAATTAAAGGTTGCATTAAGGAAAAGATTTATTTTGACTCACTATCATAGGAATTTACACCAAAGATTGTAGACTTTAGCACAAGGTAATAAAAGTGTAGAAAATTATTACAAAAAAAATTAAAATTGAACTAATGAGAGTAGATGAGATGAAGAACCATGAGGCATTCAAGGTGAGGTTCTTAAGTGAACTCAATAGAGAAATTGCCAATGTTTTTAAGTCGCGTCACTACTTGGAGTTGGAGAACTTAGGTGAGAAGACCATGAAGGTGAAAAAACAACTCAAGATTAAGGGTAGTAGCTATTTTCACTTGGGCATCTCATCTAGGTTTTTTTTTTTTTGAAAAGGGAGGATAAGGCACCATCCTTAAAAATTTATAAGCCTAAGGTGACGGCAAACATGGAAACATCTAAGGTACCAAATCCTTCCAAACTTAACCTTTGTATTACTTGTAACCATGATATTTTGTGCATTCAATGTTAAGGAAGAGAGTATATTACTATACAATGCCTAAACAAGCGAGCTATGGTTATTATGGACCTAGGAGAGATTCTCACCAACAAGAAGAATAGTAGTTAGAAAGACATGTCATTGGAAGAGGCACCACTAGAGGATGATGGATTGTTTGTGGGTGCGTAAGGGATAAACTTGGTGGTCATGAGGAATTGATCACACAAGTCAAGGAAAATATGCATTTCATACAAGGTGCCAAATCATGGGTAATACTTGTAGTTTGATTATTGAAGGTGGTACTAATTTTGCTAATACTATACTTGTGAAGAGATTATCTTTACCATTAAGGGATCATGCTACATTATATAAATTGCGGTGGTTATATAATAATGGGGGACATAAGGTAACGATGTAGGGTTGGTAACTTTTAAGATTGAGAAGTATAACGGCGAAGTGCTTTGAGATGTTGTGGCCAAATAAGCAGCCACATTTAGCTTGGGCATCTTTGGTAGGATGATAGAAATGTTACTTTTGATGGAGTGATGAAAAGGTATACCTTCTACTTCTACAACATGAAAATTACTTTGGGTGAGAAGAAAAATGAGATTGAAAAAGAAATCAAAATGAAAGAGGAAAAAGCAAAGCAGAGAAAAGGGTCTTATGTTAGCATCAATGAGAAATGTGAGATTAGTTGTAGTTTGTGAGAGATTAGTAAAACTCTCGATGTAAAAAGAAACATATTTTCTTTCAAAAGACGTCATATCATCCCTCACGAAAGTTGTTTTATCTATTTGTAGGATAATATGAATGTACTTTTAAAGGAGTTCCCTAAAAGATTGCCACTAGTTTGAGGAATTGAGCATCAAATTAAAATTTTCCAAGTGTAGCCTTTCCAAATAAGCCAACTTATAGGACTAATATAGAGGAGACCAAAGAAATATAAAACCAAGTAGAAGAATTAATCAATAAAAGGTGGGTGCAAGAAATCAGGAGTCCATGAGTAGTGCAGGTATTGTTATTACCAAATAAAAATGAATCTTGGCACATGTGCGTGGATTGCTGAGCATTTAAAGTTATTATGGTGAAGTATCGCTACTCTATACTCAAGTTAGGTGATATGCTTAATAAGCTGCATGGCACTGCTGTCTTTTCTCAAGGCGTCTTAAAAGTAATTATCATCAAATAAAAATGAAAGAAGGGGATGAGCCGAAAACAATATTTAAGACTAGGTTTAGATTGTATGATTAGCTAGTTGTGCCTTTTGAACTTACAAATGCACTAAGTGCTTTCATGTGACTAATGAATCATATGTTGCATGCATTTATAGGTAAGTTAGTGGTTGTATATTTTGATGATATTTTAGTTGATAGCAAGTCCATAAGTGAGCATATTGAGCATATTTATAGTGTGTTGGAGGCTTTATGTAGAGAGGGACTTTATGCTAACTCTAAAAAGTATATTTTTTGTGTTGATCATTGAGTATTTCTAAGTATTTTTTTATGAGTGCACGAAGTATACAAATTGATGAGAATAAGGTGAAAGTCATTCAAGAGTGGCCAGTTCCAACATCTATATCTGAGATAAGAAGTTTTCATACTTTGGCAAGCTTTTATATGAGGTTTGTGCAAAATTTCACCGCCATCACTATACCACTTATTGTAGTAATTAAAAAGAATGAGAAATTTTAGTAAAGAGAAGCTCAACAAAGGTTGTTTGATATTTTCAAGGATAAACCTATAAACGCACTTGTACTTTTGTTAAATTTTTCATGTGTATCCAATTGGAACTTGAGCATATTTGTCATACTATAAGTTGGTATCAAAAATTTTCCTTGAATTACACTGAAGACTACTCATGTAGAAAAAGAAACAAACATATTAGTTTCTTATTTAATGTACAATATTTGATTTTAAACATTTCTATTATGGATATTTCCTTTATTAAGTTGTAGTAAAGTCTTTCAACTAAATTTTTGAGAAATTTAAATGAGTTAATACTAGTAATGGAGGTAAAGTAGAACTCTCGGCAGTGACTCAAATTTTTTGAGAAACATCAACTAATTTTGTTTTTTATTTTTCAGTTGTATGTTTTCAGGTGAGTGTTTTTTGAAAATTGTGTAAAAAAAAAGAAAAAAAAGAGAAATAATATTTAAAAAGTATAATAATTACAATGTATGCTTGATGTTATATATTTGGAAGCAAAACAACCATTATTACATAAATTAATTTGTTATTCCAATACTTCCACTCAAAATTATTTTCTTTTCCATAATTATCTACCCTATTATGGATTATGATAAGTAGTTCTTGTCTCTTAAGTCAGGTTCAAAATGAGAACTTTAGCTTCCTAAATAACTCAATGTAAATATTAATAACTATTTTTAATCATAATAGCTCCAAGATCTTCATGTGAAAATACAACAGAGATCTTTCAATTCAAAGAGCAAAGCTTAAGACTTCACTTCTAACTTTTGAATTGAGGAACTATTCATTTGTAAATTTGGTTCAAGTAGGAAGTTACAACCAAATTTACTTGTCCTTTTGGCTTGTGAAATATTCTTATAAATGGATATTCTTGCTTTTGGCATATCATGCAGACTTCAGGATACTTTAGGCACTCAATGTACAATGCAAGAATCAAAAGAATAGATGGCAATGCTAGGAAATATTCAGTTGGATTGAAGACAATCCGTTAGAATGCATGAGATACTTTGCTTGCTGACTTACTTTTTTTTGTTTTTGTATTTTTTATTAGTCTTTGTTAGCTAAGTTTATCAATAAAAGTTCACGTGCACCATGGAGTATTTACATAAGAAATAAAAAAATTAGCATAGAACACTATCACAATCACACAAAGAATGTAATAGAGTGAGGAGAATGCGAGACATAAAACATAAAAACATATATGATTTACAAGATCAATTGCAACACTAGATAAATGCTCAGAATGTTTTACTATGAATTGTTTTTTCTACATAAAATGATTCTTTTGTCCACTTTTGAATTAGGGTTTTAGGATATAATTTGTGTAAGTATTAACTCACATGCATAAATTTAACATGCGGATTAAACTTAGCTACAGTTCTTCCAATACTTTATGAAGACGCTTGGTGAGGTTACACCTATATTAGTGGAAAACTTAAATGGTTCATGAATTGATACATTTATTCTATAAAATAAAAAGGAAAGAAATTTAAAAATTTTAGTGATAGTAAATGCAACAACCACAAGGTGACCTTGATGAAGGAGCTACACAAACTCATGCTCTGAGGTGAAATGAATCACTTTTCATGGTCCAAAATCCATAGGATAGCCAGTATAGTATTTTCGAATAATTCAAGAATTCAAATGAACATGATAAAAGTAGGTGGTCCATTAAAAAAACTAAACAAACCGTAGATATATATGAAAATTTAAAACTAATGCAACAATTGTAGCCCCTTGTAAAATGAGTGATGCTAAAAGAGCACTAACACCATGCAAGGATTACAATTATCCTCGTAGATAGCGAAATGGAAACCCTAAAACACCTTGATGACCTGATATCTCTCTCTCTCTCTCTCTCTATATATATATATATATATATTAAACTGAACATTGCTAGCAAGTGAAACTTATTTGAAGACTGCTATTTTGCCAACATTGAGCAATATTACCATTTCAACATATAAATTTTCAGAAGCAATTAATTCCCATATAAATTATGAGCTATAAATTAAAGTTGCCAAGAACTTGATGAGCTATATTAGGAGCCAACGAAGAGAATCACAAAAAAACAAAAAAGAAAAACACCATAGGAGTAGCTAAGTGAGAAGCAACCTACAAAAAATGACGCATTGAGTTGATAATCCGTTACCTCTCATGTGTGGAGTGGAAACCTAAGTCAATTAATTGGAAATCTCTTTTTGATCTCATTCCATTCTAAATACCTTTTAATTTATTAGGATCTACTAGTTTCTCAATTCAAAATTTCACTTAAATTGTGTACCTCAATTTTAATGCATAAAATTAGGTCTTTTGAATCTACAATCTCATGTATAACAAATAATCTAATCATATAAATACAATTGGAATTTAGCACAGGCAAACAAATAATTAAATAGAAAATATTGTATTAAAACTAAATAAAATAAATCAAATTATAGTTTGGATTCATTTTAATGATTCATAGGCACTAGAAACTTAGCCAAAAATGTTCTTAACTAATCCCAACAAAAATTATTCAACAATTCATTGTGGGAAATAGAAAAGATAGGAAAAAGAAAAACTCAAGGGATTATTGCTAAATCAAGAGTTCAAGCATTTTACCTATGATCACCTTGAATTTCTTTCCAAAATTCGCCTTCTTGATCTTTGTGTTACTTGAAATAATTGCCATCTAATTTTTCTCTCTAAAATGACATCTCTTCTCCCATTCTATCTCTTTTTTTTGTCTTTTTATTGTTCTAGGAGAATTAAGGTAGTTAGGTGTTGAAACTCTTCCTTTTCTTTCCCTTATTTTACATCATTTTGGATCAATCTTACTAATTTTTGAATCAATTATGTGTTAAACCAGATTGGTCACAGTTGAACTAACTTGTTCTAGATCAATTTTCCTGTAGCTTATAGATCGATTCCATCTTTAGCACTTTTGATTCAATTGATTCAAGAGTGATGCTATTGACATGAATCGATCTGCAAGGGCTATGGATCATAAATACTTAACATTTGTATGTTGCTTGCTCTATTTTTCATGCCTTCCACATCCAATCATGATTGATTATAAATGACCAAGATCAATCGCTCCAGAGTCCCTTTCTTTTTTTGCACTCCTTTCCATTTTACAACTACAGTTAGCCACCTTAAACCATAATAAGCTACAATTCTATATAATTTAAAAATTTAAAGCACAATTATCAATCAAATTTATATGATTGCATGTAAATTATCCCGTGTTCATCACTTTAGGGAAATATTTATTGGAGTTTAATTAATACATGTTCATCTCTTTTTTAACAAAAAAAAAAAAAACTATAATTCAAAGTTAATGCACGCATCCAAAGTATCAAAATTGAATATCAAGTATACAATCATGTTGAAACTAGGCAAATACTCACATCACGTGGAGTTTGAATCCACGACTTAAATGGAGAATATATATTATCAATATTTACATTTATTTTATCTAATCATCATGTTATTTGATACAAACACATGTTTTAAAAATATGATATGATAAAATAAAATAAACGCACATTGTTAAAGATTTTCAATCATAGTACATAGTCCACACATAAGTACATACTACAAAAATATTTTGTTAGAATCACTTAATTGAATTTCAATCTCATAATGTGATTTTCAAATTTTATGGTTTTGTTTACTACATAAAAAAATAAAGTAAAAGGTGTTTCACATAAAAAAAAAAAAAAAGAGTTAAAGATTAAACTTGAAAGAATGAAAGTTTTTGGTTGAAATGTGTTATCGACTTAGTAATATACTTGCTTATTTGACATTATCTCTTCAATTGTTATCTAAAGATATTATTTCCGATTTGTTTAGATTCGTTTTAAGTGAAATTAAAATAATCAAAATATCATGAAATATGGGAACTAAAATAAATTATTCTAACAGATTTAATATTTAATTCAAATTCTTCAAAATCTTATGAAATATTATAAAAAATATTAAAACCATATACCATCCACATTTCTTTTGATCGCTGGACATTCCATAGATGAATCTCACTCCCACTTTTCAAACTAGTGTCTTTGTGAGTATTCATATGCTTTTAGCTGAGAAATCTAAGTTAGGCACTCATTCAATTTTCTTGATTTGTTTCGTTTTATCCAATTTGAAATCTCTACAACATTTAAGTCCTATCAATACTAATCTAGAACTCAAAGTTTGAAGGGGCTGGATTGCTATTTATTTATTAAATAAATATAATAATGTAAAATAATTTTAGCATATTGTAATAACAAAAAAAATTATAAAATAAAAATGCATATTTTATACTAAAAATGAAAATAATTGAATTCAATTGACAACAAAAAAAGATAAAATTTTAAGATTTAGTGTTTTAAATTATAATGAAAATGTATATTGAGCCAATCACACGTTACTATAAATTTTATAATAATACAAAATATTAAAAATGGGTAAAAGAATTTTCATACATAGCAAGCTTCCCTTAAACTCAACAATTGGAATTTTCAGTATTTCTATCACTGAAAAATTTAAGATTTGAATTTTAATTAGCGTTCGGCGATAAATGGATGACATTTAAACAACTACATTGTTCGTCTCAGATGCAACTGAATAATCAAACCTAAAGATTTCCAAACGAATAGAATCTTTATTGGGTAGGGCCATTTGGGCCCAAAACCAATTGCACAAACTCATTAATAATTAATAACTCAATTATTTAAACATCCACCGAGACGAGACGCTCCCGCTGTATTCAGATTCGGATTCAGCCGCACTGGCTGAGCCGCCGCAACCATTTCCCGGAGACTTAATGGATTGGGACAACATCCGACGCCTTCCGCGGGACCCCGCCTTAACACCACCGCCAAAAGCCCCCTTGTCAATGGTCACCATCAGAAACCTCACAGACGATGGCTGTAACAGTCCCCCAATGGTTTTCCCTCCCAGCAACCATGAAAATCTTCTCATTTCCCCTGGCCAACATCCCACTCCCAACAAAATCCCCCGCCTTCACACTGATAATCGACGGATTTCGTTGACCGAATCCGATTCAGACTCCGATTCGAACTCGTCGTCTACGTTTTCGCCGTCGGATACGAGCCCTGTGCCTCGTTCCCCGCTCTTCCCCCCTCGGATAGCGACGAAGGCAGCGGACGCGGCCGGGTGGTTTGATTCGTGGGTGGAGATACTGCATTCCAAAGTTAGCGGCCTCGCTCGCTCATTATGCAGTGGTTTTATTTCCTCTCGGGGGGTGTTCGTGAGTTTTCGCTCCGCCGCTTTTATGGTGGTGCTGGTGGCGTCTATGTATTTCCGGCGGCGGAGGAGCTTGAGGGCCGCAGAAGGGAGCAGGGTCCGCCTTATTGGCATCATCCAAGAGAGAGACGAGGTGGGTTTGGGATAGACCGTTTAGTGTTTGTGAAAATTGCTGTTCGAATAAAAGCACTTAATTTTGTCTATTTATGGAAGGTAATCTAATGTTTGTTACATGTTCTGCAGAAAATCAATCAACTCTTGGATCAACTATCGCAGCTGAATCAAATGTTGCTGGCCCTTCACAGAGTTCCCACTGCCCCTACTCCTTAGCCAAATTCGACGCAGATCCCAGTGGCTGCTAGGGACTTGATGGATGCAACAATCAATACTGGGTAAACTCCAACAGGTTTTGGTCCATCTACAGGATCATACCTTAGAATTAGGGTTCATTGTACAAACTGTTTGTTGCTTATCCTGTCTAATCTGGGGAATACTGTATTGAATGCGCCATGGAAAGAATTGGGACACAGGTATCACGTGTCAGCACCCTATTTGGGCATAGAAGAGGTGTTGGCTTTGGACAGACGCACTCTTGTACCCAAAATTGTTTGTTCATCCTCTTTCTGGTGTGGATTAGCATAATCCATGCACATGATAAATGATGCTTTGGGGCAATCACAAGAGTGTTTGGAGATTGGAAATTCGTAGAGTGGGGCCGACTTGCTATTCATTTTGTAGTTAATGGCTATTAGCAGCGTGGAAATCTGTAGTTGATTAACATCAAAATTAAACAAATAGAAGCATGCTCCTTGATTGGATGTAAAAAGAGAAGGCTATGTTTCGGAAGAGGAGATTATAATGTTTGGTAAGCATTACGTTTGTTATAAATAAAATGTTTGGTTGTAAGATTGTGTGATGTTTGAAGTTTTTTATTTTTAAATATATATATATATATAATATATAAAAATGATTAAATAGTGTACTAACATATATAAATAATGATAAATATACATACATACATATTAATGTGAGATTGTATCTGTATATATATATTAATGAATATATGTAATAAAAACAAATTTTGCACTTAAATTTAAATAAAAAATTTATTGAATAATATGTTGTTGGCGTTGCTTTTGACAAGTGGTGTAAAAATTAAAAATGAGAACTCATTTTGCCAAATAATGTACTAAAAAAGTATAAAAATAAGCTTGCAAACAAAACCAAGAGAAGTATCTAGCTTGCCTTGTGGCGGCTTTGTGTAAGCCATTGATTGACTAAAGGGATGGTAATGTATTGAGAGCCAAAGGCCAACATATCAATTCATGGGGGGGAACAAAGGTGAAACTCATACAATCCTGAACACTGTAAATCTTATTCAGGACAAAAGTTTGTGCAAATGATGTAAAAGTAAAGAGTGTTTTAATAGACAATAATATATTCGAAGATATGTCGGAGAACAGCCGCGCAGACATAGCCAGAATAAATATCAGCCTCTGCAGTAAAGTTACAGTTTCAGGAAGAATAAGCATACTCAATCCTTGAATTTCTAAAGCTAGCAAATTCAGCCAGTTCTTGAAAATTCACCATTGTAACACAAGTGGGAACCTTCCACCATGCATCTGTTATGTTGAAGCTTAAGATCATCCTCCTTACTTTGGGTTTGGACTATTCCTGAATGAATGAAATGATAAACTGCGACTATAAATTACCATAAAAGAATTTAAAAAGTTCGTTTCCCGTGATTTCTGCCTTTACAAACAGAACATCCAAACGAATTCCAAGAAAACATCCAACCATGAGTTCCTTCAGTTAACTGCGATCTGACAATTCCTTTGGTCCGCCTTTTTGACTAGAAGCAGATAAACTACAAGAAGAATATGCAATCAAACCACAAAACAAATTATGTAAGCTTCATACAGAACATGAATTGCCACAAATATAACATCATAAAGTAATCCAACCAAAAAAAAATTAAAAAAATAGATGGTTGCAAAAAAGTATTCCATAATCATGACAGCTAAAAATGTTGCACAGCCATATTGGAAACCTAAATTAGCAGATCAACACTATTTATCTTTTATACGAAGATTCGTCGCTTATGAGATAGACACTTTGCAATAGCATGTGAAACAAAATTTACAATCAAAGGAAAAAACTATCACAAATATGAGAGCTCAATAAGACAATTAGCTAAACACTAATCAGCTAACAACTCTATCCACCCTCACTATCTTCTTAAGAAAGAGGACTTCTATGTAAATTCCAGCAATAGAATTACTTATCCAACTGTTCCAGTGTTCAACTTACAAGTTCAATGAAGCCATTCCAAGCAAATAGATGCAAAATCATGTCTTGTTATGCTGTTCAACCAAGCATGCTCAATTGGTACGAGAATTTGTACTTGTATCTGGATAATTTTAGCAACCAAAATCATGGGAAAATCAATTATGGCTTGTAATGAGGCGTGAATTATCCTTAAATGTGCCCAGTGAAAACATAAGCTGCTCAACTGGTAGTCTTTCTACGACTATCCCAAAAGAACATAAAATGCTGCAAAACAGGACATCTTTCTGCATTAGTTAACTGAGATCTATTGTTGTAGGACTTCTTTCTGCATTTACTGATTTGCATATTGTTATAATAGAATATTTGATAATATTTAATTTTGTATTGTTACCTAAATTATAAGTATAGGCTTAAGATATATTCTTAATTTTAATATCTCATATAATTTGTATCCAACCCTATAATACAAATTGAGGTGAAATCTCATCAATGAACTATGCTTTAATTCTTTTAATCCTCTCAACCGCCTTTCTACGCCACCATTAAAACCTTGTGATTGCGACATCAATCTCTGTTCTCTAGTGACTAGAGTCTCAAATGGTTGCTACCTATAGCATTGGCTTCTCTTTGCCGTGCAAGCTAAAGAAATAGGTGCACAACCACCGTAAAACAGAGCACTCAGCCCAAAGGCCCACACAGGGACCCAATTCCATTGCTGTAAAAAATCACAACAAAGCCCTAGTTGCCACAGCAAGAAAGCTGAGCCCCTACCTTCTACTAGCACTTTGTGCACCAGAAAAACCATTGCTGCCAACCCACATCCGTGCTGCTGTGCAGCTGACACTTGAAGCCTGAACCTAAATTGATTCGGTATTCTTGGGCCAAAAACAGGCAGCAATCATAAAAAGAGGGGCGACTTCATATTTTTTATCTTCTTGGGCCATCGTCTATCGATTTTGTTAGGCCCTCAGTGTCAACTATAGACGGCCTTCTATCAACTCAACTATTTGTGGGGTTTGTTGCCTCATGACAAATTGTCTTACTACAGTTATGTGTTGCCTTATGACACCTTTCTTCAAGTGTCCTACAACACTTATATCCAAGTATTCAAATGTCGTTTTATGACATCACTGCTTGCATCGTCTTACAACATCTATCTTAAGTGTTACCTTACGACATCAATTATAAACATCTGCTTCACCTTACAAAAGTTGTTGATTGTTACCTTATGATAATTCATTTTTTAATTGTAGTAGTCCAAATTGAACATTCATGAAATTCTCTATGTTCAACTTGAGAGTGAGTGCAAGAACAGAATATATGATAATATTTAATTTTATATTGTTGCTTGTTTTATGGGCATAGAATATTTAGTTTAATATTTCATATGACTAAAATTTATGTTAAGTTGTATTCTTATTTTTTGTATATTTCATAATTTGTATCAAACCTCATACTACTGAGGTAGAATTTCATCAATTAAGAATCTGCTTTAATTCTTCCAATCCTCCCAACACATATTTCTGTACTACTCTGGGCAGCATGTGGAAGAAGGGCAGGGAGTTGAAAGAGTGTTAGACAGGGGATTGCAATGTTCAAAATTTTATATTATAATAATACCTCAGTACATGAACCAAGACTTGGAGAAACGCAAGAACAAAAATGGATTGGAGATTATTAAAATATGAAACAAAGTCAGACATCCGAATTGGAATGATATTCGCAATTTATTCAGCTAATCTTTTTTCCTCTTGGTAATAAATCAATGGGATATTGCAAGCAATTATTGAACCAGTATGTCCAAGGAAATGCAGTGCTTGTTTTAGTAAAAGACAGAGTCACAAGGATGAGCAACTAAAATAAAATCAACCAGAAAACCAATCATGTGTATAGATAATTAAATGAGTAAGTCCTGCTTGAAAAGCATTGCAAATATTTGAACCATCATAAATGTAACCAAATCAAGCAAGTTCTGATAAACATTAAATCTGACAGACAATTGCAAAGAAAATGACTTGACAATTATCAAACTCAAATCCAAGCAACCAATTACCAGTGCAGTATTCTTCACATGTGATGCCAGGTTAACTACCTCCTAGATCCACTGTTGTGGTTTGCTGAATGCCGTATATCAAACTGATCTACATTCACCAAAGGAGTAACAGATTCATTCCTAATCCTCTTAATATTCGGACTCACCAAGCCCCTATGCCTAAACCCATACAAGTTCAAAACTTGATTATCTGCAAAGTTGAAAGCTCTCTCCATACTCTTCAAACACCTCTCAACTGGGTAATCCCCGTAACTTCCGCAGGGCTTGCAGCCCACAAAATGGGTCACGAATGGCCACCTCTCATCACCCAACCCTGGATGATACTTCACAATCATCTCCTCATATTGATCCACCAGCCCCTCCCAAAAGCCATGCAAGTAGTATGAATTCTCAACAAAAACCTTGTTCATCCACTTATCGTTCTGCGAAATCAGCAAATATATCAGTGCAGATTGATCATCAGCCTCAAATGCAGGCCTACCTTTCAAATTGGCGGTCAATATCTTCCCTGCCTCCTCACGGATAGGACCCTTTGGTCCCATCGGTGCCCAAGCATCCAACAAGTCCAATGACCACTGGCAATTCCTTAACAAGAAACTACCCGTGTTGAGCGCAATCCATGACTTCTGATCAAACAACAAATCGTTATACCCGTGAATAACCAAATTGTAGTTCTTATACTTCAAAAGAGGGATCTCGAACACCATATCAGTAAACAAAGCATCACTATCCATCCACCAAACCCACTCCACTTCAGGATGAGACAACATCAAGCGCCGAATCAATGGTAACTTGGCCCAGTACCCCGCCATTTCCCTATCCAAATGAGCCATATTATACACGATCTCAATTTCATGTATCCTACAATAATCAATCTTATTCTTCAAACCCTTCAACAAATAATGATCCCCAATCGCATTATCACACGGACCAGGCGGCGACCCAGTCACAAGCAAAATCCTGGGTTTTCCATTAACATTATTCGGAAATTGTGGATTTTTCTCGAGCCATACCTTACGATCTTGGTCCCACGTACTTATTCTAGGTCCAAGATTGAAAGTAGCATTCAGGTCCAGAAATTCCTCAGGTCCCTCATCCGGGTCGGTGGGATCTTTGTCGGATCGGATCTCCGCCAAGATTCGATTCGTTTCTTCAATGAGATGTTGGTTTTCGCCTTCGGCTTCATGGGACACGAGGCTGCCCAGGCCGATGGTGCCCCGGAGCACCAGGATCGTGATGAAGCCACAGAGAATGGTGATCTTGACGTTATTGAAAGTTTTATGGATCTGCCGCCCCCGGGGAAGAATCGAGGAGGCGCGGCCGCGTGCTCCACCATTCGGAGTCGCCCCGGTAGTCGGAAGCCCAGACGAGCTCCGCTTCTGAGCAGAAAACGTGTTCTCCGAACCCATCGGTTCCAAAAGACAAAAAAAAAGGTCCCAAGAAAGAGTAAATAGTTCTCTCTCTCTCTCTCTCTCTCTCTCTCTCCCTCCCTCTTGTATGCTCAGTAAACGTGAGAAATTCAGAGTTTCTTTCTCCCTCTATGAATCACCATGCCCACAGCCTCGTTAAACTGAGTATCTCAATCGGAGGCCACGGAATATAGAATCAGTGCAGAGACGAACTGAATGGAGAAGACGACGACGAAGGGAAGAAGCAAGCACCATCGACTGCTATTCTTTTCCCTTTATTTTTAATTAATTATTACAAAGTATTGAGCTGGAATTGTTTAATGTTGATGGGTGGGTCAGTGGGGAGAGGAATTGAGAAGAGAGTTGATGAAGGAGACAATGGCGCTGTTTGAGGGCTGGATTTAGAGCGTCTGCGTGACGCATCTTTGTCCTGTTTTTGATTCATTTCGCCATTGCTGGTGATTTTCCTTCCATGGATTTTGCTTGTAATTACTAGGAAAAAAATTTCTCCGTGCACATATTTTATCTATATATATATTATTATAGCTGAAGTTGCGTTTTAATTACCCAACATAGAATTTTGAAAATATTCTTATTGTAAAGACAGGATAAAATAATAATCTAATTTATTAATCACTAAATTCCGACATTTATTTCTTCAAATAACTTTGTCATTTATTCTTTCAATTTATCTCTCAACTTTTTTTATTTTTACAGTTTTTTTTTTCATTTTTCTGAAATCTCTTCATGGCTTTCAAAATTTTTCTTTTTTTCTCTTTCTTATTTACATTCTCAACTTATCTGCCTTTGCCTTTTTCATTTATGTTTGATCTAAAATTATAGAATTTTGTTTTGATAAAAAAATAATAAGATTCATAAGTTACTGAATTCTATTTTAGCTGTTTCTTTTATTAAAATGTAATTATATTTAATTATTATTTTTTATTATTATACTTAATTTCTATGTTTTATATTCTAATTAATATAAGAACTACTATTAGTATTTTTTAATTTGATCATATAAATTTGCATTTTTCTGAAAATAATCTTATATTAACTTTTGGCAGACTATTTGCGTGTATAGTAAAAATGTATTTTATTAAATAGCTTTCGTGTATGATATATATTTTTGTGTTAATGTTATAACGTAATTATATTAATAAAAACTTTTTAAAATACTAGAAAACAATACCAGACTGAAACCATCCCATACAAGTTTAAAATAGTTTTTAATGAAAGAAAAGCATATTTTTAACAATACTCTCTCTCTCTCTCTCTCACACACACACACACATTAGAGAATAAAAGAGAATTTATTATAATTGAATTAAAGATGGTATTTTAAAAAATTATCAAATGATCAAAAGTTGGTTCATAAAGTGTAATTTTTTAATGAAAGAGAATGTACGTTTTTTATGATTAACCCTTTATTTTAATGGTCATTACATTGAAAAATAATAACAAATTTATTCAAAAATATTTTTAAAAAATATACTAAAAGATGAAAAAGAGTCAAATCAAAATAAAAAGTGCTTAAAAAGAATTAATTATGAAAACATGTACATTATAATATTGAAGGAACATATATTTTATCACATAGCTAATTTATTTTTCACAATTAAAAATTTTAACATATTACAAAACCAATTTCATCACAGCAAAGAATATATATATATATATATATATATATATATAAAATTTATTCTTATTAGTGAAATGAGTAAATGCTAAATAAAAGTTATAATTTCTAACTCTAAAATAGGACAACTTTTTAATATGTATTTATTTCTTTCACATATGACTACTTTTTTATTTTGATGACTAAATTCATATAGAAAATTCACAAAAATTGAGAGCAGTCAATTGCAACGAAAACAAAACAATTCTATTGGTCAAAGAAGCAAAAGTTGTGTAACATAAATTAAAGACCCTATTTATAGCACAAAAGTCTAGTAAAAATACCTAAGAACATGTAAATTAGTCCTAAAAATATTCTACTTAATTTTGGGGAAAAAATCATATCTAAATAAGGAAAGCTATCCCAATTGATTTAGAGGTCTTCATGATTGATTGGATCTCCTACGTATTGATCTCGATCGATCATTCTCTGCTTGTGATTGTAATTACACAAGATGTGTCTTTAGCTCTATCAATCACGCCATTCAGTGATTATCTTAATTCTTACAATCGACATGGATATCAATCTGACTACCATCAAATCGATTAGGACTCTAGAGGATTGTAATGTAAGAAAATTTTAACCTCATCCAGTCAAACCACCCACTTCTGATAAATTCAGCACACATGCGATCAATGCAGCTATATTAATTTGGTCATTCTAATTTCACTTTGTACTGTGCCAGATTGATCCACGAGCTTTCCTTTAACTCCTTGGGCCTCTCTAAATGTTCAAATTCCTCTTAATAGCTTTGAGCAAGTGCTGTCATGATTTTTTTGAGCTTGTTATCCTTAGCTTGATCAATTGGTCTTCTAGTTTTACTCGGCTTTAGTTTAATGCTCGCGATATCCCCCTTTACTTGAAAGAGAACTGTTCTCAATCTGATAGTATCCTTATTACACTCAAAGAAAAAAATACGCGTGCAAAATCTCCTTCACCTTTGCCAGTGGAAAATTTGGTTAAGCTTCCTCGAAATCATATCCAATTCCAAGATCAAATATAGTGATTTGGAATGACCTCTTAATCCTCCTACGTTACAATCACTTTGTCCACAAAATATGGCTATGTCTTCGTAAATGTATCTATCCATGTTCATACGCAATTCTTTGAACTCTTATTGTCAACACATAATCTTGCCATCATCTTCTAATATTGAAAACCTTAACATGCCAAGAAGAGTTAGCCTCAAAAATTAAGCCAACTTTAGTAAAACGTAGGTGTTCTGATGGTTAGTACTATTGCTTCCTAATAGTCCAATCTTGTCAACATAATAATCATAAGGAAATAAATCATAATAAATCAACTCATGAAATGGGTAATAAATTACACTAAGGCTTCACGGTCGTTACAATTCTCATTATCCAACACTACCTTCATAGAAATCTCAACAAATTATTCACAACCATATGCAATCATACAGGATTCATGCAAATGACAACAAACCACACTAACATTTCGTTTGGCCTCTATCACATCACAATTCATGCATTTACATGAATAAAGTGTAGGATTTTCTTCTCCTCGCCAACAAGCATGAGCTATAATAACAAATTTAAACACAACATAACCTTTATGCTCAAGTGCTTCATGCACAAAAACTTCAACTTATTTATTAAACTAGGATTAAACATGAATCATTCAAATTTCTTTCACTTGAGATAGTTTCACCCAAGTTCTATCACTCTCGTGATGTATAACCAACAATGAAATTGTTGCAATAATGTTAAACTCTTGGCAATATAGAATTCTTGATAGCTTACCTCCTTCCATGGCATGAATTCTCGTAGACTTGCCAACTCTTTCTCTTGTAGGACTTCATTGGCTTGGGATTAGATCTCTATGGAAAACTACTCCCCAAAATGGTGTTGCAAGAAAGAGATACTAAAAGACATAGGATAGTCCAATGGGTTAGTAAGGCTATCTCTCCCAAGACAATTTCCCAACATTAAAATAAGCTTCAAAACTCTCCTCTTATCTTTTATTTTTGCTAACGCTTGTCCTTCTGTCATAGACACCAACACACAATATTTTCTCTCTTCTTCTTTTCCCTTTTTTTCTTTTAATTTCTTCTCCACTCTCATTTTCATTTCACTCTATCTTTTCTCTTTCTTTGTAAATACATTTGGTCTTTATGAAGTTGCTTTGGTGTATGTGGTACTAAGGTAATTTTCTTGTTGCAATGATAGAAAAATTAACTTGTTGGCAATGTTTTTTGAAATCGGACTAGATATTGAACCACCAACTTAATGGTTCATTGGATCACTAATTTAATCAGTCCAACTATTTTTAAAAAACTAATTGACCCATACACCAATATATACATGCACCTAAAGTTATATGCATATATTATGTATTACCCTATAAAAGGTATATGTGTATATTCATACATAATTTTTTATGCATGATCAATTAATTAAATAAAAATAAAAAAATTTTTAAATTAAAGTAAACCACCAAATTTAGTATAAAAATATATTATTTTAAGAAAAATAAAAAATATCGAATAATGCAAAAATTACACTATTAGTATTTATATACAACAATTAAATCATGTTAAGTGCACTCTAAAAAACATTTTCAGTGTATAATTAAATAGTCATCATCTAAATATTCTCGCACCATAAATTCATTTTGGTAATACAAGGAAAACTTATTATAACATAATTTTATTTTTAATTTTCTTAAAGGTTTAAAATGATTAACAACAAAATAAAACTTAAGGAAAGTGCAACTAAATTGTACATTTTAAATATTAATCACCATATCATAATTTTTGGGTGCAAAAGTGGGAGAATAATTTATAGAGATTTTATTTCTTGTTTTTGACCTCCATTAGGTTATTAGGAAAATAAAAAAATATAACTCAAAAATTAAAAATTAAATTTGCACCTCAATAAATATATAGACAAATTTCAAGGCTAATAACATTTAAAACTAATAATGAATCATCATTAATTACACCTCAAAATAAGGAAAGAAGTCCATCAGTCCCCTCCTAGCCTTTTTTCTTTCTTTCAAAAATAGTGATCTAGTTAGACCAGTTTAAACCAAGTCACCAATTTTTATCAGTTCTAGTTGGTTCACTCTAGTTTTCTACAATAACATTTTATTGCTAATACCCATACCAAACTTTGGGTTGGTTCTCGATTGAACTAGTCGAACTGGCTGGTCTGGTTCAGTTCTAATAACATTGTTAGTTGGTCACGCTATCAAATGCAACCTTTCTATCATACTACTATGGATGCCCAAGTAAAACATGACTTGTTTACATAGGTACCTCATTATAAAGTGCATCCTCCTTATACTTCCCAATTTAAAACTCTACTGAAACCCATTCAATCACCTTAATTTCATCACTATTATTTAACCACTACCTCAAAGGCAATAGCAATCTCTCAATAAGTATAGTGCTAGCCAAGTTAGTACAACTGTCTTCATCGATAATTAAATTGTAGATCATATCTTTAATTTGTCACTGGTAAGTCATGAATTTAGAATATATTTTCACCTCAATATAGTTTAATTTTGTGTGCATTTTAAATTAAAATAATTGCATTATGTATGGATGCATGTAAAAGGGCTAATGTTGGTGATTGAGTTTGGATGTAGTTCGGTGATAATTGAGTGAATTTGGGTATTATCTACACTTAAACAAGTTTTGGATTCAAATTCTAGGTCCCATGTTCACGAGGAAGGAGTTTGTGACTGCAAGAAAGGAGTTTGCAACCACGAAGATGAACTATAGTATGTTCTGGGCATGCCCGCGTTTGGCACTTTTGGTTGTGAGGAGGAGGACTACAATCGCAGAGGAGTTTTGCATGAGAACAAGCATCATTGTAGTTTATAATGGATGAGAAATGGTTTTTGTTGTATTGAGCTAGCTAAAGTAAGAAGTAGAGTCAAAATTGAGAAGCAAAATGGCATAGTCGTGAGACTAAGTTAGCGAGGTTTAATTAAGTACTATGGCTGGGTTTGCTATGGCGGGAAGTTGGCTGACTGCCGCGGTGGGAGGTGGTGTGAACACGAAACATAGCATAGCAAAATTCTGAAATGTGATTTTAGGGCTATTTTTGACTTTTCCCGTCTTCTACTTAAACCCTAGCCTAATACACACACACACACACACATATATGTATACATTCTACATAGGTTAAGAGGGGTTCTTAGCTAGTAGTTATCATATAAACACTTAGAAACAAGATTCTTAAGCATTGAAGCATTGAAGAAGACAAATCTTGGCCAAGGTTAAAGAGGAGTTCATTGCTGCACACAATCCACAGAACACAACTAAGTTTTCCCATAACTTTTTTTATGCATTTTAGTTGTTTATGTTGTTAAATAATTTGGCTATGATTTTTGTTGATTTTAATATAAATTCGTAAATTTTCTTCTAGTATCTTGTATTTGTGTTTGGTTGAATATGTCTGTATGAATGAATGACTAATTGTCCTTACTTTGTTATTTGCAATTGATGTTTTTAATAGTACTTATAGGATTTGATCAACCCTAAAATTAAATTGTGGTTATATGGGAAATAATAGAAGTGAAACTTGTACACTAGATATACAATTGCAAAAAGTGATTTTGTAAGAATAATGAAAGTGAAACTATAGAATTAATGTAAGTAGCAATTGCTAATCATTAAATTTATTTCTTGACTCAATAAAATCTGGGAAAACCCATTGAAATCTTGAGTCAAAACTGTAGGAGAGTCCAGGAGGATGTCTTATATACTTCAGAATTAACAATCTATAACTAAATAATTAAATTGATACTTAACATAATTTGATATACATTGGAATTCAATGCAATAGAAGGGGCTAGCTTTTCAATTACCGGTACTTCATCAATTGAAGCTTGTGACTTTATTTTCTGAAGTGTTAGTCTTTCATTTGTTATTCTAGTTCTCATAACTTTTTAATGGTTTAACTAATAGGAACTTATTACTAGTGATAGATACATATATTCCTCCTTGTGGATATGATACCCACATTCACCACAGTATTAGTTCACTTCGATTAATTTTAGTGTGCTGACAACGTATCAAATTTGACATTATTGTTGGAGAGGGTGACGAGTGCTATCAAACACTCTGAGGGATTGTTATATTAAGCCAATTGTTTTTTTATTTCTCTCTCTCTCTCTCTCTCTCTCTTCTTTCTTATCTACTTTTCTTGAGTTGAAATTTTTGCTTTGTGGGTTGATTTTAGTTTTGTGGGATTCTTGTATGTGTAGGAGTAAGATCTTAAAGCTCAAGTTTGATCTAGAAATTGAAAGAACTTTACATAGAAGACAAAAAGCTCTATTTAGGTGTGAGCAAGAAAAAGTAGCAATAGAGGATAACCCACCCCCACAGCTATAGAAGCAACTTTCTCCACCAAATCAGAGGACCATTAGAGATTATGTGCAACTAGTGATGAATTCCATATAACTGCCATAGTCCAACCACTAATTAATGCTAACAACTTTGAACTAAAGTCCACACTCATAAATATAGTACAACTAAACTAATTTGGTGGAGCTCCACACAAAGATGCTAACACCTGTTTCCCAGTTTTCTTTGACTTTATGACATTGTTAAATTTAATGTAGCCTCTGATGATGTAATGAAATTGAGTCTATTTCCCTTTTCTTTTAGGGATGTGGACTTGCACACATAAGGCAAGATAATGGCTGTAATTTTTAACCCCAAGCAACATAGTTACTTGGTAGGACATGATTAACAAATTCTTGGCAAAACCACCTACCAAGACATCACAATTGCACCCAGAAATAAAGACCTTTAAGCAGCTAGAATTAGACACCTTGCCAAAAGTATGGGAAAGATTTAATGAACTACTGAGAAAGTACCCACATCATGGCTACCCACTCTAGATACAAGTACAAATCTTTTCTAGTGGGAAAACTAGTTAATTGTATACAGTTTTAGATGCAATTGTAGGAGGAGGAGTATTGATGAACAAATTACCAGAAGAGACCTGGGCTTTAATCGAAGAAATGGCTTTGAGTGCATACCAATGGCTAATTGTGGGGTCCACAACAAGAAAGGTCATTGGCATGCATGATAAGGATATATTGATAGCATTTCATACAAAAGTCAAGCTCTTGTTAAAGAAGATTGACAATATAGTGGTAAGAAATAATTCTTCTTTAGTTTTTATAATTCATAGCTATGATATGTGTGCATGTCCACATCCTGCACATGAATGTCGAGGAGAAGAAACAAGTAGTGGACCTAAAGAACAAGTCAATTATGTGGGTAAACAATATGGTCAAGCAAATAATTCATGTTCCAATACCTACAATCCAGGATGGCAAAATCATCCTAATTTTTCTTGAAGAAATCAACACAATTTGTTGGGAGTTCAAGTATCATACCTACAAGACAAGAATTAATCATTGGAAGTTGTGAGCAACCTTGTGAAGTCCATGCAAAAATGATAGGTAATCTTGCCAAGACAATGCAAGATCATATGAATTGTATTGATACTTTGTTGCAGAATCAATAATCTTCTACAAGAAATTTGGAGGTGCAAGTTGAGTAGCTGGCAAAGGAGATGGTCATTGGACTTGTATTCACACTACCTAATACTACTAAGAACAATCTTATGGAACATGTCAAATATGTGTAGATAGAAGAGGAAAAGGAAGAAGAAAAAGTGCCAGCACCTAACATGGAAGAAGAGAAGGAAAAGGTAGAGTAGGAACAAGTGAATCATTAGATCCATCATTATGGCTTTGTTTGTTGTATATTTAACCTATTAAAACTTTTTTGGCCTTGGCAATTTGAATTCCTTTATGCTTTTCAGGTTTTCCATGGCGAGTGAGAATTGATCATTTCGATTGTCCATAATAAGTAAGAACTTAAGCAGATTGTGTTGTAATTTCTATGACCTATTTTTCTATTTTTTTATCATTTTTGTAATAACATTCCTCACTATAAATAATCCTTGTTAAATTTAAGTTTCCACAATCATTCATGTTAATAAATTAAAACATAGTAATCGGTTAATCTCTAATTGTTCATTAGTGTAGTGGAGTAATTGCGGCTTTAGTAGTAGCAAGATTTCATCTGCGCATTCCAGTTTATCTTTTCCTTTAGAAAGATATTCTATTTTTAATATAAATAAATGATAAACTAAGAGAACTAACTTAAATGACTAAAATAGTCTTCTACTGGGCTTTGACAAAAAGGTCCACATGATCTAGTGTATCTATCATTATACATGAAAGGTTCATTCTTAGTCTTATGTAGCTATTCTCTAAGGAATCTCAACACCTATGTCTACCGACTTCAAGCTAATGAAATTCACGTCCAACTTTTTGACAATAGAATGATGAAGTAAACAATGTAATAAGGCTTTTGATTTGAGTGGTAATAAGCAGTGACAAAGAGGGCAAAACAAACAATATAAATTAGTAGATACATTCATATGTTGGAGGCTCATTGTAGGCATCTTGAAGCATCATCCTCAGGTGAAAGGTTGGATTGATCATCCTTGTCATAATCTACCTGTTCTTCCTCCACATATTTGCTTGAAATCCTTTGCCCTTTAAGATAAACGTCAACTTTATCTACCTTCCTCACAAATTGGTCCCTGAGGTGAGGTCTATGTTCTGAAAGCTTTTTTTCGTTGACTTAACTGGTTTTCTTGTAGAAATATCTTTTATTTTATTTCTGCCCGAACTTCATTAAGGCTACCTTCCTACGACCAATCTTACTTGACTTTTACCCATTGGAGGAATTCCTAAATGATGGCCATGGATTTAGCGCGAGCATTTGTCTGGATGCAGGCTAGAAGGATGAGGAAATGTGCTTTCTCACTTCATATTTTATTCATCATTATGGAGTCTTTAAACACAACTCAACGTAGTAAGACCATTATCTTGAAACTTAAAAGAAAAAAAAAAACACATGTCTACAAACATGACCAATTGAACTTCTAAAAACTAGGAGAAGCTTAAGTAAGATAATAGACATAGTCAAACTAAAGTTGACTCTTACTAATCTATTACAACACCATCCCTTAAACCAATGCTAGTAAACAATAGTTTAAAGGTACTTGATGTCAAAGAACCCTACCTTAAACAATTCTTCTTTGTTGCAGACTTCAAGCAATTCTCGAAGCTTTTGAAATGTAGCTAATTTCGGGGCTTTGTAAACAAAATTACTTGATCTCTACTTCTATAGTGAACAAGATCATCTATTTTATCCTCAATGAGGTCGCGTAAGAAATGATATCTTACATCAATTGGTTTACTCTTTTCATATAAAATTGAATTTTTTGACAATTTGATTGTTGAACGATTATCACAATAAATTAGAATAGGGCCTTTTCAATCAAAATGAAGATCCTCAAGAATATTTATCAACCATACTACTTGACAAGCACATCCAGTGGCTACTACAAATTTAGGTTCAATAGTTGAAAGGGTGACAATAAATATTTTTTGTGGCCATGAAATTGCACCAAACTCCATTATAAAGGCATATGCATATTTGCTCTTCCTATCATTTTGATCTTCAGCCTAATCACTATCCATAAACTAAAGCGAATCAAAATTTTCTCCATTCTAATAAAATATCCCATAATATGATGTTCCTTGCAAGTACCTTAAAAATTCATTTTGCAGTTATGAGATGCATCTCTTTTGGACTCTCCGTGAATAGAAAGCACAATGTTTAGTCTTGATGTGGTTAAGCACAACAAACTCTGCACAATTTGCTTATAAGAAGTGCTGGAAACTCTTTCACCTCTAGGATCCATTATAAGATTCACACTTCTATCTAACGGCATGCACATATAATTGCATTTTTCCATTTGAAATCTTTTCAATACATCGTGTAGGTACCTTTTTTGAAAGATGAAGACACCACCTACTTATTGAACAACCTCTATACCAAAGAAATAATGTGTTAGCTCAATCAATCACCATCACATTATATCTAGCATAAATTAAAGCATCTGCACATAAGCAAATTATGATGATTCTTTCATCACCTCCCAATTGCACAAAAAGTTTATCATAAGGACACTTTAGAAATCGCTCTTTCAAGAAGTATGCTTCAATAAAACCATACCAAACCCTAGGGGTGCATTTTAGAACTTACAAAGCCTTTTCCATTTAAACACCTTTTCTTCTTGTCCAACTTCGACATAGCCAGGGGTTTAATCAATAAATATTTTCTCATTGTAGAATGCTGACTTGTAATCTACTTGGAACATAGACCAAGAATTTTGGGCTGCCAATGCAATTACCAGCCTGATAGTGTCAAGGCGTGTGGCTGGAGCGAAGAGTTCCTATAATCAACACCAAATTCTTGCTTATAGCCTTTTGCTACCAAGCGTGCTTTGCACTTGTGGACTTCACCATTTTGCTTCAATTTAATTTTGTAAGCCATTTTACCCCCATAGTCTTTTGTCCTTTTGGTAGCTGAGTTAACTTCCAAGTATTACATATTTCTATGGAGGTAATTTCATCATTCATTACCTTCCTTCATTTTGAATGTCGCACAGTTTATTCAAAAGTTAAAGGATCACAGTCTGAAAACAGAACAAATTCTGCAATTGAAGTTTCAGTTTGTTTATATCTAGTTCACTCATAAATCATCCATCCATGCAGGCCTCCTTCTGATTCTTTGTGAGTGCCATTCCATCATAGAAATGGACGATTCTGCCATTGATGGTTTAGCAACAATTTCTTCTTCAAGTTATGGATCTAATTGCTCAATATCTTCAAGATTGATAGATATATTTTGTTGCTACACAATTATATTCCATTCCTATAATTTATCTTCATCAAAGATCACGCCACAGCTTATGACGGTCTTCTTTGTGTAAGGATTATATAGTCTGTAAGCCTTAGAATGATCACTTACTCTTCTCATATGGGACATGGGCATAAGATACACAGCTGAAAATTTTAAAGTGATCAACTACTGGATGACGACCACTCCAAGTCCCTTCAAGTGTCATGTTTAGGACTGCTAGGGTAGAACTTCTATTTGGAATACGAATGCTCCAATTTACAGCTTCAAACCAAAAGCTTTTTGGTGCCCCACTTGTTGCCAATACACTTCTCACCATATTTAGCGCCATAATGTTCTATCTCTCGCATACGCATTTTTTATGGCATGTAGGTTGTTGTTAGCTATCTCTTGACGCCATTTATACCGCAAAAAATCAGCTAATTCACCTGAGTGCAACACTTGAACTGGACATCCTGCCTCCTTTTCAACCATCGCTCTGACACTTTTAAAGCAGTTAAAAAGCTTCAGATTTGTCATGCAAGAAGTAAGCCCAGGTATTTCTACTCAAATCATCTCTAGCTCCATTGGAAATATGACTAATTGGTCTACAAATGTTAAGAGTACAAAATTTCTAGCAAGCTTTTTGCTCTTTGTGTGATTCCTAAGCTCTATTTTGTTTGCTAATAACACGTCTTTCATATGTTCTTGTTGGAACTAGGAACATTGGTGGGCCAATCACCGTTTTCTCTTGTTGGAGGGTCTTTAAATCGCGAGTCATAACCAAGCATCATCTCTAAGCCTTGTACTGTTGAGAATCAAGCCTGGGAACATTATACAAAGAGAGAGAAAACATCCTGTTTGCAGCCATTTTAACTCGAGCAATCAAGCCTAGCTGCATATCATGAACGCGATGCATGCCATCTTTGATTGTGATCTCATAACCCTTTTCTTACAGTTGACCATTGCTTAATAAGTTGGTCTTCGAATCTGAAACATATAGAACATTAGAGATTGGATGAATATTGTTCCCTTTGATTTGGATGGTTAGTTGTTCAGACTGTGGTGCTGTTAGCACTACGCATGCATGTTTTATAAATGTTTTAAATTGTATGTTTGCATCTCAAGTTTAGTGTAACCTAACAAAAACTTCCCTAAAGTTATTTGAATCTCGAAAATAAGAGCACCAAGTGGTTGAAAATTGTTCCACAATGCCAACGAACCGACTAGAAAGAGAGATGATGCCGTTCACTTATAAGGGATTAGCAGTGGTGGCAAACGTGATGCAAACGTGAATTTTGTGAGGATGAGGCTTAGAGATGTGGCTAATATGATAGTGTGAGCACAACCATGTGACGACAAGGTAGATAATCCTCTGAAGTGTGGAAGTCGAGCTTCCAAAGTTCTACTCTCCTCGGTAGAGGGAAAAAGAAGAGCAAGAGATTCCACCAATAGAAGAAACAGATTTATAATCCCTTTGTAGGGAAAATCTGAATTTAATGCCATGTAATTGGACAATAATTGAGAGGATATTCCTCTGTGTTATTGATAAATAAAAAGTACATGAGATAGAGTCTAACACAACCATGCATGCTATGCTAGTATCTAGTATATTGCCTTGCCTTATTATACGTGCAGTACATAACAATTATTATTAATTTTATGGCGATTATTAATATTATTGCTGTTGTTACTTAAAATTAAACAGTCTCACAACATTCATCCTTCTCCGGTGAGATGCTATACAATAATTCGAATTCTAATTTCTCCGACCAAACATCCCAAGATAATTATTAAGAGCTGACCTAATAAAAATGATATAACTAAAAAAGGAAAACAATATTTGGGAATGCAAATGCATCAAGAAGGTTGTTTTTACTAAATTTTTATTGATACGATCCACACAAAACAAGAGTAAAATATGTAAGGGGCAAAAAGGGGAAGGACTCAAAATAAAAAATTGAAATAAAAATGAAAATAAGAATAAAAAATAAAGGAACCATGATGTATTACCTACCAAGGAAATCTCAACATGGGGTTCTCTTACTATTTGTACTACTTTTTTTATCTCAATTTTCAAAGTATTCGAATTTTAAAATGGTTGATGAATTTGACCCAATTTCATGGGATGCAATTCTGAAATTGGAAAAAAAAACAAAAAAAAAAGTATAAAAAAATAGAAAAAGGTGCAGGCTGTGATTTGAGTTCACAAAATTAATTTTATGAGCTCAAATCATGGTGTTCCATTAGTGCCCTGTTTGTTTAGATTGAGTTTTTCACTATTTATCCAGAATTTTATCCCCTTTTTTAAAATATCTTTATTACGAATTATTTATCAAACAAACATTTAGAAATAGATAAAGAAACATGATTATTATGTAACAAAAAAATATACAAACAAACATAACAAAGGACAAACATGACATAGGGTAAAATATATCTATATCAAACATTGCATAAATATAGTAAATAAAAAATAACGAATTTACTTGCATATGAAACTTCTTCATGATCATATGGTGATTAATTCTATTTTTCTCAACAATTTTAATTTCTATATCAAACATCCAAATCCTGAAAACTAAAGTTTGTCAATTTATTATTCACAATTATTATGCTTTAATGAAATAATCGACAAAAAAATTATTCAATAGTTTCAATTAAATTTATCCAATATAAATATTCACATATCAATGATCAATTATGTTTGTTTGTGTATTTTTTGTTACATAAAAAATTATGTTTGCCACAGACAAATAGAGAATAAAAGACTTGTAATTTTTTTTCATTTTTTAATTCCGTGATTCCAATTCATGGAATCCCAATTTGGTAATTTGAAATCATAGAATGAGGTCAATTTTGAAAATGATTTTAAAATATAGACATTTCAAAAAATGAATTTTTTTTAGATTAAACTGTATAAAAACCCAGATTTTGCATGATACGAGATGGATTGTTGGGAAACTAACGGGGTTGAAAGCAACTTTAGTAATCAACCCAACAATTCTAAAAGTAGAGAGAGAAGGACTGAGGCTAAATATTAAGAGTAAAATGGATGCTTCTGCCTTTCTCCACATGCACGTGCAAGTATTTATACAAGCTATAGGTTAGCCACAAGCAGAGCGGATGATGGTAAAAACTAACTTCATGCATGCCCAACTAATTATTCCATTTCAACTGCTAGTAATTAACCTTAGCACCCTAATCAACTAGCAACACTCCTCACTAATTTGGCTTGCATCAACTCCCCACAACCTAAAATTTCCCTTGTCCTAAGGGGCAAACATATGGAACTCGTTGTTGCAAAGAAAAAAAACCTTCCCAACTACTTTCCTCCAATAGTGTATCGAACCCTTTCACCAGCACTTGGGTGCACGGTTGCCCATTTCGCAGGGCTAGATAATGATCAACATAGCCTTTGGTTCCAGTAAAGTGTAACTATGAGGAGTCAAGCTAGCTGGCAGGGTAGGCTGCACCAATGTATGTCCAATAGTTGGAAGACATGAAAAACAGGATGAATTTTGCTTCCAGGGAATAGGTCAAACTTGTAAGCCACCGCCCCGATCCGTTTTATCACCTGGGAGGGCCTAAAATACCGTGGAGCTAACAATTGGCATGATTGAGGCTTCATAGAAAGTTGCTTGTATAGATGAAATTTGACATATACCTAGTCATTCACTTGCAAGACTCTCTTTGATCAATGCTTATCTTCGTACCTTCATGCGATGTTGGGCTTTTTGCAACCGTTGTTTGAGTATTTGAACGGTAGCTTCTCTAGCCTGTGAACTACTATCAACAACTTCTATAGTTGATTCATAAGGTTGTAACCAAGGTGTGCAGGGGGTTTTTGTCCTTACTGAGCTTCACAAGGAGTAGTCCCTAGTGCAAAGTGGTAATATCTGTTGTGTAGTGGGCTTACAAAAAAACTTAGAAAAAAAAAAAATTAGAAAAGGAGAAAATGGAGAGGAGCACACTCAAGAATTTTTATATTTCTCGACTCAGTCAACACTTTATAAACTCACTCTTCTACAACTTTCTCAACTTTATATTTTTCTTTCTTCTTCTTCTCTTGAATTGCAAATGACTTGTAAGACTCTCCTATTTATACTATTTTCTATTAAGAATGGATGGTGGTGATTAAGAAAATATAACAGTTCAAATTAATCACAACCTAACTATTTCACCTATTCCCACCTAATTTACCAACCATATGAATATGAATGCATACATTGTCTAAATACATTACCAACAACTCTATGTATATAGACATTATTTCAATCTTTATACATACACATCTTAGGGGAAACAATTTTCAATAAAAAAACTAATTTATTTTTTTGATAGAAATGCTTAGAAAATTAAGCTTAATTTCTAACACATCCCTTTAAGCTTGATTTTTTCATCCTAAGCTGATGCCATAATTTCTCAAAGACTTCTTTCTTTAGGGGTTTAGTAAATATGTTAGTAACTTGCTCATTAGTCTTCACATACTTCACTTGCACTTCTTTCCTTGTAATGCACTTTTATGAAGTGAAAGCACATGTCATTGTGTTTACTTTGATCATAGAACACTATTCTTCCCTAAAGCAATCGCTAATTTGTTGTCAACAGATATTATAGTCCCATCCTTCACATCAAGGTGAAGTTCTTTAAGTAAACTTCTTAACCATAATGCATGCTATTGCTGCAACATATTCAGCTTCACATGTTGATAAATCACAATTGATTGTTTCTTTGAGATCCAAGTGAATGTCATGTCTCCAAAATAAAATATAAATTCATTTGTACTCTTTCTATTGTCGAGATCCTCAATCCAATCACTATCACTGTATCCCTTCAACTTCATGTTTCTAGTTGCAGGATAGAACACACTATATTCAATAGTTCTTTTACTATATCAAAGTATTCTCTTTGCAGCTTGAAGGTAGGAATTTGTTGAAGTCTCCATGTAGCGACTAACAAGGCTAACTGTATAAAAGGATATCAGATCTTATGTATGTCAAGTACCTTAAGCTTCTAATAAGGCTTTTAAATAAGGAGGAATTTACTCAATTACCATCAATATATTTTGACAGCTTTATTCCAACTTTTTTCAAAGTGCTAATGGACTTGCAATATTTCATTTTGAATTTCTTTAGTATTTTTTTGGCATAGTTTTCTTGATAGAAAAAGATGCCATCATCTTGTTGTTTTACTTTAATTCCAAGGTAGTAAGCCATTAATCTAATGTCAGTCATCTCAAACTCCTTGGTCATTGCCTTTTTAAAATCATCAATCATTTTGGAGTTGTTACCTATAAATATTAAATCATCAACATAAAGACAAATGATTAAGATATCACCATTTTTATTTATGCTGATGTAGAAAGCATGTTCATGGGAGCACTTCTTAAATCTATTCTTCTGAAGATATTGATCAATCCGGTTGTTCCATGTCCTTGGTGCATGCTTTAAACCATAGAGTGTCTTTATTAATTTAAAAACTTTGTTTTCATGCCTTTGAACAGCATAGCCTTTAGGTTGTTTAATATACACCTCTTCTTTAAGAAATCCATTAAGAAAGGCAGACTTTATATCCATTTGATGAATCTTCCACCTCATTTGAGCTGCTAACACAATCAAGAATCTTATGGTCTCAAGTTGGGCTACTGAAGTAAATACCTTATCATAATCAATTCTAACTCTTTGCTTGTATCATTTTACTACAAACCTTGCCTTGTTTCTTTCTATTTCTCTTTTTGCATTACTCTTGATTTTGTAAACTCATTTTACACTAATATGCTTATGTCCTACTGGCAAAGTAGTCAACTCCCATGTGTCATTCTTCTGTATGGCTTCAATTTCTTTATCAATAGCCTTCCTTCATTCCTTGTCTTTTGATGCTTCTTCATAATTGACTGGTTCAGAATATGCAAAAAGATAAAATAAGTTCAGATTTTGGCTAAGTTGATGGATTTCATCTCGAGGCCTCATTTCTTGTGATCTAATAGCATCTTCATGCTTCTTGATGGACACCAGTTTGATCAGTAGATAGCATAATCTACTGCCTCTGCTCAAAATTCTTTAGGTAAATTCTTACTCTTCAACATGTTTCTAACCATATTTAAAATAGTTCTATTCCTTTTTTTTTTCTATCTCATTTTGTTGTGGTGAGTATGGGATAGTTAAGGTCGCCAAATTCCCTTCTCATCACAAAATTTATGAACTCATTTGAAATGAATTTTCCTTCATGATCAGATCTCATTGACTTAATTTTGAATTCACTTTATTTTTCTATGAAGACTTTGAACTTTTTGAATGTTAAAAGTGCTTTTGATTTCTATTTCAAAAAATAAACCCACATTTTTCTACTATAATCATCAATAAATAGTAGAAAATACCTATTTTTTCACAAAGATGCTGGCTCAATGGGTCCACAGATATCATTGTAGATCAATTCCAAGGGTTGCTTGGCTCTTGACATTGATTCTTTTGGAAAGCTTTCTCGATGATGTTTTCGAACAAGACAACCTTCACATAGTTGATTAAGTTGATTGATTGATGGAAGCCCACTCACCATCTTTTTTATGGATAACTCCTTTAAGCTTTCAAAGTTGAGATGTCCAAGTCTCAGGTGCTATAACCATGACTCTTCTTTAAAACAAGCTTTCAAGCATTTCATCACATTAGTGTTAATATTCATTAAGAACGTTCAGTTCTTAGTCATTAGCACATGAACCAAGAGATTTCCTTTATCATCTTTCAGATAGAGACTCCGATTCCTCAAATGGATACATATCCCTTCTCTAACAATTGCCTAAAGCTAAAAATGTTGGTTTTCATTCTTGGAATATAGTACACATTCGATATGGATTGGTGGTCTTTGTTCTTCAGTTTGGTGAGAATTTTTCCTTTACCCCTGACAAGAGCCTTTAAAAGATCACTAAAGATAATATTTTCCATCACAAATTCATTCATCTCAACAAACATGTGCCTATGACTGCACATGTGATTACTTGCACCAATATCAAGGTACCAGGTGAGCACTGACTCTTTATTTTGTCCCTTGTGTGCCAGCAAGAACTTCATTTATTTTTTCGACCTAAAAGGACTTTTCTTTTTTCTTATTTTGACACTCATATGAATAATGTCCATACATTTGACAATTGTAGTATTGTACCTCCCTTTTGTCTTGCCTTTAATTGTAGCCACCACTTCTCGATCTTTCGATGATCGACACTTATTTGACTCAAATATTTGTTTTGATCTTGATGGCTTTCACTTCTTCCTCGACCTCAACCACGTCCACAGCCTCGTCTTCGGCCACGATTGCGTCCACCTTGATTCCAATAAGTATTGTCTTTCTTTTCTCCAATGTTCATCTTCACTTGAAGAACTTGCTCAATTGATTCTTTATTTCTCTTTTTGAGTATTTATCGCATGTTGAGTTAGCTTACAGTAGAAGTATACACTAAACCACACACAAATCACCATTTGAACTTGTTATGGCTTTCACTCATTAACCCTATTAGACTTGTTGCCATTACCATGTAATGAGCAAATTAATATAGACAGAGAGCACAAAGCGAATCTTGTAAAGCAGTTACATGAATGCGTATGCCAGACATCAAAAGAAGGAATGTGTGCATGCAAGCAAACAACGGTCGTAAGAAAGTTATGTTTAAGCCCAAAGAGTGGGTTTAGATTCACATGAGAAAAGAAAGATTTTGGATTAAAGAAAGTCAAAGCTAATGCCAAGAGGTGATACTCCATTTCAAGTAATAGAATGCATTAATGACAATACTTACAAGTTGCAATTACTAGGTGAGTTTGGAATTAGTGCAATATTCAATGTATCTGATTTGAGCCCTTTTGATGTAAGGGATGAATGAGACTTGAAATCGAGGGTAATTCCTTATCAAAAGGAGGGAAATGACGCAAGTGTTAGGGCTAACATCAAGTATCTAAAGATAACCAAAGGCCCTAAAAGGCTTAAGGAAGCAATGACAACATTTGTCAAGGAGTTTCGAGAGGCTTTTAAAGGTTTGGAGGAGCTTAAGAAGGAAGAGGAGCTTCCGTGGGTGAACTTGATGCAAAGAGAACTCAAAACAGACCTTGAACTTGATGCAAAGAGAACTCAAAACAGACCTTGGAGTACCCTCTGCATCGACCCTAGCAACTAGTTGATCGATCGTGAGGCCGAAAGATTGAGCTAGAGCATGCACAATCGAAAACAGGCCAAAAATAAACTCTACATTTACGATCAGATGATTCACTCTTACACGATCAAAAAACTCAAAACACCATGGCATTCTATAGGTACGATTGCTAAAGTTGTACTTGATCGCATGTGGATGTTCGCATGTGGATGTCTCAGAGCTAGAATATAGTTGGAAACTACATTTTATGTTATCCCTTTACTTTGGTTAACTTCTGCATGAGTTATAGGACTCCTGGGGCTCTTGAACAATATAAATAGAGCCTGGTTATTTTATTGATAAAAATTTTTATTAGATTCTTGATAGTGAATACAACTATTCTACTTCGTTGAATTTGAGTACATTAATTTCTTGTAAAGTCTAAATCAAATTATTTTAAGTATGTTCTTAGTTGATTCGTAGCATATTAACTAATAAGTCATGATAGTTGTGGTTCTCTTCCTCACTATAGTTCATCGAAGGTCATCGCGTTGGGTTGTCTTCTTGGTTCGTGCAAGTAGATTTTGTTGGGCTTTACCATATGCTGCTATCTTTCAATTTTATGCTTCTGCACACATGTCAATCTTGTGTCTATATTCATAACCACTTATAAGTAAAACTTCTTAACACAATCACATGGGCACATATAACGTTTTATGCCATTTAAAATTTACATGCATGAAGAAAACACTACCATAATATTTGTAAAGCAAAAATCAATACTTTATTAATCAATAAAAATTAACATTTACAATCAATATTCTTCAACTATTCCTCATTGATAATTTTGTGTTAAAAACCATATCATTAATAATCTCTTACTGGCACTTTAACGTCAATAACCCTAATGCCTGTCACTATAGTATCTAATACTCGTATTCTCAAGATGGTGATCTAGCTATACTTACGTTATCAGTTTGGTGAATAGGTTAGCAACATTATCTTTTGAAACTATTTTTTGTACAGAAATATCAACCCTCCCAATGATTTCTTAAATGATATGATAATGCTTCTCAATATGTTTGGATTTTTTATGAGACCTAGGTTTATTCACCTATGTGATCGCACTATTATTGTCACAATGAAGTCGCAATAGCTGATCCACCGTTAGAACCACTTGAAGCTCCATGACAAACTTTTTAATCCAAGCAGCCTCTTTCACTACATCACATGCTACAACATACTCAATTTCAATGATGGAATCTACATTAGTATTCTATTTGGAACTCTTCCCACTCATTGCTCCTCTATTGAGGGTGAAAATGTATCTAAAAGTTGATTTTCTATCATTAACATTCAACTAGGAATTAGAGTCAATATAGTTATTTACTTTTAGCTCTCCATCTCTATACACAAGTTCCATAACTATAGTCCTTTTCAAGTACTTAAGGATACACTTGATAGCATCCTAATGTTGATTGGCAAGATTCACCTAGAATTTGCTTATAACGCTTACAACATAAGCGATACCTCGCCTTGTACATAGCATTGCATACATCAAGCTTCTAATTGCTAAGGCAAATGGAATAGCCTCCATGGACCTCCTCTCATTGTGCATCTATGAGCATATGAACTTTGAGAGATGGATACCGTGTCTAACTAGTAGCAATTCTCTCTTAGAAGCTTCTATCATTAATTTCTTTAAGATAATATCTCTAAACAAGGTTTGGGAGAGACCTAACAATCTTTTCATTTTATCTCTATCAGTGTAAATCCCTATGATATAAGTCACTTCTCCCAAGTCTTTCATAGAGAATGTACTTGATGGTCATGTTTTAACCGAGGTCATCATCCTAATATTATTCCTGTAAAAAGTATGTCATCTACATACTCACTAAGAATGTGATAGTGCTCCCACTAACCTTATTGAAAATGTAAGACTCATTCATGTTTTCTATGAAGCCAAACGATTTGACTATACCATTAAAATGAAGATTCTAATCCCTCGATGCTTGCTTAAGGCCATATCTCATAATCCAAGTAAATGTCTATCACAAAAGATATCCAAATGGATTTGATTACAACTACAAGCCAAAATGTCTCCTTATTGTCAATTCCCTCCTTTTGACTATAGCCTTTTTCTGTAAGCCTAACTTTATAGGTCTCCACCTTTCCAGTCAAACCAATTTTCCTTTTGAAAAACCATTAGCATTTAATGGAAACTATTCCCTTGAGTGGATCCATTAAGGTCTAAAAATTGGTTTGAATACATCGAATCCATGTCGGACTGCAAAACCACTTACCACTTGGAGGAGTCTTTATTTTCCATTGCTTAATCATATATAGAAGGATCATCTCCATAATCATTATCTCTCATAACGAATAACTCTTGTCTATTCTCTAAGATATAACTATATTTCTCTAGTGCATGAAAGACTCTACTCGATCATTGTAATGTGTTCTTCATAGAAGCTATTTCTTGAACAAGTAACTGCTATACAGGTTCCTCACTTTTTCCCTCATGCTCAACTTCCTAGAGTACAATGATCCTACCAGCACCAACTTTTTGAATAAAATCGTCCTGAAGGAAGCATGCTTGCTAACCAACAACAATCTTTTGGTCATTAGAAAAGTAGAACTCATATCCCATAAAGTCCTTAGGATACCCTATGAAGTGATCCATAATAGCCTTAGCCTTTAACTTAATCGTCTTACTTTTCTTAATGCAAGCAGGACATCTCCAAATTGTAATATGCTTCAGCTTTGGGTTCCTCCCACTCCACATCTCATATAGGGTAAAAGGAACGAGCTAAAAGGGAATCCCATTCAATACATGGGCTGCTGTTAAAAGGGTGTGTTGCCATAAAGAAATGGAAAAATCAATTAAGTTCATCATTGATCGAATCATATCCAACAAAGACTAATTCCTACATTCAAATACACCATTCAATTGAGGAGCTACCACTAGTGTGAGTTGTGACACGATGCCATTTTCCTTGAGGAATTTCACTAACTCAACACTAATGTATTCCCCACAAGATCTAATCAAAATGTCTTTACATGCTTGTCAGTTTGTTTTTCCACTTTAGCTTTGAATTCCTTAAACTTTTTGAAGGATTTATATTTGTACTTCATCAAGTACATATGCCCATATCTAGAAAAATCATCAATAAAGTTTATGAAGTAGTGAAAATCCTTCCCTTGCCAATTCATTAACAAGCTTACAAACATGGTGTGGATCATCTCCAACACCAATGTGGCTCTCTCAACAAATGAATTATTGGTTATCTTACTTAGGATGTAAGGTTTGCAAGCCAAATAGGATTCCTTATGGGCTAATAAGCCCAAGTTTTTTCAATTTGGTAATCCTAACCTCTACAATGTGGGCTACTCTAAGATGCCACAATTACAAGGGATTTAAGCCATCCCTAACACATTTGTTTATCATGGCATCATCATAGGCTTATCATCTAAATTCGAATAGTACAGACTATTTACCAATGAGGCAGTACCAACCAATTTATTACAATAATAAATTTCGCACTTATTTTCTCTAAAAGGAAATTCATAACCTTCTTTTATTAATAAAAGTATAGAAACACTATTTTTCGGCCCATTTGGTAACAAGAGACAATCTTTTAAGTTTAAAACATGATCAAATGATAACTACTAATCACAGTAGCTACATCACTTACCCCACTACTGATGTTAGTCACCAATTCTTGTTCTTCAAGCAATCTACTCTTGATCAAATCTTGATTTGAAGTAGAAATTTAAGAAAAAGCACTCGAATCCAAGATCAAAGATGTTTTATGAACATAAAATTCCTCACCCTTAGTACCATCTTTCATGTGATCGAGGCATCTGGCATAGTTCCTTCTCCAGTGCTCCTCCTTATTCATCGGAAACTCTTTCTTTTGCTAACATGAGCATTAGACTTCACGCCTCTCCTACTTGCCTTGCAAACACAAGGTTTCCTTCTATCAATTTTTCCTCCCTTGGCCTTCCTAATTGAGAGACTAGATGTTTCAAGGACAACCTCCATTTCAATGCATGGGATCACAACTTCTAAATCTCATATATTCCTTGAGGAGTGAGAGCACCTCTCAAACTTATAGCCTAATTGTCTATCTTGGTCTCAGTCAACATAATAGTCTTAACAACTATTACAAGAGGGAATATCATCATTCAAGAATAATGTAGCTGTAGAAAATAAGCAAGATTATTAGTTTGATTTTTAATGTTTACCAAATGATTATGGTCTTTAAATCATATGAACTCCCACCAGATTTTTTGAATCCCACACTCCCTTAGTAGGAAATGGAAATTTTATTGGAAAAAATATCCTAGTAGGTGGTTAGGATCTTCATTAGATATGGCATACCTCACACATATAGTTTTTGGACGATAGCCCAATAAGTGGCAACTTTTGTTAACACATCTCATGCATAGTCTAATCTTTCACTTCAGCCCATGGCCTGATGAAATATCATGCATATAGTACTTGGCATCATAGGTCCACTTAAGTTATACCCATTGATTGGCAACTCATCGAATTTCTAGCCACACTTATGATCCTTTCAGTTCTTAAGGTAAAGTATCATTTGAATGTTGCATCAAATGCACCCAAAGCCCTAAATAAGCTATTGCAATGTCACCAAATGAATGTCATGGTATCACATGCTAAGATTATAATTAAAGCTCCAAGGTCGGCAGAGGGCTGTGATGAAATAATTTCTCCATCACAACTTAATATTGATTAGGAAAGTTTTCGATCCCTGTATTATTCTTTCATTTTGCACTTTATGCATTTTACATATATATATATACACACACACACACATAATATAAGATAAAAATATCATGAATAATTATGAACTTTCTAGAATGAATTAGATCTGACAATTGGATCATGTACACATGTGTGAAGCTATATACTATTACAAGGATTTAAAATTTTTCTTCATCAAGTTCCTTTTCATCATGTGCTCATCACGCTTGGAGCATTGAGTGGACTCTAACTCTTAGTCTTGATCGAACACCAACATCTTGGCCTTCAAGTGATCACCAACTCTTGGTCTTGTATGAATACCAACTTCTTGGTCTCCAAGCAATCACCAACTCTTGATTTTAGAATTACAAATACTTTGTGGGAAGCTTGGCCAAAATGACTTAGGATTACATGAATAGAATTAACGCGGTAGTCCAGAGTCAACAGGCATCCCAGCGCAACTTAGAGCAGCAAATTAGGTAATTAGCAAAAGATGTAGCAACACAACTGTAAGGAACACTGCCTAGCAATATAGAAGCCAACCCAAGGGAGCAATGCAAGGCAATCAACTAGAGGAATGAGAAACGGCTACAAAAGTTATGCCATAGAATGGATAGCTAGGACAAAGGCATAGTGGAGGAAGGGCCTAGTGAATAAGCTAATAAAGGGTGAAAGGATGTCGAAGAAAAAGTTGAATTACTTGTCAAGCCTTACAGACCACCCCTCCCATATCTGTAGAGATTAAAGGCTACACAAAAGGACAAAAACTTCCTTTAATTCTTAGATGTATTCAAGAAACTTCACATTAATATTCCACTTGCAGAAGCACTAACAAAGATGCTAAGTTATGCGAAGTTTCTGAAGGAAATCTTCTCCAAAAAGAGGAAGTTGGAAGACCAGGAGACAATGTTGCTAGCTGAAGAGTGTAGTGCTGTGATTCAAAATAAACTCTCCCCTAAATTGAAGGACCTAGGAAGTTTTACTATTCCATGGAACCTTGGCAATGTGAAGTTTAGTAAGGCCTTATGTGACTTAGGTGTTAGTATTAATCTAATGTCATATACTCTCTTTAGAAAACTCAGACTAGGAGAACTCAAACCAACCAAGATGTCTATTCAACCGGTAGACAAATTTGTAAAGGTCTCACTCAGGCTAATTGAAGATGTCTTGGTAAAGGTAGACAAATTTATATTCCCTGTCGATTTTGTTGTTTTAGATATGGAAGATGACAGGGAGGTGTCACTTATACTGGGGTGACCATTCCTAGGAACAAGTAGGGCGTTAATTAATGTGTACTAAGATAAGTTAACATTGAGGTTATGAGATGAGGAAGTCATATTTAATGTGTTTGATACCTCACAGCTTCCCATAGATATTGATACTCCATTTAGAGCACATTGACAATTGCACTCGTAAGGTTTTTAGAAACATGCATGAGCTAGAGCTGGAGTTAAAATAGCTACTAGCCAAATGGAGACAAAGGATGATGCCAAGGAGAACGAGGTGGTACCAACAATGCAACCCCTAGTGAAATCATTACACCTACCAAAGACATTAGTGGAAGAACAACCAACTCTTTAGCTAAAACAATTGTCAGCCCACTTAAGGTATGCTTTTCTCGATAAGTCCTCTATGCTCCCTTTGATAATTTCTGCACATCTGAATCACAAAGAAGAAGAAAAATTGCTTCAAGTTTTGAAAAATCACATAAGTGCCATAGGATGGACCATGGCAGATTTGATAGGTACAATCCCGTCCTATTGCATGCATAAAATTTTGCTTGATGATACCTATAAACCTATGAGGCAACCTCAATGCCAGCTAAACCCACACATGCAAGAGGTCGTTAAGAAAGAAGTAATCAAGTTATTAGACATAGGTATCATTTACCCCATATCAGATAGTAAGTGGGTGAGTCCAACCCAGGTGTTGCCTAAAAAAAGGGTATGACAATATTCAAAAACAACCAAAATAAAGCAATTCCATCAAGGATCGTAACAGGTCGGCGAGTATGCATCGACTAAAGACGACTTAATAGCGCCACCCACAAGGATCACTTCCTACTAGCCTTTGTATATCAAAGGCTAGAAAGGCTAGCAGGCCATCCATGCTATTGCTTTTTAAATGGGTACTCAGGTTATAACCAAATCCCAATTGCACCAGAGGATCAAGAGAAAACCACCTTCACCTGCCTTTATAGGACATTTGCCTATAGGAGGATGCCATTCAAGTTATGTAATGCACCAACAACATTTCAAAGATGCATGATGGCAATTTTTTCTGACTTAATCGAGAATATAATTGAGATTTTTATGGATAATTTCTCTCCTATAGGTGACTCCTTTGATAATTGTTTAAATAATCTATCTTGAGTCTTGCAGAGATGTGAAGAACTAACCTAGTCTTGAATTGAGAAAAATGTCATTTTATGGTGCAAGAAGGGATTCTACTAGGGCACAAAACTTCACAAAATCGCATCAAGGTAGACAGAGCGAAAATTGATGTTATCTCTAACTTACCCACACTGTTAAATGTAAAAGGAATTCAAAGCTTTCTTAAACATGCCATGTTCTATATACGTTTTATAAAAGATTTTTTCAAAATTTCAAAACCCTTGTCTAACCTGTTACTTAAAAATGTATCGTTTGATTTTGATGATCAATGTGTAGCTACTTTTAACAAGTTAAAATAGAAAATAATGAGTGCACCCATCATCGTACCTCTGGACTGGTTAGTACCATTTGAATTGATGTGTGATGCTAGTAACCACTCAGTGGGAGCGATTCTGGGACAGCAAAAGGATAAGAAGCTCCACATGATCTTCTATGCCAATCGCACCCTCAATGATGCTCAATTAAATTATGCAACAACAGAGAAGGAGCTCCTAGCGATAGTGTTCATGTTTTAGAAATTTTGTCCATATTTGATTGGAGCTAAAACGATCATTTATATAGATCATGCTACTATTAAATACTTGTTTGAAAAGAAAGATGCAAAACCCAGGTTGATCTGGTGGATTTTACTGTTGTAGGAATTCAACATGGAGATCAAAGACAAAAAGGAACTGGACAACGTGGTGGCTGATCACCTCTCCAAATCAGATAACGATGGCAATACAGATGGACAAGGCATCGTTGAAGAATTTCTAGATGAACTCATGTTTACCCTATTTACTACCCTTACTCCTAGGTTTGCAGATTATGTCAACTATCTGGCTTTTGATGTTTTACATCCTAATATGTCTTACCAACAAAAAAGAATTTGTTTTTCTAATGTCAAACATTACTTCTAGGATGATCCTTACTTATATAAAATATGTGCTAATCAAGTTATTCACATGTGCATCCTAGAGGAAGAGACAGAGGACATCTTGTGTCATTGCCATGAGTTCAACTGTAGAGGACACTTTAGCATTAATTGCACTGCATACAAGGTACTTTAGTCTAGGTTTTACTGGCCAACACTTTATAAGGACACCTATGCATATGTTAAAAGGTGTGATATGTGCCAGAGGTTAGGGAACCTCTTTAAAAGAAACAGAATGCCACTAACAAATATATTGGAGGTAGAGTTGTTTGATGTATAGGGTATTGATTTTATGGGGCCCTTCCCACCTTCGCATGGTAATAAATATATGCTAGTTGTAGTAGACTATGTGTCGAAATGGGTAGAAGTGGTTGCACTTCCTAGCAACGAGTCGAAACTTTTTTTAAAATTCCTACAAAAACACATTTTTACCAGGTTTGGAGTCCCTAGAACAATCATCAATGATGGGGGCTTGCACTTCTACAACTGATGAAGGAGTCTTTACTAAACAAATATGGCATGTCCCATCATGTCGCAACCCCGTATCACCCCCAAATGAGTGGTCATGTAGAAGTGTCTAATAGGGAGTTAAAATGAATCCTAAAGACCACAGTGAATCACAAGAGGAAGGATTGGGCTAGCAAGCCAGATGATGCATTGTGGGCATATAGAATTGCATTTAAAACCCCAATTGGCATGTCCCCCTACCATCAAATTTTTGGTAAGGCCTATCACCTCCCTATTGAAATCGAGCATAAAGTATATTAGGATATAAAATTTTTAAATTTTGATTTACAAAAAGTAAGAGAAGATAGGCTATTGCAATCAACTAAATTGGAAAAATTCTGCCACAATGCGGATGAAAAAGCTAAATTGTACAAGGAACGCATGAAAAGATGGCACGACTGCTGCATTGTGGCCCAAGATTTCAAAGTCGGGGACAAGGTGCTCTTATTCAATTCATGCCTAAAATTATTCTCAAGTAAGTTGCGGTCTCACTGGTCAGGCCCTATTGAAATTGTTAATGTGTTTGATCATGGTGTAGTTAAATTGCATAGTAGCAACTGAACTTTTAAGGTAAATGGACACTAACTCAACACTATCTCAAAGGGGAAGTTCGTGCCATAGATGCATGGGCTTTAGCAAAACTATTGTGTTGAGCTAGAAGTGGTTTGGCTGTTGACGTAAAATGCAATCCTTCGCATAAGGCAGCTCGTGCTTTACATTCTTTCTTTCACTTTTTCTACCCTTTCAGTTTTTGCAATCTAGCTTTGTGTTTTTGACCATTTTAATTCTTCGTCGCCTTTTTTTGATAATTTGCCATTTCTTTCTGTTATGTTTTTTGTTTTAGAAAAAATGAAGAGTCGTGATAGTAAAGTCCCAGACAGCGATTACGGATCACTAAGGCGACCGCAGGTAGGAGCACGGGTGCTATTGTTTTTCTCGTTCTCTTTACCGCGATCCTGTCACTCAATCTTGTGAACATGGAATAAAGGGCTGCGATCACGATCTTGAACGTGGCCTGCACTAGAATAACTACTCTTTTATCTGCGATTGCATTACCTTCCACCACAATCGCAATCAAGCAATTTTGAAAAAAATGCACTCTTCGAACACCGAACACTAAACATGCACACACTCAAACATTCACATTATACCCACCCGCACTCACTCACCAATACACGCATGCACCGTACGCACAGCACACAATGACGCACCGCAGTCGCACACACTGCCGCCACTGGCTCCTATCCACAACATGGACACCACAGTCTACTATTCCCAACTTTTCACTCTTTTTTTTTTTGTATAACAAAGATGTCAAGTAATTTTCTTCCAGTGTTTATCTAGATTTCGTTAGGAATGGTTGTCTTTTCGCATACTTGCTTAAGATTCATTAAATTAGATTTTTATGGGGTGATTCTATCCATTTGTGTGGTTTTCTTTGCATATTACTTGTTGTATCCAAGGTGTTTGTTTTAATGCCTCTATAAAACTTGGCACACAATTCACTACTAAACGCTTCTTGCCATTTTTGAGACTCAACTAGTTGGATATTGTTGTGTTTTTCACATGCTTGTTTAAGAAAGGTTGCATCACACTTTTTTGGGTGATTCCACCCATTTGTGTGCCATTTTTTGCATATTACTTGTTGCATCCACTGTGTTTATTTCAATGCCTTTATGAAAGCTTGGTACTCAATTCACGACTAAATGATTCTTGCAATTTTTGTTACCTTCTGTTGCTTATCTCTCTGCCTGTTGTTAGCACTTTAATTATGTGCCATCCATTTTAGTTGGTATTCTTTATTGATGATTTTTTTTTTGTAGGTGCTCGAAAGCACAGTCGTACCTAGGAGAAGCGAGCTCCTCACGTTCACTACCACCTCCACCTATTGGCCCTCACCATTATGAAGTTTCTCGGTTCATGACAGAGGATGCCCAATATTGTTATAGGGCTAACATTTCTCGTTGAGCACTAGTCCTTGAGCTTGGATTTAGGGAGATTACTGACCCTTACCCCGACTTTACCTAGCTTGTTGCAGACAGAAATTGGGGGACGGTCATTCGCCATCCTACACAATAGGTTTCCTAGACCAAAAGGATGACGTGATCTACATTTATAGTGTGTCAATTTCCTTTGGGCCTCAACACAAAAACAAGGTGTTTGGGCTGAACCCAGTTGATTTAACACGATTTCATGAGCTAGGCAACTCCAGATGGAAGGGTTCATCCGGGAGTTCTGCCCTAAGGGCTTCTAGTGGGAGAATGGTTGGCATTACAACTTCCACTTCCACAGCCTACCTAGATGGAGCGCCCATGGTGGGTGTTCACCTACGGACAAATCTGACCCAATCAACACTAAACTACAATTAGTGTCGAGCAATTTCTAATTCCTTATGCTATATACACTGGTATATGTTTGGACTTAGGTTAGTTAATCTATGATAATATCATCAAAATTGCTAATAGGCGAAGAGCTAGCATGGCTCATCCTGTTGTCATCATTGAGCTCTGCCACTAGGCGGGCGTGACCTTAGCGGATTTTCCTTTAGATGTGGCCCTAGTGGCACCAATCAATCCACCAATACAGTAGGTAGCTCCTGGAGGTGGGCTAAGAATACAACAACACCCTTGGCACCATGAGCATGATTATGTAAACTAGGAGTTTTTGGTTGAAGTGCATGAAAATTTTCAGAGGATGGCACGTCGATGCACGCTTGGACAGCCTTCAACACTCCATTCACTTTTTCCAAGCTGACATTGTTGTATCCTAAAATGTCCTTTCCCTCACCAACAGGACACATGATGTCGTTTCACTTTCTGTACTAGCACCGTCGTGTGCCTTCCTAGTCAGTTGAGTCGTTTGCAGCCTACTATGCAGTTGATAAGCAAGATGATGATCCTGGCTACCCACATGAGTGATGCAGTTACTTCTCACCCCTTCAAGAATAGGTGGTTTTGTCCTTTTTGTTATATGTTTATCTTCCAATTGTATGCTTATTTCATTGGGGACACTACTTTGTTCAAGTGTGGGGGAGGGATTAGTGTAGGATTTTGTTTCTTGTTGATTTTTATTCTCTCTTCTTAGGTCAGTAAATTTTAAACACTGAATTCATTGCACTTTCACTGGATAGTAATTGCTCAATTATTTATGCTATATGTATGATTGTGTGAAATATATCAAACTTGAACTAAACAGGGTACTCAGGATGCTAACAGAAGAGCAAAGGTATGGTTTTGTAGCCACCAAACTTAATCTGTGATGATAGAGACATTTTTTTTAAAAATCTATATTGCATATGATGGTTGCTTAATCATTCGTAGATCTGGCCTTTCCAACGATTTCCTTGTGTACATGTGGCTCGAATTTTATTACACGCCACCCCATCCTCGAGTTCTGGGTAACTTGAGAAGTGCTAGTACTTTGGAAAGGGTGGGGGTTTGTGGGTGTCGGTCTCACCTTAAGGAATTTATAGGCCGTTGAACTGTAGGTAAGGAATATGGGGAATAAAAAAAAGAAGAAGAAAAAAACAAAGAAGAGAAAAATAAACTATGATGAATTGGAAAAGATCAATGGCTTATGAAAGAGAGAAGAAAGCGAGAAGGAGACAGAACTTTCTACTCCACTAGTTGAGTGACTGAGTAATCAAGATTGTGCAGAGGATTGTGCAGAGACCCCTGTCCGTTCTCACGTAAAAGGGTTACCCGATCATGATTATGTGAAGTAGCTTAGTTGTGTTGAGAACTAAGTAACCAGGTATGCACAAGTGACCTTTGTTCATTCTTAGGTAAAAAGGTTCTTTGAAAATTTGAGAAAATCAAGAAAAGAAAAGAAAAAAGAAGTAAACTAAAAGGTGAAAAAAAAAAAAGAGGTGATGCAATTTGCTCTTGATCTTACATGATATGTTCCCTCATGTTCAAACCTGTGGGGAGATGGTTTGGTGGGTTTCTTAAGATGAGCAACATGCAGACTACTTACCGTTAACAAGTGATAGCAACATCAAGATGCTCGGGAAATTGGAAACCAAGAGTGGTACACTTACATGTTCATTGGGTGTCATGTGGAAACGGGAAGATTTAGGAGAGTTAGGCTGTGAATGAGTGTGCAACCGTCACTGGAGCGAGGTAACTAAAACTCTTCTGAAATTAAGATGGGTGCCTGGCCAAGCCTTCTATACACATTTGAGCCATGAATACTTGAACCATATCTATGTATGTTAGGGAATGTTGCTAGGGACAAGCAACTCTCAAGTGTGGGGGTGTGGCATTGCCTAAAATTATAACTAATTATGGTGTACATTTAACTAGGTTGGTGACGCATATTACTCATGGTAATGTTAAAATTGTGTAAAATGGACGTTGCATCAAACAAACCTTACAATGGAAGAAAATGCTTAAATCGTACATGAATTACATTAAATTTTATCATGAATTTATCTTAGTGTAAGTAACATTAAATTGTATGGCGCTATGAAAGTTTTCATGGTTGTAGGGATTAAACAGCAAATTTGGAAGGATGCTAAGTTGAATTGGAATATTCAATTTACCTAAAACTTTGAGAAATAAAGGAAAAATAAATTGGCTCTCCAATGGAGTAAAAATCAGATCGATCGAACATCAGATGAGGAAGTTACACAAAAAAAGTATGAACACCGCCAAAATAGTTGGAAACCTTCAATAGGCATGGTCAGAGCCGCGATTGCAGAAGTTGAAGCCGCAGTCGTGAGAAGGTGTTCCGTGTCCGCTACGAGGACCATACCATGCAGTGAATTTTTCACAGTTGGGGGCACGACTGTGGTTTAGGAAGCCATGATCCCAAAAAGGAGTTTCACGGCCGCAGATGAAGACCACAGCGTGCACTGGAATTACCACGATTGGAGCTGCGATCGAGAGTGATCATGGGAAGAAGAGCCACAATTGCGGGAGATGGCGTAAATAGATATGTTATGTTTGAAAATTGGATTTTTTTTTTTGCCATTTTCGTGTATTGGCTAGTTTGACATAGTTCTCGTATATATAAAAAAGAATTTTGGACGAAAAGGGTAGTGGCGGCTAAGGAAAAGAGCTAGAAACTTGAACTTCAAGCAGGCTACATCATTCAAGAGCAAATTGGAAGAATTCGTACAGTGTTGAAGACATAATCCGGCCAATTGTTCAAGACCGTTGACTAAGATTTTCTTATCTTTTTCTTGTTTTCTTGAATAATAGGATTATGAATTTGATTATTACACTTGTATGATTTTTTTGGATTGCTAAATTTCTACTTTGGGACCCTATGTCAATTGAGGACTTTTAACAAATACGTGTATGTGATTTGTTTTCGTTGTTCTTATTATTTGTAATTTTGAATTCATGTTTTCAAGTGTTTGGTAGTTCTTGATTTAATTGTGATTACGTGGGGAATAATGAGAGTGAAAATCGTGGGTTAGACATCAATTGTAAAATGTAAATTTTGAAGGAATAGTAGAAGTGAAACCTTGTAATTTATGTGGGGCGAGTGTTAATATTCATATTTTCAACTTAAGTGAAACGTAGGAACACGCTTGTTGAGTTGAAGCTCTGGGATAATTCAAAAGAATATCTCAAAAATTAAAAGATTATCGCACCATAATAAGCCAATTGAATTTGATTGCAAATGCATCTGTTATTCGTTGAATTTCTACACTATATAGGGGCCCTAGCCTTCTCATAATTGAATCTTCTTTAATTTGAAACTAACTTGATTGCTTCAAGAAATCTTTGTTTTTTTTGTTTTCTCTCGTTGCTCTTATTCTCTCTCTTGCTCTTGAGGCGATTTAATTGACATGTTCTCAATCACAGCAATAGACACAATTCATACCTTTCCTATCAACATGACACTCGTACTTAATCAGTACTAATTATCATAAATTTAATTTTGATATATTACAACCACACGTATCAATGACTTACTTTAAAAGGGGCTGGTATGGGGAGTGCGTGGTTTTTACTAGTTTATCTGAAATGCTGCAGTTCAAATATCTTTTTGTGGCGTTGTAACAAGTAAAAAAGGTCGCAAAGTACTCGCATTCTAAATTACGAGGCGTAGATTAATGGGATTATTTCTTTTGTTCTTTTTCTGTGTTCTAATACAATAAACACGCAATGCTTGAAACTCTTTTGACATTAAAACCATATTTTTTTTCGTGCGATATATTCGGTTAAAAAAATTGGATGATGAATTTGTTTTTGAAGTGAAACAATTAATTACATTAAAATAGTAATAGGTAATTCAATTCAAATAGTCAATTTTACTCTAAGGACTGCCAAAAAAGGAAGAAGAAGAAGAACAGTGCTGCTTATTTTTTATTTGGAGTGTGTATAAAATGCCATCGTTTAACTGCATGAGACAAATAAAAATTAATGGTATGTCTCAATAACTAATACTAATAAAAATCGCACATGCTATACATTTACAAAATCACTTATAAATTACAATATTATCATGTTTCGAATTAAAGAAATAAAATTATTTAAAATTAAAATATACAACCATGCATAAAAAATAAAGAATTATCAAAAGAAATTGAAAAGAGAAAATATATTTTAAAAAAGGAAGAAAGAAAGCACAGAAATTCTTTTTTTTTTTTTTTTTCAAAAAGGAAACAATAATTGTGTGTTCAAATAAAATGAGCTCGCATCCTTCGAACTATAAGTTATGACGGCTTAATACATCGCCATCAGTTTACAGCACACCGAAGTTAAAAGCCAATACAACCAAGAATCATGTAAGTTTTCCCACATATAGATAGAATCCATCAGCTTTTTGGTGAACAATCAAAGTCAGCTTACATAGTCTCTCATGTACGTGCTTCGATGAACAATCAGTTCCTCTGCCACTAATCGGATGCCGGCACTCTGCCGATAATCATAGGCAGCCAAGCAGAAACGGGCGTCCACGAGATCGCCGGGAGTGAACAGAGACTCCACTTCATCATCTTCAAGTCCACTAAGCACAACCCTGTGTGTGACTGAACCATTATTCTGATATATCTCTGTCGCAGATTCACCGACGGCTACAGTTTGTAGGCTGCGCTTTCACATATGTCAACAAGATTATCATTTCTTTGTTGGTCCACAAGGAAATTATATCAGCAAAACCAGGAGTTCTTCATATATATAACATTGAGTGAGAATGCATTAAAATTCTACTCATATTTCGGAATGTAGGGCCAAAAATAATACCGACACCCGTTAAGAGAAACTTACCGCAATCGGACAGTGGGAGCGCCGGCCTTCATGGTTACCGCAGGTTGCCAATCCGAGGAGCTACCAGAGTCAAACCACAGATTCCGGGCAAAACTATCAATGTTGTCCAAAGTTGTACAGAGAGTAGGCGGTGCATCCACCACGAAAGACAATTTTGGCCGACCAGCATTATCGACAAACTTTTGTTGGAGTCGGATCCCAAAACGAACCTCGAGCCTCATATACCGAAATTGCAATTTTAAATTTTGGAACAGAGTGTGCATGTCCTGAGGCCCTTGGAAGAAGAGGGAAAGGGTAACTGATAGCAAAGGTGTTGTTGAGTTGTCATGAGGCCTCAAGAAGTCATTACGGCCATAGGAATGCCGATACCCTATGTTGTTCGCGGGAAGAGCTTTAATTTCTAGTTCACTTCCAATGGCCACCACATCAAACGGGTCAGCTCTTGCAGGGTTTGGTTCGATCAGAGGCAATATTATTTCACCTTCAGGTGTAATGAGAGACAGTATCCGATGATTTTCCTCCATTTTCCTCGACGACGACATGCTTTCACGCCGACCGGGGGCTGGAAATATGTCTGGGAGGGTAGATTCCTGCCAGGAAAGTTAAAAAAGCAGTATCACCAGATGATTTGTAGTGCTCATTGCATTGGAGAAAGGGAGATGGATCAAATTAGACGCAATCAGAGTTGGCAGAGAAGTCTGCAGGGCTGTTCCATTGCGATTAAATATATTCTAATCGTGCTCTTGAGCAAACAAAATAAGAGTCCAGCAGGTAAAAGACTCGTAAGGGTCGGTAGCCACAGTGGATGCAGAACAGACCGACTTAATTAAAGATGCATTCATCTGTAGGCAGTTGCAAGTTTCAAGACAACATTAGCAACTGAGATTAGTGCACCAAGGACCTTCCTCCGTATTGCCAACGTTAACAGTAAAGGTATCTACCATTTAATCATCGCCGTATTTCCTCTCTCTCCTTACCCACAAGATTCTCCGTCAGCTATTTGTAAGGCAGAGTCGCATTAGAGGTGGCACAAGACACGCGACAGAATGAGATGACAAGGAACATAAATGGTATCAAGTTGGCTTCACCTTATCGAAATGGCTCGTGTTACTATATTTGTGCTGGCACATTTGTATACAATCACTTTCATGTGAAGTCCAATTATAGTCAGTATCTAAACAATCCTGGACTCTAAATGTTTGTTATTAAGATGGAGGTACAACATCTTGGAACCAACCTGCAAATAGAGGCTGGAATAAACTCTTGGTTAATGGGAACCTTGATGCGAACATATTTGATGTCAAGAAGAGGAAGCATGGGTACACATTGGATAGACTTCAAATACTTCTAAACTTGCACTACATGTTGGAGACAACGTTGTTACACTATTTGATGCTTATCTACAACCAATCTAGTTGGAGTCAAATATGGTTCACAAGAGTTTGGGTGGACTGGAGCGCATTCATTCCAAAACTATAAATATCAACTCATACCAGATGTGAAGAAAACCTTGGTGAAGATGCTAGCTGCTGGCTGCGAGAGTTATTGTTCTTCAGAGTATTTTATATTCTTAAGAGACTTGAAGTGTGTGAATAACCATGCAAGACACAAACAAACTAAGTATTTGAAAGTTAGACTAAAGGTAGTTAAATTAAAGCAAAAAATAGAGGTCTTTTGATGCCACCAACTGATTAGCTACCTTAGGAGAAAGTGTAGAGTTTATGGTAAGGTGTGAGAGTTATTCACCTTTGTTTTCATTATATTTTAGTTAAGTTACTGAAATTTACCTGGCTTTGTGCCAACAAATGTAGGAATAGATATTCGAACTGCGTTAACAAATTTAGTGTTCCATATTTTATCTTTATTGTTGATGTGAGTGTATTTTTGTACAATTATTTCTAAAGGTTCTCATAAACTAAGCTATACTGTTGTAACATTACCTACAACATTGTAGCGGTTTACGCGTGGCATCAGAGACAAGTTGCCTAATGTGCTTATTTCGAAGTGGGTGTGATCCAAGTGTTTTTCCTAAGGATATACAGATATGAGCACCAAAGAAAGAGTTTTTGTAACTCATCTCCCATTACTTGATGGATCCGATTATCCATATTGAAAGATGTGGATGCGTGATTTTATTAGATCACATGATGAGAAAACTTGTAATGCCATTAAATTTGGGTGGAAGCTACCAAAAAAAAAAAAAACAAACACCGAAGGCATGGAGTTTAAGAAGAATGTGAAAGCTTGGACTATTGATAAGCATCGTGCTGCTCTAGGTAATTCTAAAGCTGTAAATGCAATTTTCATATGTGTTGATGAACAATAATTTAAGTTGACCTCAACTTATGAGTTTGTAAAAGATGCTTGGGAGATTCTTCAAAATACTCATGAAGTGACCAGCATTGTTAGGAGTTCCAAGTTACAAATGTTGGCATCTGAGTTTAAGGATCTCAAAATGGGAGAAAATGATGTAATTGTAGATTTTACTAGCAAGATTTTCCATACAGCGAATCGAGCTTTCCAACTAGGTAAGAGATATTCTAATGCTAAGTTGGTAAGGAAAACACTATGCTATTTTCCTGAAAATTTTAAGCCAAAAGTAGTTGCAACTAAGGACACAAGATATGTAAATAATATGCGTTTAGATGAACTTATGGTATGTTTACAGACATGTGAATTGAACATGAATTTTGCTCAAAAGGATAAGGAAAAGGACATTGTTTTTCAATGTGAGGACTCTAGTGATTTCTAATAGTGATTGCTCTAATATTGATATTGATATGACATACTTGGCCAAAACTTGAATAGATTGCTGCAGAAAAAGAAGTTTAATCGGTCCAATAAATCTGAAAGCGTATCCAAATATCCAAAGAAAACACCAAAAACATTAAGAAGAAGGAGAAAGTTGATACACAAAAGAAAGGTCTATAGTACTATAAGTGTGGTGGTTATGGCCATATGCAGGCCATTTGTGCCAACAAGTAGGGATAATTCATAAATACCACTTGAAGTGAAAAAGGATTTGAAGAATCCTAAGAGGAAGACAAGCAAACAAGTAATCGTGTAGTAATTAATTCTATTAGTAGGAAAGCTCAATAGCAACATCTAAAGGACATTCAGACTCTAATATTAGTAATTGTGAAGAAGACATTCGTATCACTTACCAAATGGCATGTGATAAGCCACTGTCACTTCAAGTGAAAAATGACAATCTCAAGAAGCTGGTACGTAGATTAAATAATGAAGTTCAAAATTTGATTGAAGAAAATCACAAATTAAATGTTGAAAATAAGAAACTTGAGATCATGTGTCATGAGGCTAATAGAAAAGCTGATAAGGTTGTGCATGCTCTAACACAACTAAATTCTGGAAGAGCTAAACTGGATGATGTACTATCTATGGGAAATAATGTAAAAGATCGAACACGTTTGGGCTTTATGGAGAAAGAAGAATCAAGTATACAATAATCAAAGGAAATTATGTTTTTAAGAGAGACTACTCCACCAAAGCCTAATCAAATACTAATTAGAAAGGATTCCAAGAGAAGAAAAAGAAGATTGAAGGAATTTTGTTCCCTTTGCAAGAAACGTGGACATTTAGTTGGAAGATGTTTTGTGCTACTTGATCACATGGTGAATGGGAGTCATGTTCTAGCAAATAGTGGCAACAATAAAGGTAGAAAAGGTTCTGTAAAGAGAATTGGGTAAAAAGGTCTAAACTTAAAAGCCTTATCACTTATCTCTTCGTGCTTATTCAAAAGAAACATGATACTTCAATAGTGGTTGTTCGAAGCATATGACAGGTGACTAAAAGAATCTTGTTGACTACAAAACCTTTCTTAGAGGACATATGGAATTTGGAGATGAATGAAGATGTCGCGTGGTTGATAAAGGAACACTCATGGTGGATGGAATGGCCAGATTACAAGGAGTACTACATGTGGACGGTTTGAATGCTAACATATTAAGCATAAGTCAATTGTGTGATAAGAATATATTAGTTAAATTTACAAAAGATTGATGTCATGTGTATAATGATCAAAAGAAGTATATCCTTGTTTGAAATAGATCAGATGACAATTGTTACACTTAATAGTATGTCGTGCTTGAAATCTACTATTGATAAAGGATTAAAATGACATTATAGACTTGGTCACATAAACTATCAAGACTTTTTTTTAAAGTCTAGAGCCGTTAGAGGATTGCCAAAGTTACCCAAGACACCAACCCAAATATCTGGACCATATCAACTAGGCAAATAAAAGAGGTAACTCACAAAAGGCTACAACATCTTGTCACCTTGCGAGTATTAGAGTTGCTACACATGAACTTAATGGAGCCTACAGACGTTGTAAGCATTCAAGGAAAAAGGTATACCTTTGTTAGCGTAATTGATTATTTCCAATTCACTTAGGTTGACTTTTTGAAGGAAAAATTGAACACCTTGCTGGCATTACTAGCAACTAAAAAAGAAGAGATTGTAGGAAAAATTGTCAAGATTTGCAATGATTACAAAAAAGAGTTTGAGAATCACCAGTTTAATCAGTATTATTGCCAACACGAGCACTTTTCTCCAAAGACACCATAATAAAATGGTGCTATTGAATGCAAGAATAGAACCTTGCAAGAGATGTATAAAGTTATGTTGGCTACAAAGGATATCAACAATAAATTGTGGGTTGAGGTTGTAAGTACAGCTTGTTATATCATAAATAAAGTGTACGTGAGGCCTAAGTTGATGAAAACACCTTACGTGATTTAGAAAGGAAGGAAACTCATAGTTGCATACTTTCACACTTTTGGCAATAAATGTTACAGGTTGAAAGATCGAGAAAAACTTGAAAAATTTACAAGTATGTTGATGGTTTCTTTCTTGGCTATTCTATTAATAATAAAGCTTATATAGTATACAACAATATAACCATAACTATGATGCAGACCATCAATATTGTGATTAATGATGATAATTCTATACAAAAGACCCCCCAAGTGTAGAAATTAGTTGATGAGAAAGATCCGCAACCAACTAAAGATGTTAATACATCTACAAATGAATAGCCTCAGATTTTGAAAGAAACTGTTGCAACATTAGAACCAACATCAACAATTGATGTAGGCACGGGCCCCAAACTTTGACCTAGAGTTCGTAAAAATCATCTAGCAAAAGTTATAATTAGTGATGTGAATGATGAAAGAAGGACTCAAGATAAGTCTAAGGTAAATTATCGAGACCTTAATAGTTGCTTTTGTTTTGTGTCAATTGTGGAACCTAAAAATGTAGATAAAGCATTACAAAATGAATTCTGGGTAATAGAAGATGAATTGAATCAATTTGAAAGGAATCATACATGGGCTCTTGTTGAAAAACCTAAAGATGCTAAAGTGATTGTTATAAAGTAGTTCTTCAAAAACAAGACAAATGAGAACAGTGTGATAACTAGAAACAAGATTAAACTAGTGGCTCAAGGATATATATATAGGTTGAAAGGGATAGATTTTGATGAAACTTTTGCCCTTATAGCGAGACTTGAGGCCATCAGATTTTTTCTAGCCATAGGTTGCTCACTAAAGTTCAAATTATTTCACATGAATGTGAAAAGTGTTTTTTTAAATGGCTTCTTGAATGAAGAATTTTAAGTTAAACAACCAAAAGGATTTATTAATTCACATCATATTATTCACATATACAAATTGAAAAAAGCCTTGTGCATACTAAAAACAAGCTCCTCGAGCTCAATATGAGAGGTTAACAATTTTTTGTTGAAAAATGGCTACAATAGAGGGATAGTTAATAAAAACTCTTTTTATGAAAAAAGGAATAAAGACACCATAATCACACAAGTTTATGTTAATGATATTATTTTTAATTCTACATCACAAAATATGTTGGATGCCTCCGTGAAAAGTAAGCAGCAAGAGTTTGAGATGAGTTTGGTTGGGGAACTAACATATTTCTTAGGGCTGCAAGTGAAATCATTGAAGGAAGGTATGTTTATTTCCTAAACTAAATATATTAGAAATTTAGTGAAGAAATTTTCCCTTGAAATAGGAAGACATGTTACAACATCTATGGAAACATTAGTAAAACTTCCTAAGCATGATTAAAGAAAACCAATGGATAAAAGCTTATATAGAAATATGATTGAAAGCTTGTTGTATTTAACTGTTAGTAGACCTTACTTATGTTTCAATGTGAGAGTTTGTATTAGATATCAAGCAGCTCAGAAGGGAAACTATATAACAACAATTAAATGGATTATAAGGTATATAAATTTAATTTTTGATCATGGCATATGGTATTTGAAGGATTCAAAGGTTAGTTTATGAGATATACTGATGCCAATTGGGTTGGGAATTATGATGACCGAAAGAGTATCACCTTGGGTGTTTCTTTGTCAGAAACAATCTAATATCATGGTATAGTAAGAAACAAAAATTGTATATCACTTTCTACAACTGAGGTAAAGTTTATAGCGGTAGGAAGTTGTTGTGCCCATTATAGATAAAACAAATGCTAAATGGTTGTGGGATAAATATTAACGACATGACGATCCTATGTGACAAAAAGTGCGATTGACATTACAAAGAATCCTATACAACATTCAAGAATAAAGCATATTGACATAAATCATCACTTTATTCGTGAGCTCATGGAAAACAAAACTATGGTTGTGAATCATGTTGCAACAAAACATCAACATGTTGATATATTTACCAAGGCATTGGATGCTAATAGATTTGATTACTTGAGAAAATCACTAGGCTTATGCCTAGTTTGATTTTCATTGAAATTGAAGACTTAAAAAAAAGGGACTTCTTGAATTTCTGCCAGAATTGAAGTCTTCCAAGAATAACAAGAGCTTAGTTGCAAAACACAATTTTATTTTCAAATTAGTGGTTATCTCTCCTTAATAACTAATGTTATACCATTTGAAAGATATAATTATCGTAATCAGTGTTGTAATTGTCTTATTCTTCCAAAAAAAATTTCCTTTCTTCAAACCCTATTGTTGGTCTACGACTTACTGCAAGAAATCATGGAAGGAGAAGGCACTTCAAGCTAATCACTAAGAAATCCTCAATCAGGCAACAATTCTCCAATTGCCCATAGAGACTCGTTACCTAAGAAAACCCCTTTGCTGTAGAAAGACTCACTAACCCTATCAGACGAAAATATTGCCTTGAGTTCAATCATCCTTAGTGATGAGGCTAAAGATGCAATCTGACTTCGACACCGTGACCCCTACGCCACCGGTGGGATAGCCATATGTTCCCTTGAATATGAAGATGCAAAACCAAAGCCCTGCAATCCCTCCATTGAGCACACACAAAAAGAAGGAAGTAAGGAAAACTATTGATTCGTAGCCTTTTAGACTGGTATGGAAGACCCTCAAAAAAATCTACAAAACATGATCCAAAACAAATGAAGGGTCTTGAAAGGGTCCTAATGATGTTTTGTTGAAGGAAATGCTAAGAACTAAAAGGAAGGTTGGGAAAAAGTCTTCACAACAACCTGAAATGCCAAAGAAGGCTAAGGTGGATAAAGAAAGGGCAAAGTTGATGATAATGCTCCTGTGATCCATTTGAAAGAAAAAAAGAAACAAAAAGGTTAGTGAAAGGAGTGATAAGCCCAAGAAATCTAAAGGTTCAACTAGTTTGGAGTCTGTTGAGAGAGTGACTGAGAAGTAGTCATCAAAAAGAAAAGAAAAGTGGCAGAAGAAGCACCTACGCAGAATGTGAAGTTAAAAGAAAGGGAAAGAAAGAGTGATTGAGGATCTGCCAAAATCACTACCACCAACTTTAGCCAAATCAAACAAAGGGAAGGAAAAAGCAATTGATGACTCACCTCCTCCTATCAAGAAATCAAAGATGGTCAAGCTTGCAAAGCCCTTAAGATTGTTCTTCTATTCAGAAACAGCTTACCAACACTATGGATATGTTTCCTCTTTTGACTTTACAATTGACTGGTTTATTGATGAAGAGTAGTCTACTAGAGTGGAATTTATAAATTTCTTGAAACAACATAGACTACTTGTGTTGGCGAAAGCCTATAATCATTTTATTGCTCTTATAGTGTATGACAACATGTTTAAGCGAATTGATAACCCTGACTGTGCTTGGGATCATCGAGTGTATGTTCAAGGAGGGTTTATTAGATTTACTCCAAATATGATTAATATGGCTTTGGATTGGCCTAAGCGTGACTTGGATACTCTATATGGGTCAGAGCATTGCACTGACTGCAATAAAATAGCTAATGTGTTGAATAGTGGGAGGATGATCAAATGGTCTATGTCTAATACTTTAAAGTTAATCTAAGCTTACCTTGAACTAAACTGAACTGTATTGTTATAACGCCACCTACAACACTACTACGGTTTACAGCTGATACAACCAAAACTTATGTGTCTTTATTTCAAGCTAAAAAAAAATGTGAAATTACCAAATATAGGACAGATGCACAGTTCTTAAGGACTTGAAGATTCATGCGAACATCATCCAAACTCCTGCAAGGCACAATATAAGTACTAGTGAAATCCGAATTTCATAGGCAAAACAAAAAGTCAAACATGTGACAAGTTATCAAGAGGGTGTTTGGCTAAGAGCTTATGATCTACTTATAAGATGCTTTTATATCTTATACCTCATGCATCTTATTTTAAAAATAAGCTACAAGGTATTTAAATAAAAATAATAAGATCATCTTATAAGACTTGTTTTCTTTTTTTTTTTTTTTTTTGGAAATTATAATTATAGAGTGCAATAATGTTAAAAATTGAACTGCATATCATTAATATTTAAGAATATTATTTTTCATTTTTTATACACAAAATGTATAAATTTCCATTCAGCTCCCATTGATCCAATGGAACAGTGCTTGTTGGGTTATAACCTCAGGCGGGTCTGAAACACAAGAATGAACATGCTGGTTGGAAGTAAACTTCATTAGTGCAAATTTCTGATTGTTTGGCTTATTAAGTGGGTAATCACTTTTGTTTATTCTAGATACGGCAAAACACTGATATATATATATACAACCAAAAACTATCCAAAACCAAACAAAAAGAAAGAGACCACCAAGGCCAAACTACTCACTACTAAATTAAACTTCCAATAACCAATGAAACAAGCTGGATCAGGAATCAAGTAAACTAACTAATCTAATGGATCAGCTGATGCCACCACAACAGTAGTGAAAGCAGAACGAATCAACTTCTTTAGTGAAATGAGATTTTAAAGAGGCATACTGAATAAAGAGGGGCACACCTACCTATGTGTTTGCTCGCCAAGATCAAAATATCTTGCAAGGCTAGCCATCTGAGAAATAATCTCAACATCATTTTATGTATACATGTGTGTGTGTGTTTCTTTTGAGAAATAATCTCAGAAAAATTATACGTAGTAGCAATTCTTGCACACGCTTGCATGTAAAATTCAAAGCATAGATAATTATCACATTACAACATCTATCTCTACGGAATAATATTGCATATGAATTTTACTTTATAATTAATAATCTAATGAAAATATCATTCTAATTATGCATAATTATCAAATATTAATTAATTGTACCAATGTAATGAACTGTAAAATTATTTTAACAAAGAGAGGAGAAATAAATGACACATGATAATGAAAAACAAACAGAAGAAGAAGAAGGGTACCATAATAAAAATAATAAAATTATTGCATGATTGATCATTTTAATAACAAAACTTGAAACTTATATTAAAAAAAATCTTTCAAAAGATTAGAGCAAGAAACAAGTAAGAAACGAAATGAAAGACATAACTAAAATCAATAAGCCAAGAAGAGAGGAGAGAAATGCAAGAAAACAAAAGAATGCAGGTTCGTTCTTAGTAATTTATCATATGGGACCAAAGTTCGTTAACACAATAGCTTTGCGCTTAGTACCGTTGTACAAAAAGCTCACAAAGCTTTGGAAATATGCGATGCACAAGGCTCATCATGAAGGATGCAAGAATACTTCAACTTTTGCAGTAAATATTGGATTACAGTCGTTTCTCTCCATTCAGCAACAGAAATTATAAACCAAGGAAACGAAAACCACTTAACTAGCATAAACTTGAAGGAAAGAAAACGTTCACAGCATGTTTGGTTTAAAGGAAAACGATAAGGAAAGGTAAAGAAAATGAAAGAAATTTATAGTGTTTGGTTGAAAAGGATTTCAACGAGGAAAGAAAAATTTAGAAAAAAAAAAAAGAAATAAAATCAATAAAAACTTAGAATTGAATGTTTTTGTAATTTGAGAAAAAAGAACGAAGACATTGATAAAAAAAAAATAGAGTTGATGATGCTTTCGCAGGAGCAAGAGTTACAATTACAAAAAGCATTTTTAATAAGATTTTCTTTCTTCTTAAATTACAATTTCTTTCTAATTTTCCTTTCCATAAGATTTTCCTTATTAACCAAATAATCAAAAACATTTTCCTTAACATTTTCTTTTCTTTTCTTTTCTTTTCCCCTATGAACTCTAAGAACCAAACATAGCATTAATTTTCAATAAATCCGAAACATTCTAACAACTGGCTCAAAGCTGGAGCTAAAGTTTACAAGGTAACAAATTCTATGCTCCAATAATTCTAAAAGGCTCCAAGAATTTTGACAAATATGCAGGAGTATACTTACCTTCATATCACCAGCTCTCGGTCCAAACTTTTGAGTTAGTAGATGTAGTGAATCAATGATTCCCTTAGGCTCGGGAGCTGGCATGTTAATTTCATCAAAAGCCTGTTTTAAAAGAACACGATCAAATTCTAATATATTGTGACCAGCCCACGTTCTCCCTGCACAAAGAATGTAAAAAGAATAAGGATGCATTAGTATGTATGTTCCAAGAACCTATTACAACAAAATTTTAATCCGAAAATGTAACTTAAAAGGTGTTTGGCTAACTTATTTTTAATAGTTTTAAAATCATGTAACTTATAAGATGTTTTTGGATCTTATAAACTCATAACCTTATTTTAAAAATAAGCTAATAAAGTATTTAAATTTATAATTGTAGTTTGTTATAATTTTTTACTACAATAATGAAGAATATAAGCTAATTATCTTTAACAAAATATAATTTAAGAATATTTATATCTTTTTTAACATATGAAATAAAGTACCTCATAAAATGTTTGAAAATAAATTAGAAATTTCTAATTTAGCTTTAAAGAGTTTATAAACTCTTTTATTAAAAAAATTACCAAACATTTGTAAGGAATTTATAAGTTTCCAAACACCTTATAACATATTTTAATAAGCATATAAATTCACTCAAACATTCTCTTAGTTTAAAAAAAAAAAAAAACAGTCTATCATAAATCACATAAAAATCTACCAACTTCCTCTACAAGCAATTGAAGGCATATCTTCTGCTTCTGATAAAAAAAAAAAAAAAAATCGTTTCCAAATCAACCACGCGGACCAAAAAGAAGAATAGGGACAACAAACAAATGAAAAATAAAAATAAAAATACCTTAATTCTGCAATACTGTACTTAAATGATATCTTTTGTGGTTATTGTTGGGAGTGCGGCGGGCCCGACTACAAACTCTAATTGAATTTTATTGGGCAAGAGGAGAAGCCCAATCAAATTGGGAGCATCACCCACGAACAACGTATGTTGGGCCTGGAGCGGAGCCCAACAAAATCAGGGAGAACTGTTCACGGGCCTGTGCGTGAGCATGTATATAAGTGGACTTGACACCATATATTAACCCAAAACCTTAAGGCTGTGAGTTATGGGTCAAGTATCCACTTTATATACAAGTCACTTTTCTCTTTTTCTACCAATGTGGGATGCCACTTTTTCTAACTCATATTTGTTTCCTAACAATCTCCCCCTCAAATATGAGTTTCTTCCACTTGCTCCCCCTCAATCAGAAACTTCCCCTCAATCAGAAACTTTCTTCCACTTGCTCCTCCTCAATCAGAAACTTTTTAAGTATCTTACAGTTTTCACTAAGTTGTTCATCAATGCCCATCAATTCTTTGGGCCTTCCTTCTATGGGGTATGGGCTTCCCTTGAGTTCTTTGAGCACACTTTACATGCCCATCACTTTTGTGGGCCTTCCTTCCATGGGGTATGGGCTTCTCATGAGTGCTCTGAGCACACTTTGCATGCTCATCACCAAGTTGCTCATCAATGCCCATCAATTCTGTGGGCCTTCCTTCCATGGGGTATGAGCTTCCCATGAAATCTCCGACCACACTTACATGCCCATCACTTCCGTGGGCCTTCGATGGGATATGAACCTCCCATGTGATCACAACCATCTTCATACTCGTCCCAAGCTGAACCATCAGCTCTGATACCACTTGTTGGGAGTGCGGCGAGCCCGACTACAAACTCTAATTGAACCTTATTGGGCCAGAGGAGAAGCCCAATCAAATTGGAAGCATCACCCACGAACAACGTATGTTGGGCCTGGAGCGGAGCCCAACGAAATCAGGGAGAACTGTTCACGGGCCTGTGCGTGGGCATGTATATAAGTGGACTTGACACCATATATTAACCCAAAACCTTAAGGCTGTGAGTTATGAGTCAAGTATCCACTTTATATACAAGTCACTTTTCTCTTTTTCTACCAATGTGGGATGCCACTTTTTCTAACTCATATTTGTTTCCCAACAGTTATTAGTGTATGGCGCACTGAATTGCAGATGAAATTGCTTTTAGGTTAGTTATTGCAGGAACTTCTCCTTAGCCTTTTCATCATCGTCATTTGCATTAAAAACAAAACAAAAGAAGGCTAAACTTTAAAATTAGCTAGGAATAACACAGCATCAAATGCCTCCGGGACTAGAAAAATGAATGGGGAACGCAAAGATATGGTTTTCCTCAACACCTTAAGCAGCAATTAGGTATTTTGTGACCTTGATAGGCAAGATGAATTGTTATCACAGCCATCTCTTGCTTACTGATAATTTCAACTATTATAATGGTTTTATTACTGGATAAAATGCAGTATTTCATCTGCGAACTAATAACAGACTTCAGAAGAATAAATGCAAAGTTGTTCTTCTCTTTTTCATTTAAAAAAGAGTCAAATTTCCCCAAAAAAAAAAAAGCCGATAACAATCACGTCATAGAATCAATTATTAGTCATTCTCTAAACACCGAACAAGTTGTCGAATTTCGACAAAGTAAACCAGCAATTCCTACAGACCGTTGGCGAGCAAAACGAAATACCGTGAAGGAATTCGTAGACTTTGTCGGCAATATCACCAAAAGTGGGGGCATAAGCCACCTTTTCCCGGGAAATGCCATTGGATCGGTCGGAGAGAGAGGCCACAAGGGAGGGATCCGCGGGTCGGACGAGAGTGTCGTACCTATCGAGCTCCTCGAGCTTCCAGGGGCAGACCAAAATGGCTCCGAATTCCAAAATGGCACGAGCCCGCCCGGGTCCGCTCGGCATCGTCGTCTCCAAGTCGAAAAAGACTATCTGGGCTCGTCCATCGTCCATTTGTTCTTCTCTTCCTTTCCAAGAGAAATGGAACATCAAATATCGCTTCTCGTGTGTCCTGTCCTGTCCTGTATATATACGAAAAAATTAATATGCAGTTGAATTTCGTGCATGTATGGGAAAAATGAGTAGCTTAGCGAAGAAGATTTGGGTTTTGAGACAGCGTTGGGGGAAAAGAACAAAGAATCCGCGTGAAACCATGCAAGGAAGTAAATTATAAATAAATAAATTGATATTTTCACATGTAAATTTTTGAAATTTTTGTTTTTATTAATTGTCGTATACATTCACACGTTAATATTTAAATATAACCATTACATTAATCTAAAATCAAGTTATTAGTTATATACGTATCATTGAAATAATCACAGAGAACTCATATACAGAATTACATTTTCTAATTATTATATAGTGTCATGTATTTTTATTTTTTTTGTAGAAAAAACTTAGTAAGCATATGATTTAACATATATAGTAACTTGATGTCTCCAAAAATATTACAAAGTAGACAAGTTAAGTATATAGTTTATTATTTGATTACTATTCATAAAATACCTCAACTTATACATTCATAAACATAGCTCGCAACACAAATATAAACTGACATGTATAACTAAGACAGTTAGTAAGTCATACTAATTGCCTTGAACTTAATTAGGTTTAAAAATATATTTGATTCTAATCTAACTTAAATTCAAAATTAAATAATTTTTAAAGTCAATCTTACTACTCGTCTCGAACTCCAGACCAATTTCAAGTTTTACAAAACTACATAAGTAAATTTCGAGTATTTGGTAAGTTTAACTTACTACAATTTTATTCATTAATCCCGCTATGTATAACTAGTTCCGCACTATGGCTACACCACTGAATAAATGAATAAAAAGGTCAAACTTTGACTCTAGAATATTTATTATCTAATATTTTGTTTAATATCTTATTTGATTTGGTTTAAAATATTAGTCAAACAAGTATATTCTTGGATTGGGCTCTCCTATATTCCAAATTTAGGTTAACTAAGAGTTACAAGGATCAATTTTGCTCTATTTGCTTCCGTCTAAGCCAGGCCTTTTTAATCTTTACAATTTTATAATTTTTAAATAATTAAAATCAAGCACCCAACACAAATCTCCAATTCCATCTCGATAACCCAATAAAAAGCACCTAAAAAGTAAATAAAGTGAAATTGGATTTCTTTTTGACTAGATAAAGGGCAAAAAGAAAAGCCATTTAAAAGAAGAAGGATAAGAAAAAAAAAAAAAAAGGGATTGATACCAAACATTTGTGCACTTGCTTTTCCTCTTTTCCTTTCGTTGCAGCTTCGAATTTCTAAGTGTAATGACACTCACATCCCACCAAAGCACTCCATGACTTCTATCATGCATAAAAATATTTTGATATGTTTGGGTACAAATTTTCATTCATTTTCGTCCAATCAAAATTTATAAATCAATAATTTAAAATATATTTCTTTTTTACTTTTATATTATTCTTAAGTTTTCACATGAATAATCCTCTCCGTCATAATTTGCATCCAAACAAAACGTAAATCATATCAAATAAATAGTGCTCTTCAAAAAACAGAAGGAACAGAGCAACAAGATAATTATTGGCTGTTTGCTTTTATAATATAGCCTTGTATTATTTTGTACCGTATCCCTCGTTTCTTTTCCCTTACAACTAATTTTTAATTTAAATTATTTACTAATCAAAGATAATTTGATTTTAAATGGAAAATTTGTTTTGTCTAACTATACAAGACACGTGAAATCAGCTTCAAATTATATTCCCTCTAAAACTAATACAAAACAAATATTTCTTTATTTTAATATATTTTTTCAATCTTTAAAAATACAAAATTAAACAAAGACAAATTGAATTTCTTCTGAATGACCGAAAAGGTAAAAATAAAAAGAACTTTTTAGAACAAAATAAAAGCAATTGGGACTATATTTTCATGACAAATATTTTTGTATTAACTTTACTTTCATTCCCCAACTCCTACAGCTTCAAAACTTAAATTATTAAAACGCTTTCACATTTAGTGCACTTCATGTCATGGCACTCATTTGTGCATAGAAATACATAATTAGGCGAAACGAATAGTATATCACATATATATGAAATTGACCTAAAAGAAAATAAGAGCAAAGAATAATTGGTTCTGTTCTTTTCCCATCTATTTCCATGGTATACTTCTAATTATTTTGGTGTATCTTCCTTAATTTCAATAGATAAAATATATACTAATTAGCCATTATATCATACGTATAGTAGAATCTAATTATTAGACATAACACGACATTACAATCCCTTATGATTTTTTAATTAATGTCATGTTTTCTTCTAAATTCTTTATCAAATTAACAAGTTTTTACAATAATTTATTTAATTAATTTAAGTTAGATCACCTCGTGTGGCAAAATTTGAAGTTTGTGTTTGATATTGTAACTTTAACACAAAAATTGCGGTATATATTACAGCATGCAATGTTGGGGAAAATGTAATTTTGGTCCACTAAAACTGCTTATTTGAAGTTTTTTTCAGGGTTTTATGGGATTTTGATTTTGGTGTCTCTTATTTGTATATATTTTATTAATTTTCGTTCTTCACTTTTTCTGTCTTTAATTCTTAGCAAAAAAAATCCGAAAAACAAAAACTAAACGCGTTCCAGACTCACACCGATCAGTACTAAATTTGGAAGAAAAATTTTCCAATTTTTGTCCTACGAGAAAAGCACTGAAATTCAATATTAGTCTCACTTTTATAATTCAAGTAAAATTTTGTTTCTCTCATATAAATTTAGTCATATTTTTTTAGTTCAATAATAATTATATAAATTTTTTATATATTTTATTTGAAATTCCAAATTATTGAACTAAGTTTTATAAGAAGAAAAAACAAATAAGTTTTTTCATACAAAACAAATTATTTATTTAAATTATAATATAAAAATAACTAAATTTTGGTTGTGCCATTATTGGCTACGTATTAAAAGAAAGATTTCATTTCCCATACGATATAGAAAAAAATCTCAAATTCAAATTGAGTTAGCCTTAAAATATTGAATCTAATCGAGTAGCTCGATCTTTTATTTGGGCTCCTAATTCAATTCTTTTTAATACTTATATAATTGATTTTCAAATGCTCCCCATTTTCTGCTATTATAAATTTAACTTTTGTCAATCTTATTTTGAACTTGCACTTCAAAAAAAGCACAACTAAACAAGAAGAAAGTATGTTGGATGTGGATTTCATATCATGACTGTATGCGTACTGGATTGACGTATTCGGACTTATGTATGCATATTGGATTGACGTCTTCGGACTTATGGACACACACGCAAGTCATTGTGGATTGCAAATTTATTTATTATAATAGAGTGTTGGGTTCATTTGAATTTGAAAGTGATCAAATAAAGTTATAAAACAAATGAATTGGATCATCTAAAATAAACTGTGAGGGATTAATTATTTATTTTGTGTAAAAATCCAATGGTTCAATTGACAACTATTGATAGGCCAATTGGCTCTTAGGTCTATCAAATTTTTGACATAAATAAAGTGACCTGGTCCCCAATTGACATAAATTACACAGAAAAACTTCTGGTGCAAGTTTTCATCTAGAATAAGGCTCCCATACTCTAGAAAACTCTATAACCAATCATAAGACCACCAATTCGATATTCACACACAGTAAACAATGGATCTAGGCATGCATTTATGTGCTTTTAGTATTCATGTGATTTTCAAAAAAGTATTCAGATCTTGGGGTTTTTATGAATAAATCCTAGCAGAGGGTATCAAAGCAATGCCTTATCGTCAAATGACTTGGAAAAAGTCATGGGATTTTTAGCATGTTGTTTATACCATATTTTGTGGTAAATTTTGAATCCATAAGGTTTTAGGATTCATATGAATTTAGGATTGATTTTTATGCACAAAGTTTGGATTTTGATGCATTGCTACATGTTTTAATTAATTTTTATCATTACACAAGTTTTGGTGAAAATTTTGAGATAAAAGGCATTGTTCATTGGGTGCTGCCATGGAGTTTCGAGTGCCATCGTAATGTGATGCCGAACCTATTAGAGATATTGCAAAATGGAGGTACAGCCTTTTTATTGTGCCCTAGTACTTTTAAAGGGGGCGCATGAAGTTTAACTTCAATTTTAGACTTGGAGTAGTCAAATTAATGTTGAAACGTGTTGAATTTGTGGTGAGGGATCACTTCGGATCAAGCTCATAGCCAATGGATCAACTTTGAGCACTTTAGTGCATTCTAGATTTGCAATCGCAGGTTTCACGATCGTGCAAACCTACACAGGATTGACCTGGGCAAATTCTAAAATTTTTTGCAATTACGATCTAATGCCCTTGCGATCGAGTGCCAACAGTGACACAATCAATAGTATAGAACCAACAAACAATCACACACACATGGATCGCAATCTAGATCGAGCGGATATGTCATGCTCGATCGCATGGTTAAGCTGGATTGATTGCGCAAGGCCAAATTTTGACTCCTTTTGAAATTTCAACCATTGGAGCCACGTTTGGAGGGCTTTTTCATCATGTCAGTCTATATTTTCAAATTTGGCATTTATTCCTTTATATAACTTGTTGCTATGGCTTGTAAAGAACAATCCTCCTTTGAAATCAAAATGTATGGAAGAAAATTTCTTCTTCTTCCTCCGTACTTTGTGTTGAAAGTGTTGAGTGATTCAATTCATAAAACTCAAGTATCAAATCAAATCATTCAACTTACTTCTTGTGATTTGTGACCAACAACTCCACGACATGGTAGTTTGTAATTCATCAGTTGTTTTCATTCTCATTTATTGTTAGAGTTTGCCCTACATGGGTACTTTCTTATTTAGTGGTTTGGATTTAATCTTGCCATTTATCCTTTGATTTGTCCTTGTTTATTTCCTTGTTTTTATCTTCCATAATTTTCCCTAAAATTTTCCATCTTCAATCCTTACTTCCACCGATTCACATCTATAAAGTCAACTCAATCAGGTTTCTAAATCTGGTTAGTTGGTTGGATTCCATCTTTTGTTGCTCTACATTTTTTCTTTTCCCTCTTTCCTTCAAGAATCCGAAAATATGAAAATATAAATATTGTGGCTGTTGGAACTTATTTTGTGGAATATTGTGTGTTTTGCTTGGAGAAAATGCTGTTGAAGTTGTAGTCTTCTTGTTAGAAATTTATTAGTGTATTTTGTTGGTTGGAGTATTGTGGTAAATGTGAACAAAAAAGGAACAAAAAAAGAAGAGAAAATGAAGCAAAAAGAAAAGAAATTGAAGAAAATTGGTACAAAAAACAAACAAAAGGAGAAAAGGAAAAAAAATGGTGAAGTTTTGTTGTTGGGAGTGTTTAGGACAAAAACAATTAACTAAACATGTTGTCAAATCGATCCCAAAAGGAGCCAAATCAAGCGACACATTTGAATTCCCAACCCTTTCTCTATTCAAACCTTGCAGTTGATTAGTCGCAATCGATCACCCTTCATCTTTATCGATCGCACATTGAGTCAGCAACATGATAGAGCCTGCACGATCTCCCTACCAATTACCTTCACCAAATTGATTGCCCTTCATCAAAATTGATCGCTGAGTCTTTCTTTTCACACTAGATTGATCCTTTAGCATCCAGATCAATCATAAAACCCATTCTTCCTAATTTCATACCATTCCACCTGTATTTTGCTGGTCTTAAGCCTAAAAACCATCTTGAATCATCCAAGACAACCTGGAGTTGAATTAGTAAGATTAATTGAGTGATTTTAATTCCTTTGTTCTTTTTATATATGCACTTGCACACACGCACTCTACTTTACAATTTTGCCTTATGATGTCATATAGCCAAATTAGCTCCCAGATGATAGATGTGATGTGAGGGCAAGACTTGAACAATTAGCTAAAGAATTCAATGATCTCAATGACAATTAGATGGCATGCATAAAAGGTTAAGGAGGGTTGAGAAAGTCAATGACATTGCTACCACCCACCCGATGGATACAAGTACTACGTGCCTTAATTGTTTCCAATGGGGACACTTTATGAACAAGTGTCTGAATGGAAAGGCTGACATTCCCCCTTAAGCTTGGTGGTTGTGTTGAGACCAAACCGATTCCATCTATAGAGTTGAAACTATCAAGTAGAGTCTTTCAAGAGGAGGCGAAGCCTCAACAAGAAAAACCTGATGCAATTGACTTAAGGGTTGAGAAAATTGTGAAAGAGGCCATAACGGAGATAAAGTTAAGGATCGAAGAGGAGCATGGGAGTGTGAGGAGGAAATTTGAGCAAGAAAAATCCACATCAATTGAACTAGAAGTTGGGAAAGTTGAAGAGAAAGGAGTAAAAAAATTAAAGAAGAGAATGCCAAGGCAAATGATGCAATGGTTGAGGAGGAAGAAGCCTTGGGAATCGATATGAAGGATGAAGATACACACATGCATGAAGGGCAAGCAAAAGAGTGGGAACTTGAACTTCTACAAGGTCATGTATATGTAGATTCCTCTAATTTTTTATTGCCATCTTCATCCACATGAAATTCACAGGACTTGAAAATTTTTGGGCCAAAAGAGGATGTTTGGCACATAGGACATGGTGTAGATCTCAAGTACATTGATCCTTTTAATTTTCCATTGCCCTGTCCATCCACATACAATTTCCCAAGCTTGGAGTCTTTGCCAACATTAGAGCTTACATGTACATACTTGTACGAAACTTCAAAAGTTAGTTTGGATGTTCTATGCCACTCACAAATTGCACGTGTTTATTATGGGACATGTGTGATGGCAAGGGGAGTTTCCATCCTTGTGTTTGATTTAGAAGCAGCATTGGTGAAGAATCACAATGATATGGCAAGAGGTTTTTCTAGATTCATATTTGATCCTGACATACAGGATTGTAAGTTAGGGTATGCCAGTAAAGCCATATATGATGTAATTTCAATATAAGAATGTAATATTTTCTTGAGGTAGCCTTGGCGATTTGTTAAGGAGGGGACTTTTGATGGTGTCACCGATAGGATTTCTTCTCTTTTGGGTGGTTGGAAGATCACCTTGGTATCCTTATTTCCAAAGCAATACAAAAGGCTCACATCTACCTTCAAAGGCCAAGTAAGTTAGAATTGGAACAAATAGAGAAGGAAAGAGAAGAGCTTGAGAGAGGAAATTGTAAATTGAAAAATCATGAGTGCTTGCTAATTAAGAAACAAGATTTGAGGAAAAAACATGAGAAAAAGAGAACAATGAAATTTTTGAGTTGTAAAGAAAGTTTGTCTATTAATGAAAAGGTCACTTTTTCCCTCCCTAAGTTTTCTATGTCTTTTGTGTGGGAAAGTGGAACATATCCTTGATCAAGTGGCAAAGTGAGTTCCTGCTACTCCATGACATTGGAAACCAAAAATGGAAGCACACAGAACCCAAGTACTTGGAAATTCTAGGAGTCTATGTAACCTCTTCTCATTTTGTTACTCCTAGGAAGGTTTGTGATGAAATTAAAGCCGATGGCTCATATTGTCTCTTAGTTTTCACTTCCACTTCAAATTCCAAATTGATGAACCTTGAGCATATATGTGATTTGCATGATCTCTATGATTATTCTTGTGATTTGTATTCTATAGTCCATCTTCCATGTTATGGAAATTTCCTTTCTATGGTAATAGGTTGTGTGACCTTTCTTATGGTAAAAGCTTGTATTTCCTTTCGTCATTCCAATTTGTGGAAAGTTGAAATTGCACTTACTTGTCCATTACATGACATGGAAATCTTTTGGAATGTATTGTACGCCTTGAACTGTTGCACAATTCTTGCAAAATTTTACTTGAAAGGGGAATATTTGCATTTCCTTGATAAGGCACATGCTTGTCCAAATTTTGGGAATTTTATGTGCACCTTGACTTCTTATGTAGCTTTTGCCAATTTCTATTTGGAGTATCATGTTGAATTTAATAAGAGAACATTTGCTTGTCAAAATTTTGAGCCTAATTGTCCACGTCATGACATGAACATCTTTTTAAATGCTATGAGTGATTTGAATAATTGTACACTTCTTAGCCAATTTTGTTTGGAAGAAAAATGTTTATATTCTATTAATGGGATGATTGTTGGCAAATATCCATGGCATGTGTTAACTAATTGACGGGTTTAGGAGTTTGCATGGTTGGGACACTTTAGTGTCACCACAAAAATGATTTTCTTACAGTTGTACTTCCAAGGGCTTAGGCTTAGGGAACGTATAGTTCAGAAGAAAATTCTGTTTAAGGAGGACTGGCATAGGACTACAAAGACGGCTAAGTAAAAGGCCAAGTTCCTAAGGTTCCATGTGCACGAGGACTCGTTTCATCCCCCAACATATCTGTCATCAATTGGTGCTACACTCAAGTTGAGAATTCCCAGGACAAAGAATTTTACATGTGCCCATCTAGCTTAAATTAGATTTTGTAAGATTGTATTTCACCTCAGAGGACACAAGGGTGAATTAGAGACAATCCACCTTCAAAAGAAGGGGTTTAATGTGATCCCAAACCAATTGGAGGTATTGCAAAATGAGGGTGGTATTTTTATTGTGCCTTATTATTTTGAAGGGGGTAGCTTCAATTTTGGAGTTGGAGTGGCCAAATTAATGTTGAAAGGTGCTAAATTTGTGACCCAAGATTACTTCAGATCAAGCTCATGGCTAATGGATCTACTTGAAGCACTTTAGGGCATTCTAGATTTGTGAACGCAAGTTTCCCAATTGAGCAAACTAGCACGGGACCAACCTGGGCAAATCCTAAAGTTTTCTACAATTATGATCACACACCCTTGCGATTAAGTGCAAACAATGACGTAATCAACTGTACAGAATGGACGAACAATTGCACACACACATATCGCAGTCTAGATTGAGTGGATATGTAGCACTCAATCACATGGTCAAGCTGAATTGATCGACCTAAAGCGGGAAGACCAAATTTTGACTCCTTTTGAAATTTTCAACTGTTGGAGCCACTTTTGGAGGGCATTTTTGTCATTGCAACCTACATCTTCAGATTTGGCATGTATTCCTTTATGTACCTTGTTGCTATGGCTTCTAAAGAACAATCTTCCTTTGAAATGAAAATGTATTAATGAAGATTCTTCTTTTTCCTCCATACTTTTTGTTAACAGTGTTGATTGATTCAACACCTAAAATTCTAGCATCAAATCAAGTCATTTGGCTTATTTCCAGTGGTTCGTGGCCAACAACTCTATGGCATGGTTGTTTGGGTTTCCTTGGTTATTTTCACTCCCATTCGTTGTAAAGGTTTGCCCCACGTGAGATATGTTCTTACTCGTTGGTTTGAACTCGATCTCATTGTTTATCCTTTGATTTTTCCTTGTTTATTTCCTTATTTTTATCTTCCATAATTCTTTCCAAAATTTCCCAACCATTCCGGTTCGCATCACAACGTGTGGTCGTGATAGGCAAATGCCATGGGGTGTTATCCTGCAATCATGTTAGGTAGGTATTGTGCTACCCATCAAGTAACGTTGTACAGCAGTACCACTATTGTGTGGTTGCAGCAATGCTTTGACAGAACATATTTTCAGCCCAATCACATCCAGTTTATCATTAATCAAGTACAATTTTGCATTTTACATTTTGACATATGGGGACAATATTTAGATGTTTGATGAAAATATGGTCATAGTTAATTAATCAAGGTAACAACATGATAACAACATTAGATTTCTCAATTTCAAGCTTGCTTAGCTCTTCGCTTCAATTTGTTGAAGCAATATAATCATCAAAGTGACCCCTACTATGTGAGTTACTAATGTGATGTATGTCTTCTCCATGCGGGAAACATGTTGGCCTAAAGGAAGGTTGTTGTCTAGCAGAAGATAGCATACACATGTGGTAATGAGCATTAATAACTACCAAGTGTCTATTGCAAGTACCTAGTCATCCCAAAGGAAGGCTAAGTGCTTAGCAAGATCTGATTATTGATCTCGATTACTACAAAAAGTCTATCCCTATGAATTTAATCTTTGTCCAAATACTAGATTCAATGTTGTGTCAATTAGCTTGAAGATAGGTCATTGTTGTTACTTGTTTATTAATTCATAGTATTTAGTTTAATAATTGAGAGCTACTTTCATTTATAATTATTCTCTATACAGCTAATTAAGTGTGATCTTATTGCCTATCATCAGTAATAGCATTTCAATATTAAATTACACAAATATTTAAATTTTGGAAGAATAAAATAAAAGAATGATTTTAGGATGCATCAATTTGGACTTCACATTAGAGATACCTAAACCACTAATGCCTGTTGAGAAAAACAAACCACAAAAGGAAAAGGCATATGAGAAGAGGGAAAGGTCTAATTAAGTAGGTCTGAAAATCATAAGGAATGCAATATCCAAAATTTCTGGATTCTATATTTGAGGGTAGAGAAACTAAGAAGTTCTTGGATGCCCTTAAAGAGTGCTTTCCTAAAAGCAAAAAGCATGGAGACATATGATGTCATAGGAATTTTGTCTTTATAAAATACAAGGAAAATAAAAATATAAGGGAGTACAATCAAATATATTCCTTCTTGTGGGGAAATTGAATAACACTTAAAATCAAATTTCTAGAGGATTTTCTAGTACACTTACTATTGATTTCTCTATCTGCTTATGTCATTCTATGATAAGCATTGATTGTCTAAAAGATTAATGGACATTGGATGGGCTTTTCTCACATGCGGTTAAAGAGGAGGATTGAATAGTGAAACATAAGACAAAAAGTACTCGAAAGTACTCACTTCACGATTAGCTGTCCTGTCCCATCTATCACATTAAAGGAAAAGTAAGTAGATTAAAATTATAGCCCTCTAAGAGAAACAAAAGTCCTCCGGTAAAAGAAAACTCAAAAGAAAGTGTTTCTTTTGTCAAGAATCTTCTTATGTGGAGAAAGACTACATAAAGTGTCATGCTTGGCATGTGAAAAGTGGTTAGTCATTTTCTATTTTTGTACTCAAATTGCTTTGGTATTAGTTAAATGATATAATTAATAGTTGTATTTAAATACCAAAACCAATGTGAGTTATATCTATATAAAGTATCCTATACTTCTAAAGTCCTAGTGAAATTTTAGATTATTGTTGAGTGTTAGTTGTGTTCTAGAGTTGAAGAAGACTTGGTTTGATGTGTGTGTGGAAGCGTAAAAGATAAAAGATAGTAACGTATGCTAGAATCTAATGAAATTTGCATGCAAACTATGAAAAATGACCCAACGCAATGGTCTTCGGTGAATTCTAGCGAGAAGACAACCACAACCACCATGCCTCGTTAGTTGATATGTCGCGAATTAATCCAAAAAATGTTTGGAATAACTCAATTTGGAATTTAGATTCACAAGTATTAAGACACACTCAAATCAAGAGAAAACCGAAGAAAGAATTTTTATTTATCAAAAAAAATACCAAAATTTCTTCTAATAAAAATAACCACAAGTCCTTTATATAGTGTTAGGAGCCCTTAAAAACCTTTTAAAGTCATCCATAACTATTTTAGGAAAGATTGGGATGAAAATTAGAAAGAAATCCAAACTAAAATACAATTCTTGGACTCCTATCTTCAATCAGGATCGATTTGGACATTATTGGATTGATCTAGCATCCTTCGACTCAATTTAGTGCAATCTGGAACCAACCCAATCATAATTTTTGTCTACTGAATTTAAGATCGCAAGTACTTGCAATCGAGCATGGCCCTACGCCATCATATTTACAAAATGCCCAAAATCACTTCTAAGTCAATCGGCTTCAACTCAAGATTGATTTGGGCTCTTTGGGATTGATCAGATCAATCAAGACATCTTTGAGATCGATCTTAATACCATTTCAAGGCTATTTTCATCATTGTTTTGCACTAAGATGATCTATAAACTCCATTTTGATTTCCAAAACTTCCAACAGCTCTTTGAAACTCATACTTAAGGTTCTTCTTAGCTTCTTGGAGATCATAAACTTTAACTTACATCCAAAACTTAACAAACATCCTTTATTTTGACCTAGCGCTCACGTCATTTCCCTCTTCTTGAAAGTGAATTAACTTTAATTCATTAGGATTCTCGTTACTTGCCAAATAAAATTCCAAATAAAAAATAATATAATATAATTCCAATATTGTACCTAGCTTATACTCCAGTCTTGCAACTTAATTTTGTTGTGAACGTGCAAACACACATAGACCACCACAATTGCTAGCTTAGAAAACTTTCCTCCAAGTTATAGCCCAATTCTTGGATCAAATATTGTTATGTGGAAGGTTCTTTTAATAGTTTTAAAGAAAATCACCCACCCCGCCAAAATTATACAACTTGTTAAGACATGTTTGCGCCCATGCTTGTAAATAATTCATTGAATTCCATTATATTTCTTCCATTTAGCACTAACTTCAACATCCCAAAGAAAATTCTCCTGCTAAACTATCCCCATTTAGGTAACACTTTCGTGTTCCAACAAATTAGTACAAGTGTATCCTGATAATCTAATCGCACCAACACATGGATCACACGAAATCAACTCATAACAATGTACATCACATAATGAATAATCAATGAAAACAACATACATCCTCATGCCATTTCCAATCACATATTCATGCAAGTGACAACATCACTCTCTAGCATTCCCTATTACACCATACAAATCACAATTCATACATTTATGCATAATGTGTGTAAAACCTATGCTACTTCGCCTTTGTGTGTGTGCAATGACATAGAATTCAACACTATGATAAACCTTATGTTAGAACATGAGACACATGAAACATTTGACACGTTCATGCCATAAGCCAAGATTAAATACAAGAATCATAAACTCTTTTGGCCTAAGATAATCTTGCCAAAATTTCGACATCTTCATGATATGCAACCATTAATATAAGCACTGTGACCATCCAATGTCATGCATATCATGGATATGCAATGCATCACCAAAGAATGAAATTCATTATGCTCGATCTCATCAATGACACTAATGTAGTACAGTTATAACATGCATTCCTAAATTCTACTTGTGGAAGTTCAATTTTTGATCTTGGAGTACTTATTATGTATGTACCATGTCCTACATGTAATTCAAGTTTTCTCAACACAATCCACAAATTTTCATCTAACATTATGAAATTTCGATTGTCCTCCTATAAGATTGCAAACACGGAAGATGAAATTCAATTTTCAAATGTGAAATCAATATGATGCAAGCCATGAAGAATTACACATATGAGATTCTCAATTCCATTAATTCCCTTAATTCTCAAAGGTGAACCATTAAATGCGAAACCCACTAAGGAAAAATCATCCTTAAGATCAAGATTAGCAAATTTGCAATACTAGACACCTCATGTGAATAGCAAGTTAAAGCATTATCAGAACTAAGGTTACCGAAATCTTTCCATGGCTTCAATGCACTTGGATTCATCGATTTCTTTATTGTAAATCTTCATCAACTTCAACTGAGAACTCCGTAGTTAACTCCTCTCCAATATCTTTGTGCTCCTACAAGAGATTATCAACAAAAGACATAGTACAAGATAAGGGGTTAGTGTAAATAATCCTCCTATCACAAACCCCCAATTCTCTCTTAAACTATAAGGCACTCTCCTCATCTATTGTTATTATCAAATCGTTCTCCTTGTTCTCACACTCTCTTTCATCCTTTCACTCTCTTTTTTCTTTTCTTTCCTCTCATTCCCTCTTGTCTCATTTTCACTCTTTAACTCTAGCTCACACTGATTTTCATCATACGATGGATAATCAAATACTTACTCTAGGAGATGTGTAGGAATTTCTTCAATACAGCTGCAAGCATTCTCTCCCATGGATGCTATAGATGCATCTTCATCCAATGCTTAATCTTCATACTCTATCTGTGTGATACTTTCGACATCCTTACTACTAGTCTCATTTTCTGACTCCAACTCAACTTCAATTTTACAAACTTCTTCTTTAATGACTTCATTAACAATTTCCTCTTCATCACCACGGCACACCTCTATTATTGTTGAATCCAACTCCAACTCTAACTCATTCTCTTGTGAACTGCAGCATCACCGACACTATAATCATTTGAATAGGAATATGTGCAATTTATCTCCTTTATAGGTATCAAAGCAATGTCAACAGTAGTCTTGTTGAAGATTACCTTATCTTTAGCCCTATGAGCATCATGTCGCATAGACCTCTTAACATGGCTCCATAGGATCATGTAGGCCTCTTAGCAACATCTCCATGAAGGTCATACTGTACAGGCTTTCCAGCAACATCCCTAGAAAAGTCTTACCATGTAAAAATTTTAGTACCCCTTCTCTTCAGTTTACGCTTAATTCGAACTACCCTCTTTATCATGTCCTCAATGCTATCATAGATATGATGCTCCACAATCTCCACAATGTCATCATCTAATCCATTAAGAAATCTATTTATTATTTTCTCAACACTCTCATTTGCATTATCTCTCCTCATGGCATAATTTAACCCACCGTAATATTTCTCCACACTCAATCCATTTTGAATTAAATTATTTAGCCTATCACACAACACACGCTCATGGAATATAGAATATATCGATTTCTCATTGCCCTTTTTAATTCCTTCCTTGTGGTGATTCCAATTCCTTTACAACCCCTCTTACTATCCGTAACTTCATACCACCAATATTTAGCATATTCTATAAAAGAATGCATGGCTAAATGTATCTTAAACAACTCTAAGCACGATTGAGAGTCAAATACATCTTCTACCTTCCTTTCCTATGCCAATATGCATCAAGATTAGCTCATCCCACAAATGGTGGAATCTCAAATTCAATCCTCTTTGATGGCTCATTGTTCTCCTCATGATGCCTTCAAGTACTCCTCCTAGGAAAATCATCAACTCGAAAACTACCATCGAATTCATCATAACCTACATACCTTTGTTACTGATCTCAACATGTAGCACCATCTAACCTAAGACTCATCTCCTCTTTACCCCGACTCTTGTGAGATGATAGATTGATGGGTGTAGTAGTATATGAGTCCTCCAAACTATCCAACCACTAGTTTATGCTCACCATTGTCTCCGAAAACCATCTCATGTAAGATGTATTATCTCTCAACATCCTAAAAAAACAGGTAATACAAAGAGCAAGGAAGCATGTGTTGTGTGTGTAGATGTCCTCTCACCTTACAAGATGTAATCACTTTATTTTTGCCACTCGCTCGTGTATCAAACAAAAATACACTTAACAATGCACTTAAAAACTCAAATCTTTTGTCCATCTCATGGAATTTCAAGTAATTCCTAAACATTCAAGTGTTGTACCCCCTAATAGTGTTTAAGTGTGTGAAAGGATGAAACTTTAGGGTATGGGATCAATCTGAATACAAATAGAGCAATTCAAGCAAAAAAATAGGTTGGGGGTCGATTTGGACATAAGGAGATCGATCCTAGCTGAAAAAATAGGTTGGCGAGTCGATTCAGATTAACGGTGTGTTTGATCCCATATTTAAAATTTCTTGATTTAATCAATTCAACTTCCTAAATTTACTCTCAAATCAATCTTTTTTGATTTCCCAACATTCTCCCACACTTAAGGATCAATTTAAGGTCTAATCTCAATCAAAGATTACAACTTTTTTTCTTTTTTTTTTCCTCTTTTTTTCCCAATTTTTGCACAAATTTTTTTGTTTTTCTTTTACCACAAGTTTTTTCAGCCATAAAACCACAACCCAAACAAGGAATAATAATTTAAAAGGGAACGCAAAAATCACCAATGAAATTTTTTTTTTTACTATATGAGGAAGATGGAGAAAAGGGATAAGAACACAGACAAAAAGATATGAGAGATGGAAATTGGGTACCTAGTCTGATGCCTGGATTAAAATCTAAAACAGCCGACTCTAATACCAACTGACACGTGTGCAGAAACGTAAAAGATAAAATAAAGTGGCATATGCTAGAAACCAACAAAATCTACTTCTACAAACCATGAAGAACAACCTAATACAACGATCTTTGATGAACTCTAGTGAAAAAACAACCACAACCAACACGCCTCACTCAGTAGTTGAGAAGTTATGAATTAATCCAAGAAACACTTGGAATAACTCAATTTGGAATTTTGATTCACAAGAATTGAGACAAACTTAAATCAAGAGAAAACTAAAGAAAGAATTTTTATTTATAAAAAAATACCAAATTTTTTTCTAATAAAAATAACCTAAGGTCCTTCATATAGTATTAAGAACTCTTAAAAACCTTCCAAAGTCATCCGTAAGTGTTTTAGAAAGATTAAGAATGAAAATTAGAAAGAAATTCTAACTAAAATACAATTCTTTGACTCCAATCTGCAGTCGGGATCGATCTGAACATCGTGAGATCAATCTGGCATCCTTCTGCTTGATCTAGTGTGATCTAGAATCAACCCAACAATAATTGTTACATGCTGAATTTACAATCCCACATGCTTGTGATAGAGTGCGGTCCTGCACGATTGTATTTACGAAATGTCCAAAATCACTTCTAAGTTAATCAGATTCAACTCAAGATTGATCTAGGCTCTTTAAGATCAATCAAGAGTTCTTTGAGATCGATATTAATGTCATTCCAAAACTATTTTCATCATTGTTTTATATCAAGATGATCTGTAAGCGCTATTTTTGACCTCCAAACTTCTCAAAAGTTCCAGAAGCTCTTTGAAACTCATGCTCAATGTTCTTCTTAACTTCTTAGAGCTCATAAACTTCAACTTTCATCCAAAGCTTAGCAAACATCCTTTGTTCTGACCCGAAACTTACGTTATGGTTGTTTTGTTATTAGAAGGAATTTGATTTTAGTTTCTATTTTGGCAGAGAATGTATTTTATCATTCAGAAACAAAAAGTTGAAATGTTTTTCAAGTCCAATTTTGTTGATTCCAGTACATTACTATATGACAATAGCTTGTATGTTCTTGATAAATAATGAGTCCTAAATATTTAAACTAAAAGCATTAAGTGAAATTACCAAATGAGAATTCATACAGTTCATGGCACAAGCATCGAGGTGATTGGATCGTATCTCCAAATGAAGAAATGACAATTTTTGTAGCTAATGGAATTCTGAAAGTACTTAACTATAGTGATATTAAAGAATCTTTGTCAAGCGCATGAAGGACAAAATGACAAATAAGAGAAGAGCAGGGGTTAAGAAGTCAACATATGTGTTAGAACATTAACATATATGGACCATTCCCTATGGTTGCTTAGAATGATCAAATGTATTTATCACATTCATTTATGACCACTCTTGATATGGTTACCTCTACTTGATATATGAGAAATTATAGGCACTAGATGTGTTTCAGATCATATAGAGCTAAAGCTGAAAATCAACTTAGGCAAGACTATAAAGGCCATTAGATCAAATCATTGTGGTGAATACTATATTAGAAAAAACAAATCAGGTGCATAACATTCATGAACAATATCCAAGGCTAATTGCACAGTATTTAGAGCAGTGTGGGATTGTTCCCTAGTGCAACATGATGGGTTTTAACAGCATGAATGGTGTGGTGAAAAGGCAGAGTAGAACTCATAAGAATATGGTAAAGAGTATGATTTCTTATACAACTTTACCACACTCGCTCTAGGAGAGATGCTAAAAACTGCAATCTATACCATCAATTGGGGATGTCCAATGGAGCTAAGGCTATATAGGCCATAAGAGAAAACGCTCGAATCAAAAACTCTTAGCAATTATTTTGTAGGATACTATAAAGGTTAAAGGGGTATAAATTCTATGATCCCACATTTAGAACATTCTTTGAGATGGGAAATGCTTTGTTCCTTGAGGATGTTGAGTTTGGCGGAAGGATAAGGATAACACATTCACCTTTAAGTACAAAATATTGTTCCCATCCTACTGTTTCTACAAATCATGATGAAACCATCACTCCTTATGGGAACCCTTAGCAGCATTTAGTTCACTCAAGCGAGGCTATAGACACTTCCACCCATCAAGGAAAGAAATCTCAAAATCAAACTCATTGACCTCAATATTAAGTTGAATTAGTTCACTCAAGAGGTCCACGAAAAAAAAAAAAAAAGTGCAATGTCTGGCAATCACAGTGTATTTCTCAAATGAATATGCAGTAATTGATTTGGAGGGTGATCCACTTACTTTCTATAAGGTAATTAGTTGTTCATACTCTTAAAATTGAATTGATGTCATGAGTAAGGAAATTCAATCCATAAGGGACAATGACACATAGGACCTTGTTTCATTATTTGAACGGGTGAAACCTGTAAGTTGTAAATGAATATTTAAATTAGAAAGGGATTCACAAAGCAACATATAAAGGTATAAGGCATGTTGTGTCACAAGATGGTTTACTTAAAAGAAATGGATCAATTAGAAGAATACTTTCTCTTTGGGTTTTTTTGAAAAACTCGTTTATGACCATTATAGATTTTGTGGTATATTTTAATATTAATTAGATGGACATAAAGACAGTGTTTCTAAAGGAGACATTGAGAAGGCCATTTACATGATATAACCAAAAGAGTTGCCCTCCAAAGAAAATAACTACTTGCATTGGAAGTTTAAAAGGTCCAGTTATGGGCTTAAGTAGGCATGCCATCAATGGTACCTTAGAGTTTCATGAGATTGTTCTTTCATTTAGATTCAAAGTGAATGCTATGGATGATTAAATGTACCATAAGTTCAATGAGAGTAGTTTTATAATTCTTGTGCTATTTGCGGATGATATTTTGCTTGCCCTTGCCCACAATAACGTAGAGCTTTTTTGGAGAACTAAGATATTTCATTCAAATCATTTTGAAATGAAATATCTTAGTAAAGTGTCCTGAGCATTGGAAATCCATTCCCAGATTATTTCAAAAAGGCTACATTGATAAAGGTATTAAGAAGATTTGGTATGAAAATAATTAGTCACGTCGTAGGCTCATGTCAAAAAGAGCTAAGCTTAGTCTCAAGTAGTGTCCAAGTAATAAAGTTCATTTCAAGTTTATAAGTGAGATCCCATATATATCGACAGTAGGGAATCTCATTTATATGCAAGTCTGTATCCATCCAGACATTACTTTTAAGGTAGGAATGTTAGGTAGACATTAGAGTAACTTGAGAAGAGAACATTAGGTAACAATCGAAAGAATTTTTAGATAGTCACAAAAGATGAAGTGGTAAATGCTCATGAATAGGAGGTTGGTCAACTTGAGATGATTAGGTTTTTTTATGATGACTTCACTAGATGCCTGCTATATGGCATCCAATCAAGATATTTAGCTGCACAACTTCATCTTTAGGCTACATCTTATCAAAGGCATTTGAACGTCACTAATTGTGACAATATGATTATAGTCTATTATTAACTCCAAGACGGTCTAAGTAAAATATTGAGCTCATAAAGACGAACTATATTGTTGTTGATCTGCTTACTGAGGCATCAACACCGATAATTTTTACGAGCATGTAGCTTGTATTGGTGTCATCAGTTTAGACGTTGTTTCATTAGTAGGAGTTTGTCATTTAGTTTGGTTCAATATGGTCTTGATATTGTGACATTATTCGGTTATGGATGTCATGCTTTATTTTATAGTTATTTTATAGCTCTAAACTCTAATCTCATACAACTAACTAAAGTTGGTTCAATTGGAAATAGGCATGCACAATCATCGTAGCACGTAATTTTCGTACCACACTCACACTATCTATGTTGTTTAGTTGGGTTGATGCTTTTAATCAATATGGGTTTAGTTGTGCTAAATAAATGTAATGACTACACATTGACTCCCTGCATTGATGAGATGATTTAGATGACAAAGTGTATGCACATTTCACACGTTCAATTATCTACAATGATTTATGTGCAATTAAAGGTTGGTTGGCTTTACAAAGGCTATGTAATCTAAGTGGGAGATTGTTAGATGTGGATTTCATATTTTGTATGTGTGTGTGTGTTTGATTGGCGCATCAAGGCATGTGGAAGCACACGCAATGCATTGTGGATTACAATTTATTTATTATTATAAGATTTCAAGCTCATTTAAAGGTGATTAAATAAAGTTATAAAATAAATAGGTTAGTTTATCTAAAATACAATGTAAAGGAGTAAATTATTTATGTTGTGTGGAATCCTAAGAGCCCAACTGCCAATTGTTGGTTAGCCAAGTTGGCTCCTAGGCCCATTAGGTTTTTAATATAAATAAAGGGATTTATTCCTTAATTAGGTGCAAGTTTTCAATTAGAAAAGAGCTCCCATCTTCTAAAAAATTGTACAAGCAATTAGAAGACCACCAATTCTACATTTGCACACTGCAAACAATGGATCCAGATATGCTTTTTTGTAATTTTAATATCCATGAGATATTCGGAAAGGGATTCTGATCTTTGGGATGTTTATTGAATAAATCCCAACAAATTACGCTGAGATTGCCTTCTTGTTGATTTATAATTGATTGAGGTGAAATTAATGGCTTATCTTTTAGTTTCAATAATTAATTATCTGTCTTTATATGATCTACTAAATCAATTCCAATGAATGATATTAAAAAAATTATATATAAATTATAAATTTATTATATGCTAAATAACAAAAATAAATATTTTTAAATAAGAAAATAAAAAGAAGAAAATTTGGAAGATTATGTTTGATTGTTGGATTTTGACATATGAAAATTTGAATTTGTATATTTATATATAATATAATAATAATTAGTAGATGTAATAACATATGGGGATAATTATTAATTTTTAAAATATAAATGTAAAATATATATATATATATATATATCAATGTGATTGTTTATGTGCATATATATGTATATGTGTATTAATTTGATAGTTAATAATTGTAATAATTAAATTTTATATATTTAAAAATATATGTAAGAGTGAAAATAATTTTAAAAAAATTTTATTGATTAATATGTTTAGATTCAGTAAATTTTAATGGTATAGTTTAAAATACACCTCAAAATCACCAACCAAAGTTACCAAACATAACCGAGGATAACACAAATAAAATAATTAAAAATAAGTATAATTTTATAAATTCGTGCGTTATAACAAAAATGGACTTATATATTAATTAAAAAATATAAACACGTGTCATATTATAATACACAATTCAAATAATTGCATTGCCGAAGTAAATATTTTGATTGGAAAATATGAAAGTCATGTCGACGTCAACAGTGGCATCTTGCTCTGCTACCAAATTGTATTCGCTGCTTACGCGAGAAAGCACTGTTCTACCGTTTTTCATTTCCTTGCGGGATGAGGGCCTCAGCAGTGATCAGATCCCAGTTAATGGAGATAGTCCGCCTTCTTATTCACACCTAACTCATATTTCACTTAAAATTTTGTAGCCAATTATTAAGTTTGTTCTCGTTTGAACGGAGAAGTTGGAGAAGTAGCTTCTGCGTTGTTAATGGAAAGCAATAAATCTGGTTTCTACAGTTGCAATGTTGAAGTTTTTCCCTCCAAAAGTGAAGCCCATTTGCGGCCAAAACTCGTCATTAGCATTTTTGTCTTCTTCGGCGACGCCATCATCTCCTTCAGCATCTTCGTCCTCCCTATATGTCTCAAATCTAGCCGGTTCAATACTCGGTTCCTCAACCCCATGGCAGGCTCTCAGAATTTTCAAATCGGCTTCAAGAAATGTAAATCCGGCGAAAACGCTCAAACTCCATTCAGCCATCGTCTGCTTTCTAACCGGGGCGAAACAGTACGTGAAGGCCAGGTGTTTGATAGAAGACCTCATTGAAATTTTGAGAAAAAACCGGAGGCCCCACAAAGTGTGTTCCTTGATATTCAATGCGCTCAATCAAGTTCAGTCATCGGGAAGTAATCTAAATGCGTTAGGAGTGCTGATCAGCGCTTTGTGCGAGAAGAGTCTTGCTCATGAAGGATATTGGGTGTACAGCAAGATGGGGAAATTGCCTGCAGTGCAGGCCTGCAATGCACTTTTGAATGGTATATTAAAGAAGGGTCGTGTTGAGTTCATGTGGGAAGTTTATGCTGACATGGTTGCGAAAGGCTTGTCGCCTAGCGAGGTGACTTATGGAATACTAATAGATGCTTCTTGTGACAGAGGTGATATTGTGAAGGCGAGGCTGCTGTTTGAAGAGATGATTGAGTGTGGATTAAAACCAACTGTTGTGGTTTACACAACACTAATACATGGACTATGTGCTGAGGGTAAGATAGTGGAAGCTGAACGCATTTTCACAAGAATGCAGGAGTCTGGTGTGGTCCCTAACCTCTACACATACAATGCTGTGTTGGATGGGTATGCTAAGATGGCCAGTGTTGAGAAAGCACAAAAATTTTATTATGAAATGTTGGAACACAATGTGCTGCCAAATGTCATTACCTATTGCATCCTAATATATTTGCTCTGCAAAGTAGGGAAGCTTGTGGCTTTTAGGAGCTATTTTGTGCATATGGTGAAGTTAAATGTCATTCCTAATGTTTACATATATAATTGCTTAATGGATGGATTTTGTGATGCTGGTGATTTATCTACTGCAATTGACATGTATCTGGAGATGGAGAAATTTGCTATTTCTCCAGATGCTGTCACGTATGGAATACTTATGAAGGGCTATTGCAGAACCGGTAAGATTGAAGATGCAGAAAATTTGCTTTGCAAGATGAATGAAATGGGATTGACGGTGAACTCTGTAGTGTATAATACGCTGATTGATGGGTATTGTACGATTGGCAGCATGGAGAAAGCTGTGGAAATTTGTTCTATAATGATGAAGAAGGGAATGCACCCTGATCTTGTTACTTTTTGTACACTGATAAATGGGTATTGCAAAGCAAGACAGTTGGAGGCTGCCATGGGGCTTTACTATGAAATGACAATTAAAGGTTTGAAGCCTGATGTTGTCGCATATACTGCTTTGATTGATGGGCACTTCAAAAATGGTTATACTGATGCAGCCCTTCAATTGTACAAAGAAATGATAGCTGCTGGTGTTGCTTCCAATGTCTTTACAGTTAGTTGTGTGATTGACGGGCTGTGCAAGGATGGAAGAATCAATAATGCAATCAATTTTTTCTTGGAGCAAACTGCCACTGAATTTTTTGCTCCTAAGGATCAGCTGTACAATAGTTATATGGGCTACAGTCGCCCAAATAACGTTACGTACTCAATCCTGATCAGCAGTTTGTGCAAAAATGGTCAGGCTTTCAAGGCCAGCAAGTTTTTCTCAGACATGCGAAGCATTGGTCTACTGCCAGAAGTCTCTGATTATACCGCCATTGTCCAAGGGCATTTTAGTGCCAAGCGTGTGTTCCCTGTGATGATGCTGCAAGCCGATATGCTAAAGACAGGCATATCGCCAAGTGCAGTCATGTACAAGGTATTGAGTAGAGGTTTTCAGGAGATGGCATATTTTGCATCTGCTCAGAAGTGCCATTTTGAATTATGGAATTTAGGTCTGGACAATCCCGGAGTTTCTTTGACTCCATTGCCTAACGAAAGCGAAAATTTCTGCAGCAGGAGCTCAGATCAAGCCCAGAGAAGAGACTTTCTGAGAAAATAAACACAATATTATCATGTCTCTGTAATTAGTTTTGGGACATTTTTTGGGGGTTGTATGAGTTATAAAACTAAACGTGGAAATTTGGGAAGCTAGAGTTGATTCTTAAATGGATATAGAACACAACAAGATGTGTTGAACATGTACCTGAAAGATGCTTTTTAGAAGTGAAATTTATTGAAAAAATTCACAATGAGTTTATCTCAATGTAATTCCAAAACTAGCCTTCAGTCATCCTATTTGTTCCAGACAAATCAACTCTGTAATTGCATGTCTTGTGACATAATCAAACGGTTTGCCCAGTGACACCTCAATAGGTTGGTGTCTATTATCTCAACTATGAGATCATGAATTCAAATTCTTAAGATGGTGTATGTGGACGGGTGAAAAAAAAGTACCCGGATTGGTTCTGCAAGTTTTCAGCAATGCACAAATGACTAATTGAATAAACCCTATATTCTTGACTCTCAACCTAAATTTTCAAACTGCAGATCTGCAATGGCAACTGCCTCTCGTTGGTTTTTGATCGCTTTAATCACTGCAAACTCAAAAAAGAAAAATTTTTGGAGGAAAAATTCGAAATTGGTCACAACGAGCAGATGCGTTGGCCCCAGCTTCAATCACTTAACACAAAAATTATCAGTTAACTATAGTTGCAGTTGAACACTTGCTAGTTTGTCAAAGGAGATTGAGAAAGGCATACGATTATTTGTTTGGGTCAATAATGTAGATATATAAGAGAATTAACTTGGTCAAGCACTTTATTTAAAATTATTTAATGGAATTTGAATCAAATAATTTAATTTATTGACATTCCTATTTAAAAGAATGGTTTTTTCCTATACAGTAGATTAGAAATTATCTTAAGAGAGAAATAAACATCCTTACAACGCGAGAGAAAACAAAAAAGGTGTTCTATTTGTTTTGAGTATGAAAATTTAGAAGTAGTATTAAAGTATTGAAAAAAAAAGAAAAAAGAAAGGAAAAATATTATTTTTAAGATTTAGTATAATTAAAAAAATCGTATATCATGTCGTGTATGATCTCTATACTCGTGAACCAAACATAACTATGCCCATCGGAAGCAGTGCCACGTTGTTGGGCTTCAACAAAATACTATATAAAATTTTAAATTTCTTTAATATCCTTTTCAATTCTGAGTCATACCATTTTTTTACTTCAAATTCCCAAAACCAAGCACATCATTGTAGACCTTGCAAACCAGAGGGGACAACCACAACAATGATATTCAATGTATGAGGTTCATTTAGTTGGGGTACTTTGATTTGTTAGATGTCAGACTCAGTGAAAAAAAAAAAAAATATATATATATATATATAAGTAAGAAAGAAAAAAAGGGGTCGTATGTTGTATTCAATCTCATTGTGAATTGTTTCTAGCGATAAAGGTGGCTTTGTTTGATTCGCACAAGCATTTACAATTGATTCCATTTTAACAGTTTTAGATAACTATAATCATTAATGTCATTAATACTTATTAAAAGAGGATAATTATTTCAAGTAATAAAAAACTTAAAATTCTAAAAATTCATAATTTATTCAAAAAAGAAAAGGGTCAAAAACTTATAATCTACACTCTTTTCGTCTAGCCGATCCTTATAGCTGAATTTTGTTGGAATAATATATTTCACAAAATTGCCCGGTGGAGCTCTTCTTAATTATATTAGAAGGGTGTATTAGTACTTTCATTTATGATAACCTTCATCTCATTATATTTTTGTTTGGTTTTTTGCTTCCTGTGTTTTTTTGAAATCCCGGCGACAAATCAAACTTCAACTTAGACAAAAAAAATAAGATCAGAAGAAAGTTCACACGTCTCGAAAAAATATGCAATAACAGCTGGCTTAAAGGGTGTTTGGGTGAGATGTTTAGAAGCTTATTAGTTCCGTTGAAGTGTTTAGTAGTTTTTTTTTAATGAAATTATTTATAAATTTTTAAAATAAAATATATGAACTTATAAATTTTAAAAACATCTTATAAGCTATATGGTCTTATAAGTTATTTAAATAAACTTAGCCAAACAACGCTCTGCTAATTTTATTTTTTTAATATGATAGTATAATTTTTGTATTTATTTTTTTGTATCATATTCATTGAAAATAACAGTATTACTATCAATTGTTACAATTATTAACTCTGATTTTTTTATTAAAACTAGTGATTCTACTATAACATAAAATTAACAAAAATTATAATTTGTATTGTATATATTGAAATTCTTTAGATAATTATTCTTATAAAAATAAAGAATTTATTATGTTAATTTAACCTCTATATACTACAATCTTAGTTTAGTTTTGTTTTTAAAGAAATTAGATTAATGTTAGAATCTATATTATGTTAATTTAACTTCTATATACTACAATCTTAGTTTAATTTTGTTTTTAAAGAAATTAGATCAATGTTAGAATCTAACATTGAATCCAAATTTCAATTAATTTCACATAAAACTTTATATATTTAAGCTTACATAACTTTACATATAATTTTAACCATGTCTTCACCTCTATTAATATATATTCATAGATTCAACAAGTAATTTATTTTTATTTTACATTTATAATTTTTATAGTAATTAATTTAAAAACTCATAAAACTCTTATACGAATGAAGAACCTGCAAAGAATTTTACTTACCATAGAGCCAATTATGCATAATTTTTTTAACTATTTTTGAATTTTATATCTTTGCAATAATATGGCAATGTTTGGCAAAAAATGCATACTTGTTTGCACAAGAATGCCCTATTATAATTTTGATACTTCATTTTTTGTGATTCTGTATTTAGTTTCAATTTTAGTTAGATTATTAATTTGAATATTTTTTTTATTTATTTATAGTCCCATAAAACTTTTATCATTAGAAATAGAGAGCAAACTTGAGAAAAAACACTCGCTCCCACCTATGCCATTAACTACAATTGGAGGGAAAGACCAAAAAAGAAAGTGTTATTATAAATTAAATATTTATGTTAAATTTTTTTTTCCATATATTTATATTTTCATTTTAAAGACTTAATGATACTTGATGATACCTCAAAAATTTTTCAAAATTTATATTAATTCACCAAAACTAACAAAAAATTTATTCTCAAAAACATAAAATGAAAAAATTAAATAAATAAAAATATAGATTAAAATTGAAAATATTTTATAAAAATATTTTTAAAACAATAATCTGAAAATATGTTTTGTATTTTAATTATTATATTTATTTAATTTGAGAAAAAAACGAATTTCTAAAATTTAATTTTAAACATGATTTTCTATAAATATATAGAAAACATTTGATTAAGCAAAAATTTTTACTCAAAACTAATTTTATCTTTTAATTTGGGAAATTTTCAAAAATAATTTAAAACTGAATTTCATATAAATTTATAGCAATAATTTCAAATTTAATCAAAAACTATTTTTTATTTTATTCAAAATAATTTTTGTCAATTTATTTTTCTCATGTAAAATTTTAAATTAAATTAAATTAAAACTTTATTTTCCCTTAAAAATACTAGTTTTATAAATATAAATCATGACATGAACAAATAAACAACAAAAGGTTAAACCAAATAAAAACTAAACCAAAAAACTGTATCAATTTTTCAATTTTTATTTCTATTTAATTATTTTAAATTTTCTTATATGAATTTCCTACTGAAATAGAATATCTAGTTTCAAAGAACTTGATTTTTTATTATATATGTATATTTTTACAAGATACTTCTGTTGTAGTATTCTTATTTTTAAAAAAAATTAATATAATTTTATATCTTAATTAATAATTTTGCACAATTTACTTTTTTTAAAAAAAGAATAAAATTATAGTTTTATTACATAATTATTTTGTATGATAAAAATAATTAAACTTTGAAAACAAAATAAAAATAAATTAAAATTTTGATTTTGGTCCCATAATTAAATTGAATTTCATTTTTAGTCTCGTAATTTATAAACTAATGGCGCATGTTGGTTAGGCATTTTTCCCAATTTTTCATTAGTTTTTAATGACTACAATCTTACGGGACTAAAATTTATAATAGTATTAATACAAAATAGAAAGTAAAGCAATATAAAATAAAAAGTGAAATAGGTTACAAAAATAGAGATACGGATTTTTATTGAATTCTCAAATGAAATTCGTTTTTATTTAATACAAAATATAGAGTAATTTAAGGACATATAAAAAATTTTGTAATCCTGTATCATACTTATTTTTCATTTTCTTTTACATATAAAATAAAAATTTATAATCATATTGAAATTGAGATAAAACTTTTTTATAATTTTTATTGTATATATATTGAAATTAATATTTAGGATCACTTTTATACAAAATAAATAATGCATTATCTTTATTTAACTCACTAACTTGAAGATATACGGTTTTTACTTTATTTTGATATTTAAGAAATTAGACAAATGTGAAAAAGTTTTATCTCATTTTCAATCAACTCTTCAGATAAGTTATCATTTTAAACTTACATCATGTTACATATACATATTTTAATCGCATATTCATCTCCACTAATTTATATTCATAAATTTATTATTTAATTTTTTATTGTAAGTTTATAATATTGTATAGTGAGTACTTTAAAAAATCATAAAACTATCGTAGGAAATCCTTCATATATCATATGATATATGAAGGATTTGATATATGGCTAGAAAGATCTAGAAATCAACTTTTGTAAAAAGAAAAAAAAAAGGTTAATTTCATTTGAAAATTCAAAATATTTAAAAAAGAAAAAAGAAAAACTCCTAATGTGAAAGTCACTATAACATTTTTATGCCATTAAAACTTTTTTAAAAATCTCTTGCTTTTATATAGAGAAGATGGATAGATATAACATTAAAGCATTATCAAATTCCAGTCTTGTCATATATTTTCATTATTTCATACTATTAATTTAGGTCATATACTCGGTAGTTCAAAAATTGTAAAAACCTTTTTTTTCTTTTTGGTAGCTCACGCTCTTATATATAGAAGATAGAGATAAATAGATAGATGATCAAATACGTGCATATTTATTTATCAGGAGACAACAGTTTTCCATATTACAACGATTAATTGTTTTTGAATAATTATTATCTTAAATTATAATGACACAAAAAATCAAATATCTGACAAACCTCAACTATCTTTTAGTACCTTTCAGAGAAGTATATAAGTATTGATGCTTTTGAATTCGTATTCACATCTTCAAGTAAACTAGGCCAAGCTTCACCGACTCTTGTTTAAAATTCAATGCAACCTCTAGAAGGTTAAAAAGCACAAAATTTCTTAACTCTTATCTAAAATTAATCGCCAGATTACAAACAAAAATGATGAAAGATATAACCATGAATAATTATCATTGAAAATAAAATTTACCAGTAACAAGAAAAAAAGGAGGAAAAAACTCGGCGGACTCCATCTCTTGTTGAACTATGTGTGTTTTTATTAAAACATACGAACAGTAAATTGTATGCATGACGTAATTATATTAGATGAGAACGACAATTAATGTTAGAATCTCAGGAGTGAGCTTCCCAACGTAACTCACACTATATATGGTATGATCGTCGCTTATGAATGGTGCGAATTAATGTGAATCCAACTCTTTTACACTAAAGAAAATATGATTTAATTTTAAATGAAAATAATAATTGAATTTTAAAGAAAAGGAAAGTAGTAAAATTGCGGAGAAGTCGCACCTGTAAACCCCACAGAAACGCACAAACCACCCCAACTTGTTCCATGACCAGACTCTTCATTGCATCAAACAACACCACAGCCCTGAGATTCTATTGAATTAATTCCTGTTGACAAAACCCACATTTTATGTGATACGGCCGGTGCCGAGAATGAAGACGCTGAACAAAGCCAATATCGTCCGGCCACCCGCGCTGGCCTTCGATCACGCCGTGTCCTCCTTGAGGGGCCTGGAGTGCACATGCGGGTTGAATCCCACGAAACTCGTGGGTTTAGTGCTGGTAACCGTGATGGGTTCCTCGGTTTTGTTCACAGTGTACTTGGTTATGAGGGGTCAGCCTTTGGACGTACTTTGGACCTTTGTTGGAGCCAGGAATCTTGATTTCCAGGCTCAGAAAGGTACAGTTTTTCTTTTCTTCTGCATATCCTCCTTAATTTTTGTATAGTCGGGTGGTTTGTGTATATACGTAAGCACGCTGTTACTGTTTTTCTTTTTTCTTATATTTTGTACAGATTTTTTCCCCCAATTGTCGAAAATTGAGTTCCTGCCACTATAGTGGCCCAGACAATGGCTTTGTTTAGCAGTATTATGTGATTTGGCTTAGTTCAGTTCCAGATCCTCTTCTCGGCGGACACCAAAATCACCAAAACAGTTTTGGTTGCTGAATTCATACCTAAGAACAAGATGAACAGGAAGACTGTTTGAAAAAGTTAATTTCAAATGCCATTGTGATTATATTCATGGTTCTAGTCACGGTCTACGAGGTCGGAGCAGGAGGGAACTCCTATGCCAACCGGTGTTTGAAATCTGGTGAAAATGCTGAGTAAGGTGGTTTATTAGAAGGTCATGGTTATATCAGGTAACGCATGCAAAAGTTCATTGCAAGACAGATTGAGGTTTGACATTTGGGTTTTACAATTTGTGCAGTATACGTACAAGTGAATGCTAGATTCTATGATCAGTAATAGGAAAAGTTTCCATTAGACATGCAGCAGAAAGAAAAATCTGTGAATCAACTAAAACGCAATGCATTTTTTTAGCTTTGGACTAGAAAGGCGTAGTATCTTGCAGCTCTTTGAATGGTTTGGAAGAACTTTTAGTTTGTAGCAATAGTTATCCAGCGTGTCGGTTGAAAAAATTAGTAGCCAACAAAACAACAAGTAATATGAGAAATATAAATTAAAATGAATATCATCTGGATTCTTATTATATACCATCTAGCCATTATCCGAACTAAAATTACTAATGGTCAATTCAAATTCATCAGTCAAATGAAAAAGTAACTATTTTTATGCCCATGGTTCAATCTACAACGGGCATTTGACTTAATATCATTAGTTGATCAGTATTTATGGTATTGTGAGTAAATAGATTATGATGAAAGGTCGTGACAACAGTATGGAAAGAGTATGAACCCTTCAACAGACATAAGGCACTGTTCATCTAAATATTTTGTCAGAAATTAAGTAGGACAAACATTTGTTTGTACTTTTGACTTAGGTGTAACTCATTTTACCCTCCTTGCAATTCAAGCTTGAGAATAAAATGATTTTGGTTTTAGATGTATGATTTACTTAATATACAACAGTGCCTACAATATTTGTTATAGAACTCTGCACTACCGAGCAATTTCTCTTCGCGTAGTTTGAAAGAACTCTGGTGAGAACGGTCCATTTCAGTGATGTAAACTTATTATTTTGATCTGATACTTCTTATTTTGCAAGTTTTAAAAATAACAGGTAAGTGTTCTGAGCATAACCATCTATTTCCTTAACTTTGTTCTTTTTTATTTTTTATTTTTTTAATGTATTTTCAGTGTTTCCTTGAGCAACATATTTGCTCTGTTCTTGATTTCCTTCTTTCATCTCCCTCAATCCCACTTGTAAATGCTAATTGTTCACCCTCTTTTGGTATTCGTATCTCATTCTTCTTGCTGCAACTTACCATCTAATTTTCACTGTGCCGCTTAGCAGCCATTCTACAAGACAATGACCTTCCTCAGCCTGCACAGGTTCCAAAGGACAGGCTGCTTGGTGGCCTTCTCCCCAGTGGCTTTGGTGAGAAGTCTTGCCTTAGTAGGTATGAATCCATCTTGTATCGTCAAGGAACGCCGCGAAAACCTTCGCCTCACCTCATATCAAAGTTACGAAGTTACGAAGCCCTGCATAAGAAATGTCGACCCCACTCAGATGTGTACAATAGCACAGTGGAAGACCTTAAATCTGGCAAATTCTCGGGCACACCTGACTGCAAGTACATTGTTTGGATACCCTTCAGTGGTCTGGGGAACAGGATTCTGACACTGGCTTCGGCTTTTCTTTACGCTCTTCTCACCGACCGTGTACTCGTTGATCGCGGAATTAACATTCCTGATCTGTTCTGTGAGCCATTTCCAGAGGTTACCTGGCTACTTCCATTGGATTTCCCATTGGCTAAACCGTTCAATGGCTTCAATTAGAAGTCACATGAGAGCTTTGGGAATGTGCTTAAGGGCAACTCATCGGGTAGCCTAACGGGGCCGATGCTACAGCCTTGTATGTATCTCCATCTGGTTCATGATTATGATGACCTGGATAAACGCTTTTTCTGCAACCAAAGATCAACCATATTTGCAGAAGATACCATGGTTCATAATGAAATCTGACAATTATTTCATTCCGGCCCTCTTCTTGATCCCATCTTTTGAGCAGGAGTTGCACAATCTATTCCCAGATAAGGAAACTGTTTTCCATCTCTTAGGCCGGTATTTGTTCCATCCCACAAATTCTGCATGGAGTCTTATAAGCAGATATTATCAAGCTTATTTATCCAAGGCGAACATCAAAGTAGGAATTCAAATAAGGGTCTTCGACTTAGAAGCTGGTCCATTTAAACTTGTCTTGAATCAAATCTTGTCTTGCACCACGAAGGAAGATGTGCTGCCACAAATTAACCTGCAGGAATCCATCATTGGCCCATCCAGGAAGCCAAAAACTGTAGCTGTGCTGATGACCTCTTTGAGCCAGGGATACTTTGAGGAAGTAAGAGACTTGTATTGGGAACATCCCACTGTGACAGGAGAGGTGATTGCGGTTCACCAACCAAGTCATGAAGGGTACCAGCAAACTGACAAGTCAGGTCATGATAGAAAGGCATGGGCAGAAATGTATCTGCTCAGCGTTACAGATAAATTGGTCACAATCGGTTATGTGGCTCAAAGTCTTGGCGGCCTGAAGCCGTGGATACTCTACAAGCTCGAAAATCGGACAACACCTGATCCACCATGTCGCCGGAACCATGTTTTCATGCTCCTCTTCTCTATGATTGCAGAACGAAAAGAGGTGCGGATATCGGTGCTCTCGTTCCTCATGTCAAGCATTGTGAGGACATGAGCTGGGGTCTTAAGCTGGTTGAGCCCTATAGTCAATTGTAGCAACGCTTGCATTGTAAAACGACTAATCTGTTTTAATAATACATTTTGTAAAGATTTTACTACATTGTTGAAGCACTTGCAAACAATTGCCTCGTCTAGAAGCGTGGTGATTGAGGTCAAAATGGAAGGGGATGTTTGCTGAGACTGAAATTAATTTCCCCTCAATTGAAAAGATATGTGGTTGCAGCAATTCCCTTTTTTGTTAATGAAGGATTCAGAAACATAGTAATACAAATTGTTGATTTTTCTTGCACGATCATGGACTATTATGTTACAAACAGATGTTGGGGGTGAGGTTACATTGCCTAGCCCAGGCTTTAGCAGAGACCGAGATGTGGACGTTGTAACATGATGTTGCGATATTGGCCGTACGCTTAGAGGGTTTTTGGTGAGCTTATAAGCAAACACAACACATTTATAAAATGTACGAAAGCTTGTAAGTTTTTCACGAGTGTTTGATAATTTTTTTTTATAAAAAATTTTATAAATTTTAAAAAATAAAATGCCTAAAGCTTATAAACTCTTTGGCTATGTTTGTTTTCTAATTATGCACTCTCAAAACACATACTCAATTATTATACTTTTTTATTTTTATCTCTTTCTCTCTTTTACTTTTACACAATTTCGAAAGAAAAAAACACCTAAAAACACACATTAAAATTCAAAAACAAACAATGCCTTTAAAAATAGGTTGATAATTCTCAAATTTCAACCGTCTTATAAACTACTTCATTGTATATATTAAAAGTAATATAAATATCCTTAAATTTTATTTTATTAATAGTATTTAAATTACTTTTATTATTATTACATAAAAAAATTATGATCAACAATAATTATAAATTTTAAAAAAACCTTATAAAATAATTGTTCCGGTTACCAAACACTTTTTAACTTATTTTTAAAACCATGTAATCTCCCCTCTCCTCCAATAGAGACGTCACATACTCTCTCAGAAGTATGTCAAACATCACAAAACTGTGAATCCATTTTTTTTCTAAATTTTGCATGGTCCAGGGATGCTGATGATATGATAAACCCTTGGATTATTTTTCCATAAGATTGAATTTAGAGACCCTAATGTCTCACAATCCTTTAATTTTAGCAGCTTAAATTTTCAGCCTCAACACCATGATGATGGTACAGGGACGACCATGCAACCCATGACTGCCAGATCACTTCAGCACCACGACAGTTTTGTAGACCGTGACTGGATGGAACACTTAATTCCAAAGATAACTTATGTTTGAGATAAAGTGGGAAAAAAAAAAAAAGTGAGATAATAATATATAATATTGAGGCATGAGATATGAAACTTGAATTTTATATGCGAATTAACGGTGTTTGGATTATAAAATATGATGATGACAATGATGCAACCAGTCGTTATTTAGGAACAACTTGTTCATACAACAGGTGTGTACATGTATCTTGTGCGTGAAGGATTTATAAGGATTACAATGAACAATTTTAAGAAAGAGAATTATAGTAATCATGTAAAGTCCGCTTAGAATAATTTTAATGACATAAAATCCACCTTATAATTTCAAAATATCCTCCTTAAAATTATTTCAATAACCAAAAAACCTCTGTGATCAAATCGGGTCTTTCAGTTTCGCATCGCCTTCTATTTTCAGATTGCTCTATATTAAGAAATCTCCAAAGTTGAACCATAAGTTGTCCATTTTAATTATCTAATTCCATGTGATTTTAAGTGAAACCCTTTCAACTGGAACTTGTTTACTACCAGCTTTAGGCCCATCAGTTTTTCTCTACAAGGAACACTTTAGGTCACGTTCACGGTTAATAATTATGTACCATAGATTATTTTATCTAAATTAATAATATGTTCTATTTGTTTGATTAAAACTCTTAACAAGATAATTGTCCAGTATAAAATTACAAAATTATAATATTAATAATTATTCTACTAGAAGGCAGTAATAAAATAATTAAAAATTCATGATTCTTTTATACTTCATTCAAAAGACTATTTCAACCTTTTATGATCGATTGAATTATTTGCATAATAAAGCACTTTAAATAATTACACTTACTCAATATAATTGTAAAGGATTATTCAATACTTACAAAAAATAATTTTATCCTTTAAAATGATCGTTTGAATTATAATATCGTCTAACAAAGTGTACGTGAACTTGGATATCACTTTCTTACCATATTAATCTCCTCTTAGACGGGCATAGAAATGATAAGTTTTTATAACCAATGAGACCAGAGATGTAAAATCTTCTATTAATATTTGATTTTGTGTGGACAAATATTAAGAGAACGAGTAATGAATACAAAAACAACTAGAAGCTATTTTAGGCTAGGGGATTATATCAGAAGCGACCAAAAAGATAGCAAAAGCAACCAATTGGACTTGAACTTCAAAACTATCTTTTAAAGCCACTGGAAAAACTGCGATCCCACGATGCACAATAAAAGTTTAGGACAACCAGATCATGTATTAGAAAATGGAAAAGAAGAAGCTTGTACAATCAACTGAAGTAGGGCTTACTAATCTTAGGATTAAATCTGCATCTCAGTGAAAATTCTTCTTTACGGTTGGCTTTTCTTGATTCTTTTGTCATCCAGTAGCAGTGTGCATGATCTCCCCAAGAATAAGAACTCAATAAAATTTTGTCCCAGATAACTAATATTTTTAATTTCTTGTGGAAGGCTGTACATCGACAATTAGTTCCAAATTTAAGATCCATTATCTCATTATAATGTCGTGTACAATCCGTATTTCTTTTCATATTCTGTTTTCTTATGTCAAATTGCTGATGTTGGAGGACTACAGTTAGAAACCTTGTGACTGTCATAACGGCCATGTCCTAATATTATCACCTCTATCATTGCGCTTAAACCAACCAAATTACTCGACTCGATTCCATTGAATAGTTCCGTCAAATTCGACTTAAATTTGAGTCAAGTTCAAACATTTGTATTATACTATAAACTATGTCTATAGCCTAGCAGTCAACAACTTATATAATTAATGTTGGTGCTGCATGGTTGTGGGATGGTTGTGGGATAGAAACCTATTGCAAAGTAATTTTTGTATTTTATGTTTTTTTTTTCAAGTTTCTTAATTTTCTATCGAGTTAAATTCGAGTAGCAAGCTCTTTAATTTTTTATGGAGTCGAGTTCAACTACACCCCTAGTCGTTGCTAAGATGAATAAAACTAGACAATTATTTCAATATTTTTCTCATCACACTCAAAAAGAGAGAGATTAAATAAAGATCTCTTGATTTCAAATAAAATTTAAGGAATTACATTACTTCCACTGAGATTTATGTTTTGTACATCTTAGTTTTCAAGTATAAAAAATTATACATACCTCTCCTCAATTATATATCTAATCTATTTTTGATTCTGTCTAGTGAGTAAACTTTATATAGATCACTGTTTGAAAAAAAAATTACAGACACCACTCATGAAATAAAGAATATGTAACTTGAGGAATTATTCTTACAAAATTCAAATATTAGGAGGAACATCGCAGGCGGGATTGGAAAATTGTAAATTAATGCGTCGAATGAGAATGTTAAATCCAGATGGTTCAAGCATAAATAAAATTAATAAATTAGGAAAAGACTAACAAAAATTATTATATGACTAATAGGATCAGTGAAGGAATGAAGATTCCAAGCAATACCCACGTCAGCAAACGTGGATAGGACCGCGGGCAGTTTTGCTGGGCCAGGTGGCACGTGATCAGAGGCCCCAAAGTCCAGGTTCGGTGCCATCCCGGTCGTGTGACGGTAGCAAGGAACCTGAACCTAAGACTTATTAAGGGCCAAAATTTCTTCCTGTGGACCCCTGTTGTACACGTGTCGACCGTTAGAAGGCACTTCATTCACGCGGTTATTCGACGGGGGCACGGACAAAGTATACCATCATCCCCTCCCAAATGACATAATTGTCCTTTTAGCCGTCATTTTTCTTTTGAACATTTTAAGATTTTATGGAGGAAAGAAAATATTAGAAAAAAGATATATAAAATTAAAGACATTTAAAATCTTATGTGTTTCTTGTATGAATGACTTTTATGAGAAAGGAAAAAAAAGAAAGAAAAAATGAGATGAAAACTCAAATGTTATGTTTTTTATTATTTAAGAGAAACAATATGTGGGTAAGTGAGAAAAATAAAAATAATAAAGATTTTGAAGGGGAGAGAGAGAGAGAGAGAGAATAATTTGTATCTCATTTTTCTCACTATTTTTTATTGAATATAATTTTCCTTCATTTGAACTACATATTCCACCAATTTTTCTTTAACTTATGATTTTTTTTATCAACTAAATAATTAAAATTATTTTCCCTACCATTTCTTTCTTTTTTCCTTTCAAGATTCTCGAACCAAACGTAGTATGAAAATAGCAAAACAGTACTGAATGCATGTGTGTGTGTGTGTTAATTCTTTTTTTTTTTTTTTTTTGGTTCTGTAGAGATATTAATTGAATTCTTGAGCGAACAAAGTTTTGTTTGTAGGCTAATTAGATTACAATTTCAGAGTGATCACAGTGCTGTTTTGATTTTTATCCATTAATTTCAAACTAAAATGTCATATGCAATTTTGTAATTTTTATGCGATTTATTCTAAATTTTAAATTATAAAAATTAATTTGATGTTTTATTCTACAACTTAAATCGTCTTAAAATAACTTAAAATTTTAAAATGATTATATATTGAATAAAGAGAATAGATTAAATAGTAAAACAATATCCATATAATATTCTAATTTCTTGTAAAATGCATAATATAAATAAAGATATTTAATTAAAATACTATTTTATTAATATTTCATATACCATAATCTGTACAGAGAAGACATTGACTCATCTATGCATATTACCACTTCCAGGCAAAGAAATTTTAAAAACTACAATTAAACATACATGCTCGATACCTTAATATTTGAGACGAATAAAGGAAATTGTGTAAGAGAAATTAGTAAATAATGTAAATTAATTATTTAATTAAATTTGAGAACTAAGAGATAACTATGAAGTTAATTATAAACATAAATAAATAGATCTATATATGTACCGTGGTTGCGATTTATTTGAGTTTCAAATGATCCCCAAATATTTTAACGTAATTTGGCTTTGATTAAATTTTCGAACTGTGATTTTAATAATAATTGGACAAAAGTTGTGTGTTCGAACTACTTATTTTCTTTGCCCGTTTCTTATTTTAAATATTAGTGACTCAATCGAGTGAACAATTCATAAATTTTGACATACGAATTTGTAGCGTTAGTCCACTTATTTTTATATGTATTTATTCTAGAAATATTGTAATATGCTAAATGCTATTCAGTATGATGATTTAGATAAAAGTTTACAGCTAATGACCCAATTGATGTAATATTGACTCATACATCTATTAACTTTTTTAAATCATTGAACAAATTGAATTTTAAGTCTTAAGTACTATTTCAGCAATATAGATACTATTAAAATGTTTCCTTATCTTCTTCTTTTTAATGTTACATATTATAGTCTTGAGCTCAATTATGATATTTGTCACATGTTCAATAGAAAAATAAAAAGAAAAAAGAAAAAGAAAATAGAATGAAGAAAGGGATAGAAGAAAAATACAAATAATCCATCCTGATGTCATTTTATAAAATCCCAATAATCACATGCATGGTATTATATAGATTAGATGTTTGCAGAAGGAGGTTTTGTTAGTTGCACCAACTCTCCAATGAACAAGAAGATTAGTAATGCTGTAAACTTTAATTAATTCCATTAATTTTATGCAAATCAAGTTAGGACAAAAGTACAAAACAAAGATAACCAGTGTCATTAATTTAACTTTATTTAAGCAACGACAAAAACGTCACATCATACAAAAGAGCTTAAATTATACCATTTGAGTTAGACGTAATAATATCAACATTTCATTTCATTACAACATCGTATTATCATCATAAAATTAATGAATTCGAGTTCGAACAAAAGTAAAAAACAAAGATAACCAGTGTCATTAATTTAACTTCATTTAAGTACAGACAAATACATTACGTAATACAAAAGAGCTCAAATTATACCATTCGAGTTAGACGTAATAATATCAACGTTTCATTTCATCACGGCATCATATTATCATCCAATAATTGAGCATTCCTCCATTTAAGTGGTATAATTTTTCCGAGTATTTTAAGCCCACGAAACATTTTCTATATTGGTAGTTTCCCATTTGTGTTAAAGGTCCATCACTCTATCCTCATCGAGTGAATAGATTAATTAAAAAGAAGAACAAAAAAACAAAGGAGTTTATTCCGTGGGGGATTCGATTTTTTCTGCATCCTTCATTTTAATGATTGCCATAGAAAAAGGAAGTGAGGTTTTATTTTTGTGGAACATTTTTCACAAGGGTTTTGTGGATATGAACAAAGTGTACAAATAATTGTTGGTTTGGGATATGCAATAAAAGCAGTGTTGTACCTAAAATCCACTGTATACTAAGTTGTGCTGACGCGTACAACACTGTTGAACATGAATGGCGCCAAATCCACGTGGCCATCCTAAGAAGTAGCTGAAATTGACGTTTTACCAAAATGACAAGGCATGTGTACTTTTTATATTGTTTTTTGTTTTAATATAGTAAATAATAGTCGGATTATATATTGAGATAGTAATTAATGACAAATACAGTTTTTATGACGAACAACACAAAAATAATAAATGAATGCACACTCACTTGAAAGAGAGTTTTGAAATGTCAATGTTAGCCATTAAACCGAAACATACTTGTTTTGTAAAAGTATGAATATTATCACGTTATAGATAGGAAAAACATGGGGTGAAAAAATAATGGTGAAATAATTGATCTATGAGTGTGTAGACAAATAAAATTAAATAAATACTACAAAAAAGAAATTAAACATGAATTAAATAATTTTATTTCAGAATTTTAAAATTAATATACTTTTCTTAATAAATAATTAATCAATCAAAATTGTCCAAATCAAATGGCAATAAATGGCACAATTCGGTAAAGAGGCAATAAATGATCAAGAGGGCCAATGAGAAGGCGAAAAGTGGTGCAGTCTAGTAAGAGGTCAACAACCCCAGCCAATAAAAACGCTCCATGTCAGCAGGTTAGATAGCTACACCATCTTTTTTACAACTATAAATAGAGGTCAAAACCCCACTACAAAGAGAACACACAGCAAGGAAGAGCAAAAAGAGGAGACAAATTCTCTTAAGGATACTCAAGAACATTCAAGGCGTTTTTCGTTAAATTCAAATAGTTCATCTCCAAATTTAAGGCGTTCTTCGTCAAAGGTCTTCAAATTCAACGTTCGATCCGAAATTAGAGCGAAAAGCTCGAAGATCAGTGTTAATTGAAGGAACAACGAAGACAACAAGCCAAGGAGAAGAAGAAAGGAAGACACAAATCCTCTCAAGACACTCAAAAACATTCGAGGCATTCTTCGTCAAGTTCAAAGAGTTCATCTCCAAATTCAAGGCATTTTTCGCCAACGGTCTTCAAATTCAACGTTCGATTCGAAGTCGGAGCGCCAAGCTCAAAGATCAACGTTAATTGAAGAAATCTATAAGTTTTAAAAAAGATCAAGCACAAGCTCTTTTCTTGAAAACACTTTAAATTGAAATCACATTTTTGGAGGAAGAATCAAAGGACTGACTTAGAGAAAAGAGCCCGCATCAAATTCATTTGATTCAAATTGTAATCAATTTGTACAAATTTCTTGTTAGTAAAAATTCAAACGTAAAATTTTGTCCTACAGAGTGTAGGGGTGGGGGTGGACTGTAATGAAATTATAGATACGTATGTAAAGTATGAAACCAAGTTAACCATTTTAAAGTAAAACGAAACTGTATGATTTTATACGCACATCTCTTGAATTTCATTAGTGTGTAATTGGATTAATATTGAAATATGTCAAGGTATTGAACAAGATTAAAACATCTTCGATCCACTCTTAAAAATACTTATATAAACTGCAATTTTATGTTTTTAATAAACATAAATATGATGTCACTTTCTCTAAAAGAAAGTGTAGTATTATTCGTAGCTTATAATTAAAATATATATTATAATTATCAATGTTTAAACTATTCAACTCAAATGTTTGAGTGAATTTTCCTAAAGCCCAAAAAAATATAGGTTCGGATGATAGTTTTTTGAACCACTTTTGCTTTTACACTAAATATGGAACCTAAATATAGCCAAAACAAATAAATTGAAAACTCATAATGTTAATAATAGTAGTAGTAGCTGTAGGATTAATAAAATCCAAACATATCCCTGCTATCTGAATAACTGAGAAGCACAGAATGTGGAGACACAGAGCAGGCCCGCACACTAATTGAAATATCAATTTTCAGCCCTCCTAATAAAAACGAAAAACATAAAATGTCCAAAATCTTTTTTATTTTTATTTTTTCAAGCGGCAAAATGAAGATTCAGATTCAATAAGAACAGGTGGAATATCAATAGCCCATTCACCAACTTGATCACACAACTCATCAAACTTCATGACCCCTAATTAATGTGAAGCTTGATTATTTATTACTTGTTTTAGGCTCTTAATGATAAACATATGACATAATTTTGCTCATTAAGATTTAGATTCAAGCATAGTATCACAAAAAACCGAAACAAAGTACAACAAAACCAACTTCATGCCAGATACCTTAACAATCTCTAATTTCAATCATAAGCGAAAGCAATCCTATTAACAGACAATCATTGTTTTCATACCAGTAGGCTGATGAAAATAAAAACGTAGCTCTATATTTTGATACTAATTCTTCTTCGTCTTCTTCCTCTTGACATTAAAATTCAGTGCTTGTTAATCTTTTTGCAGGGTCAGTAGCCCCAAATACGGTTCAAATCAGCAGGAGATTCTTGTTCTTCAAATGGCTTCCTTCCCATTTCAAGATTTGAAATAACCGATGTGTTATCAGTGCTGAGGACAGTTTCTTGGGACACACTGACAATATCTCTTTCTTTCCCGAATCCCAGATTAGGATTCTGCCCGTAACTACCAAGAAAAGCCCTTAGGATTGAGGTGTCCTCGCCCGGAAACTGGGATCCCATTCCAGGCTGAATAGTGGGCAGAAACTGTCCCCAGGAGAATCCTGGGGGCGTGGTAAGAAAATCCAGGGGATTGGAAGATGATGGGAAAGCTGGATTGTTGAAGCAGTTGATGAAATCACCCTGGATCTTCTGAGGAGCTGGAACAATGTTATTGGAGAAGCAGTGCACGTGGCTGGATTCTAGTTCACTGGGCTTTGTTCTGCCAGAGTATTGGGAAGAATCCATCAGTGGTGGAAGCGCTGGGGGAGCCAGTTCATTTGTTACAGAATTCATTCTCACCAGCCCTGATATGTGAACATGTTTCCCACCGGCAGTCTTCTGAAATACCTTGCCAATAACCCAATCATTCTGCAAAGAAAGGAGGAAGACTATTCACTTCAAACACGGAAAAAAAACAGAGCGAAAAACAGGGGGGAAGAGAGTTCATTAATTACCTTGGATGCTTTTGCAAGGTTATCAAGGGAGAGTTTGCCCTCCAATCTGTATTCATGACAGACCCAATTGGACTTTTCACCCTTGGGAGCTCTACCCTTGTAGAAAACCAGGGTTTTCTTCATCCCCACAAGAGCTTTGCCCCGGAAGATTTCCTTGTCTTTCCCAGTGGCTTTCCAGTAGCCTTCAGCAGTGGCCCTGTTTGTCCTAAGCCCTGTGGGATATTTCTTGTCCCTAAGGCAGAAAAAGTACCATTCCTTTTCCCCCAGTTTTGCTTTCCCTTCATGAATGAACAAGAGGGGAGTTTCACACAATTAGCACTACAAAATATACTACATATTTGTAATACAGAAAGGTAAAAGGAAAAAGAACTGACATGGCAAATCCCATGGCTCAATCTTATTCATATCCACCTCTCCAACAGCTACGGCAGAGAAACTGTTGTCAAGAACCTTCCTTGACAGATAATGAGTGATCAGCTCCTCGTCGGTGGGATGGAATCGAAATCCAGGAGGCAATTCCATTTGATCATCCATTTTCACAACTCCACGATTGTACTCCATCATTTTCACCAATTCAAACCACAAAAAAAGGGAAAAGCAAACAATACGAACTGATATATTCAGAGACTGATTTCTGGAATGAAACAATTTTTTTTTGGCTCCCAAAACTGCAGTAAACAAACGGTTCTGAAAAAGGGCTACAGCCAAAAAGGTTCCGACTCGCACAACACCGATCAACACAGCAAAAATAATCCAAATAGAGCAAGCGATCAGATAGGAAAAAGACAACAGAAACAGAGTTGACAAGAAAAGCCAGGGGAAAGACAGGAAGAAAGAGCGATCATGGAGGAAAGGGGAAAAGAGAAGCCATGGAAACTGAACTCAGAGCATAGCAGGAAAACAGCATGAGGATTAGAAGGGCAATAAATGCTTAAAAAGAGGGGATGAAAGAAACGTGGTTTCTAAGCAAACCGGAGGAGTTTGCTTATGGCCTCTTTTGTGCTCCAACAAATCCATCACTTCTCCACATTTGACCAAATGCATCTCACCCTTAAAAAGACCATTTTATCCTTCTTGTTGATTCACATTTTACTCAGTTTTGTCTTTGTTTGTTTTATAATTATGTCGTTAATTTTAAAATATTTTTATATTAAAAATTATATAAAAATAGAAAAAATACATTAAAAAATATATATAATAATTAAGTATGTATTTTAAGAGAATTACGGATATAATTGGATGGATCTATTTTTAAAATATAATTTTAACAGGCTTAAAGTGACTACTCCGATGATAGAAAAGGAAACCGCACATGGCCTTTGACAGCTAATATAACACGTATCAACTATTTCATCAGCAACAACTTTGAATTTCATCAACTCGAATAGATGAACAAAAATCATTTATAATTTATTGTCTTAAAAACTGATTATATAAAGACTAAAATTTCGAAGCAAGACTTTCATTTTTTAAGAGGGAAAAAACAATAAAGTATGTCGTATTGAATTCGTATAAAAGTAGGACTTGAATTCGTAACCTTTTTAATAATTTTATTTTATTTTTATCAATGATAAGTTTTGGCCAAATTTCGCATATTTGATAGTTGTTTGCGGTTTCAGCCCTAGACTTGTACAATCCAACTTGGATTACATAAATCACAAAACATATGTTTGGATCTATTTGTCTTTGTTCTTTGTCTAATGTATTTTTTAGGAGTGAATGTATTACGAATGTTATAAAAGCAGTGAATGTAATGTTTGGTTTGTTGGGTTTATTGTGTTTTTGGGAGACATGAATAATTTTAAATTACAGATTATGTATAAATAATGAAATTTGTGTGAATGCATATCTAATATTATGTCATAATTCAACGATACAATTTTAAGTCAAGATAATGATTATTTTAGGGTTAAATATGTGTGTGTGTGTGTGTGTGAGTTGTGTGTATGCGCGCATCTATAAAATAATTTAATTTTGAATTTTTGTAATTAATAAATTTTAAATATTGTTTTATGTATGCAAGTAAATATACAAACATAATTAAATAAATGTTATATCATGTATATTTAATTTATGTTGTTCAAAACTTCATATGTGCAAGAATGAACTAAAAACTAAAAAGCCTCGCAAACATAACCTGTTTTTGGTCCAAATGACAATAAATGGCATGAAGAATTGTATGCATTTTCTTACGCGCCCTTCCATCCACGACGTAGAATGTATGCACAATTAAATAATTACATTTTTCTTTTTATTTGAAAACAGCTGTGTGCTGGTAAGAAAAGTATATTTGCAAAAGCTTTAACATTAGTTACCTGAAATTAGATTACATCCCATTTTTTGTCAAAAAGTTAAAGAGTATCGTATGACAAAAATCTTGTAATTGAATTTTTATAAATAAGAATTTGTACAAATATAATTATAATTTAAATCAAATAAATTTTGTGGATATAATTTATAACTTAATCTTCTATGATTTGAATATTGATTGAAGAATCCGGCTGAAACTAGAAGAGCTTTTAAGCTTCAATCTTCTTTAATGTTGACTGGAGCCTTCAATAATATTAATCCACTAGTTTAGCACTTTAAATGTGGATCAAATACTAGAATTTGATAAATTTCTTAGGAAGAACACTTTGAATTCGATAGCGAACTCCTTTGAACTTCTTGAAATTGGTGGTGAGAATTTGAACTTTTTCACTTGAAATCTTTTGTTGCTTTTTCAATTGTTTGTTGTATATCCTCTGGTTGCTTGTTGTGCCTTCTTCTTTTCTTGTGTTGTCGTTGTGTTTTTGTGGATGTCACCCCTATTTATAAGGGTGGAGAAGGCTCTGCTGCCATGTATGATTGACCACGTGGTACTAATTGATTGGTCGGAAGTATTTGATTTGGCATTATTTTTTTTAATTGGATAATCACGAATTAATTGCTGAATCAATAATATCCCCCTTCCAAACTTAAAAAAACTTGACATGTGGCATGAAATGATTAGCTCGTTTGACACTTATTGTGATTTAAGCGAGCGGCGCTATTTGTAATAAAAATATTAATTTATTTATTATTTAATTTCAAAAGTTGTGTTCTTAATTTCTAAAATATGAATAATTATTTATTAATATTTTATCACAATAAAATATGACATGACAACATTTGTTCGGCCAAAAAATTTTTAATTGTCTACAACTATTTTGACCTTTTCACCTTTTTTGAAGAGAAGTGGGAATGTGCCTAGTGAGATGAGGATCGAGCATTGGGCAGACCATTGCACGAAATCTCCATGCCATGTGTTTGAAAGATGACACGTGAGTATCACACATAATGATTATTATATTTACACTCTTAAATAGACCAATATCGAGTCCATTTGTTTGGTTTTTAATGATCTCCCCAACTTTTGAAGTGAAAGTGATTTATGATTTGAGATCAGGAAGATATTTTGGACATATTTTCACTGCACAATCCAATTTTTAAGTTCGAAATAAAGTGGAATTCTTGTGTGAGTATATAAAATGAGCAAATGAAGGGGCCACATAATATAATTATGTGAGTGTTTGGAGATTGACATAATTACAATTACACCACAAGAGAGCATGTGTGAATTGAGTGAAAGTGAATGCCGCGTGTCATGAATTAATAAAGAAAAAAGTTTGAAGTAATTTATATAATGTGTTGCTTTATTTTTTAAATAACTAAATTTTGGGGAATGAGATTGAGGGGGTCACAATATGTAGAGCTAATTTATAATTTACTATTGAAATACATTGAAATTGGAGGGTTATTGCAAAGAAGTGTTGGGTTTATGACATTGTTGTGAAATATTATTGCTATAAATGTTAAATAATTTTTTGTGAGTTGCCAAATATGTAATACAAGCCAAATAAAACTAAAAATTGAGGATAAAATATTTAGAGCCCTATGTAACTTTTATATGTGTTATTAGATTTGATTTAATTTTACGCAACAAATGCAGCGTGCGTGGTAAAGATAAAAGTACAAATGAAGCTTCCACATTACATATAAAGATAGAGATCAAAATGTATGTCCATTTTTTTTTTTCTATTTTTTGTGTCTTGTTTTATTAGACAACTATATCATTTATAGAAAAGTTTGAGATTTTTTCTTTTTAAATTGCATTGAAGGAGAAATATTATAAATTACTCCACAGAGTGTTCATTAATGTTAATTTATTTTATATTTTGGTATAAAATTGTCTTCTACTTTTGATTTAATTGTTCTCAATATTTAAATTTTATATTTTTAAATATGCCTTTTATGACTAATATATCTATTATACCATTACTTATGGCTAAACCCTTTAGAGTACTTGCTTTGATCATTTAATAATTTTACTAAAATATGCCTTGAATAAATTTATACGTTTTATTTTGACTAGATATCTTAGAGTAACTAACGTTTAATAATTAAACAACAGGATTAAAAATCCTCTCTTTTATTTCTTTTATACTTTTCTCCTCTCTTTCTACACTCTCTTTTTTATTTTATCATTTCATTTAAATTATATATATTATGTTTCTTCTTATTTCAATATTTTCTCTCAAATGTTCATTTCTCTCTAATTTTTGTATAAATTTCTAATTCATTTTAAAATATAACAATTTATATTTTGTTTCCATTCATAAAATAGTATAATTTATTATATTTAAAAGAGATTGTTTCTGTTGGATGATAATTTATAAACAAAGTAAACATGCTTATAATTCAAAACATTTATATATTGAAAAAAAAAATTAGTTCTATGTAAGATAATTCGTATTTTAAATTTTATATACGCACTTACTAAGTGTGCATGAATTTTTAGTGTGTGTGTGTGTGTGTGTACAGGGGCCTTGTGGGACATAGGTCCACTGTATTTATCTAGAAATTTCATAAGGTTAATAACAAATGCGTAATCAATGCAAGACATTATGGGTTGGTTGACCCCACATGAAATCTACAAATTCATTTTTCTTTCAAATTTATTTTATTATATTATAATTTTTTAATACATGTCTTTCATTTTTAAAGTAGTATTTACAGTCTATGCACTCTATTTTTAATATCGCCATCTCAAAATATTTAATTTTTAACTTTGGCTTTTTTCTTACCACAGAGTTTCAAGTTGAACTTCTGAGTGTATTATTAGCAATTTAAATTTATTTTAATACTTAATATATTTATTATCTTGCACGCACACAAAAGACAGTCCATTTACATAATTAAAACAATAATTTCATCCCTTTTTTTTTTTTTCGTTTTTTTACTATTCCGAGAAAACCATAATTGTATCATATATTTCTATAACCAATCAATTATAAATAATAATAATGTGATAAACTCACATATATAAGACACACCAAGCTTTAATTTGCCCCCACTTAGTTGAAAAGTTTCACCTTTTGACAGAAGATTGTAAATGTTGTTTTAAGTTACGAGTTTAGGATAAATAATTTTAGATAATGCTTCTTAAATACTTGAACCATCAAATCCTACAATGGTTGGTGCTTTACAATAAAAAATGAATGATGAAGCGTAGGACACCTATTACATTTGATGATTATCTCAATTATTTGACTTAATTAAGACAATAATCTCTACATAATCACCTAACTTATGTTTTTATCCAATGGTAATAATAGTCAACAAGCTAAAAATCAACCACACAATAGGAAAAATTGACACTGCCGCCGTGGCCAATGGGACGTCGAAATATGACAATTATTCAGACGCCCTCTACTTAACCTAATCATGGTTAAGCTTGTTAACCCGAGAGTTGACAAATTAATTGTTGATCAAGCGGGATTAAGTGGGCCCTGTTTCTTTTGTTCCAACAGGCAACCTGAAAAGCTGACATCTACGCGTGGGGAAGTCCTATTGGTCTAGAACCCGTCCGCTAATGGTATATAATGCTAAAATTAGGCAATGATCAGCTTGTAAGAATTTTTTAATCATTTAAAAGTGACGATTTGATATTGCAATTGTTGACTATTCCATAAATTTTGATAGCCTAACTTTTCCATTTATGTGATAACGCTTTACACATAATAGATCAATTTTATAATGCGACTATGAGGGCATATCGTCTTGTAGTACAAAAATACATGTTTATAGTGACATGCGTGGGCTAGTGGTTGTTGTAGCTACAATATTCCAAGTTAGGTACAATCTTGTCCACTTATCTATGGATTACAACCTTACAACGTGTATAAACATTGCTTCTTGATATTTTGCCTAATAAGTTTTGTAAATTTTTCAAATTAAATATTTAAAAATTTATTTAAATACTAAACCTTTCACTATATGTAAGATAATAAGAACAGGCACCTGAAAGTCTGATGAAAACAATCTATTGAATACAATGCTAACAAGCAATAAATTATGAAGTAAAAATTAATAAATTTCCACCTCATGAATTGGCTCCTAAATTGAGGTAAATTTATATACTTCTGAAATTTTTTTTCAAACAGTGTATGTAAATAACATTCAGTGAAATACATAAATAAACAAACGCACACAAATATAAGTGTTCAAAGTCCATAGTGAAAAGCATGAGAATTAATAATTAAATTTTATGAATACACACTGTGCAAAATTTGAACCACTTTACGTTGTTGCTATCATTTTGTACCTGCTCATTATTTAATAATATTATCCCTAATCCGTTCCACGATATAATCGAAAAAGTAAACTTAGGGTATGTGCGTTGCTTCCTTTTTATTTAATTAATAACAAATATACCACCCCTAATTTGTTCCACTAGATGATCAAAAAAAAAAAAATGTAAACTTAGGGTATGTGGGTTGTTTCCCTTTCATTTAATTAATAACAAATATACAACCTAACCTATCTTACTACAATCATAATTTCCAACTTCTTTTGGTTCCCTCAAAAAGGATAAGTGGAATAACTGCTGTTATTTTGTTAATTAATTAGATAGTTGGTTTAATTTGTCATTAAGCTAATGTATCTTCTTGTGTAATGCTAACATGATGGAAGGAAATTACTGAGCTGGACCATTGGTTCAACTAATTGTTGCATGATGTCACGAAGGTTGAAATATGCACAACTCGTAATGTATATATGCATGAGTCGTGCATTAAGAGATGTATGTAATTAAGTAGCAGAGCAAGGCAGATGCTTCCCAAGTGCCACCAACAGATTGCATAATTAAAATTCTGGATACATCATAAATCATTCTTTAGAATTAATTTTAAGAAAAAGGATTAATGAATGCAGTGTCAAATCATTCTTCAACTGCTACAAGGATAGAAAATACAAAGTCGATTGTATAATGCAGCCACACCCATAGGATTGTGATCATAAATTATACATATTCACACATGGTGTATGTGATGTAAGAACTTGCTTTATTGTCTATGATTTCGAGAAGATTCTGGACGATATATTTTTGTCGTGTTCTAATTATTTGATTAATTAGAGGAGGCAAGTTTGCGGTTGCAGAGTTCAGATTTTGCATCATTACAATTTAATAATAAATGTTTGAATGAGACAAGAACAAACATCTTCATTTTAATATTTTTATTTATGGAATTTTGATCTAAGAACCTTTTATCTTCAGACTTTCTGAGACAAATAATACTTATATAATAACTTTAAGATACCAAGATAATATTTAGTAATTCAAACATGTATCTAATAATTAATATAGTATAAAAATTCCAGAAGAACAAAGTTTATCCATGATTATCTTAGCCATCATTATTCACTGATTAATTATAATGTTTTGAGTGAACTAACATTAGTCAACCAGCAAGTTAAGCATGTTCAACTATAATAAGAACTAGAATATAGTTATTCACCTATATATAATGCAAGTCGGGGAAGTTATTAGATCACACAAATTAACATCGTAATATCTACTATATAACTTTTTTTAATATTTATTCAACAAGGCTAAATTATTGTAAATTATATTATTTTTTTCTCTACTTATTGATATCACAAAATTATATTTAATTTTAAATGTTACAAAATATATTAGTGATAATCATATTGAGGAACAAAAATATCATTTAGATAAAAATCAAATAGGCTAACTAATAAGGGTGTACATTTAGTTTTATGGAATCGAATCAAACTAAATTATCATTATATCAAAATTTTGGCATGCCAAAATTGCACACCAAATACTAAACTAAAATTTTGGATTTGGTTAGGTAATTTACCAAATTTTTTCGGTATATTAGATTCGGTATTTTGGTATACAGAATTTTAATTTTAAAAATTTAAAAATAATAAAAATGAATTATTTTATATTAAAAATATAAATTTTAATTATATAGCTTATAAATAAATATTAAACATTTTTATTTTATTATTTTAGTTTAAATTTTTTGAATAAAAATATATCTATTATAATAAAATATTTTTTGTTTGAAAATTATAAGATAATAGTATAAATATTTAAAAATTCCAGATAAAAATCAGAATATTAAATCACAAATATATATGAAAAAAATTAATAAAAATAAGTAAAAGTAAGATAAATATTAAAAAACAAAAATAAAATTTGGTATTCAGTTTAGAATAGTATATTGAACTTAAATAACGAAACTGTACCAAAAACTGAAATTTTAAAAATTTTTATACAGAATACAAAATTGAAATTTTGGTTTTAATTTGGTTCAATCAGTTTACTGAACTGTGACTCACTAATTAGAATTATTTTATCATACCAAGTGCACTGAATTATTTATCCATAATTTTGTCAATTTAGTTCCAATTTCATGTTTTATTATATGCTTTTATCTATCAAAGTAAATAATTACTTAACACGTATGAATTAATTAATTAATTAAAACCAATTATCCTAAGTGAATATGGCCTTAATGGACTATTTTAAGGATTTTTACAATTACAAGATTTTTATCCCTAAATTTGATCTAAACACAAGTAGATGTCTGAATTTGTGAAGATCACAGCTACCCCTTGTACAATCCTACGCAACTATTTGTTATATACGACCCACTTATTTTGATAAAATGACAAATTTTAGACCCTGCTTAGTCAAATGCTTTTGTAATTAAACTAATTTCTTTTACAATCAAAATAATAATAATTCTAAGATTGTATTAAGTGATTTTAAGTGCTCTACTCTAAATTACTTCAATTAAAATCGTTATTATCTAATAATATAATTAAAGTATCTCTTATATTACGATTTTATCATTCTGTCTAATTTATTTTAAGGGAAAAAAAAAATCAAGAGTACTACTTTCCATTGCCATAATCATATGAACAATTAGCCAGCTGCCTCTTCTTGTGAACCCTGTTTCAAGAACTTGAATTTTCTTTAGTTTGATAGCATATGTGATATTTTTCAAGGAAAATTGACAAGAAGAAAGGATAATGACCAAAAATTATATTTAGATAAGGTGTCATGGGCTTGAACATGGATTTGCTTATTTAGTAAGGTTTTTGGTTAAAGTGCTTCGAAATATATAGGGCATTTTAGCATTTTATTAGGATATATATTAAAATGCAATAAGTTTAACTATAAATTTAATTAATATCAGGGGAATTAATTTGCTATGACGCCCCATATTTTGGATATAGAACAAGATAATTGTAAATTTTAATGAAGGCCAAGCAGTTTATTCATTAATTATTTTAGATTGTTTTTAAATCAGAGTGCATATTTAATTTTTGAAAATTTGTGGAATCTATCATTTCCCTACGCCTAACTTTAAAAAGAGACTTGTGACTATCCTTATATGTGAAAGATTCGAATAGAAGAGCAAAGATAGTTTGAGTTTGGATTTAAACTTAAATCCAACCCAAATCTATCTGACTTGAAATAAATTTGGGAATTGTTAGAAGGGTGTGCAGAGTTGTCGTGCTCTTGTCTTGATAGAGTGGTGATAGGTTAAATTATTCCATTCGACTCACTGAAGTAATTGAATGTTATAAAATTTTATGTTTGGTCTAACGGTATGGCTATTGTATACAATATTCAAGGTTTTGGTTTTAGTCTGAAACTCTTTCTCCTTTCTCCTTTTATTCAAATTGTTTTGTCTAAAGATAACTATATGCCAAATTTCATCAAAATAGGTCTTAAATTCAAAATGGTTCCTTCGTCTATTGGCATCTTTATGCTTAAATGTAAAAAAGGGTCACAAGTTTGATTCTTATAGATGTTACTTCTTCCTTTCTCCTTTTCAAAGAAAAAATAGTGATTTGATTTTGTTTTTTTGCATGCCCAAGCTTGAGTTTGTTTGCTTGACTCAAGCTTCATATTGACTTATTTAAGGATAAATCCAAGTAAAATATAATTTAAATGGCCGCTAGTTTGTTGGTTTGTGTGTTTTTGATGGTCTTCAATTTGATTCATATAATAGTTGTTACATTCTTTTTTCTCTTCGGTTCTCTCTTTGTTTTTTAATTTAATGGTTTAATTATTTTTAATTTGAGCTTAAATTGAACTTTAAAAATGAATCGAGTCAAACTCGAGCAGATTGGAATTCCAAACCTTTAACTTATGGGATATATATTGTTTATTATGTATACTTATGCGATTTGAATTCATATATGTTGTGAGAAGAATATTCATGATACATACATACATACATACATGCATATGTACACACACATATGTGTATGTGTATATATATATATATATATGCACAGATATAGTATGTAAATACACTACTATTATAAAAGATATATTTTAACTTTTTTAAAATCTGAGATATTTTATTTATAAAAATGATTACTTCTTTGTTACTAGTAAAATTATCATATAATTAAAAAGTTATGCTGATGTTTTTTTCAATTTTGGAAAGGCTTTAATATATATATATAGATATATATATATATATATAATTAAATCAAATCTAATGGATACAATTAGACCCGTTTTAAAACTATGTTTAAGATTAGAATATTACTCATCGGGTAGAACTCAAACTTTGACTAGTCTACCCCTCTGTTTTTGACTTTATCCCAGAGGCCGACATGTTTCCGTCAATCCAACTTCATCTATTCTTGTCGTTGGGGTTATTTTACCCATACTTACACCCAAACAAAGAATAACATTTTACCATAGAATTCCAAATCCTACCCATACCCAAGCCCCATGGTTTTGTTTGGAACCCAACTTACCAACACAAAAACATCTCAAATTTCTTGCTACCAAATATACTAGTTAATAATATTTTAATTTATAATTCAATTTTTTTCTTTAATATATATAATTAACTAATTATTTTTTAATTATTACACATATTCTCATTCAAATCAATAGTTATATATATATACACTGACATTTATTTTTATTTATGTTTTATAACATATTCATTATCTTCATAAATTATTATCTTATCTAATAATTATTATATATTTTATAATAAACGAAATTATCTATCTTGTTAAAACATTATTTTCAAACATATAATTTAACACAAATCTACTAAACATCATATTAAACAAAAACCTCTCTCCCAAACATTGCCAATGAGTTTTTTTTTGGGTTTAATTAATAAACCCATCTTTCGGATCAGGTCAGGCCCACCTGACCCAATCCAACCAATTTTTTTTAATCTTTTGTTTGATTAAGATAATCACTTACAATTTAATGTATTATGATTGATTTAATATAAAATTTATTTTCCTCATGATTATATTTAAGTTGATAATTAGTTGAGTATAGGAATAAATTCAAATGAAAATTTATAGGACACAGGATACTAAATAATTATTAAAATAAAGTATTATAAAGAATTATGTAAAAAATTAATTTATTTAGTTTTTACAAAAACTTTTGTTAAAAGATTGTTCCAAAATTTTAACAATAAAAATAATTATATATTATTAATCATGTGAAAAATTTATTGTACGTATTAATCCCTCTTGAATATATATATATATATATATATAGATTAAAAAATTTAATTAATAAGTATACAATATTAAACTGAATTAATTTTATAATATTTAAAGAATATAATTTCAAAAATTAATTAATATTTCAAATTCAATTTAATAATTAAAATTAAATCTAACTGTATCACAAATTTATTATCAACATCTTTTGATGAATTTCATTCTTTAATTAGAATTAAGTAGCACAAATGTTTCGACTAGTGCAAAAACAAAGAGAACAATATAATAGAAAGTAGTTATGGTCATTAAACATGTTTGTAATTGTATAAATAAATAATTTTTTCAAAATATAAATTTGTACCATTTGAGAGAGAATTAAATTAAAAAATATAAAAATAGAACACATTAAAATTAAAATGAGATAAGAAGCAAATATAATAAATTAAAATCGAGGAATACTCAATTTTGTTTGAATATAAATAAAGTAATAATATTTTTAATATGAGTTTTATGTCATTATCAAAATTCATAAAATGTTAAAGAAAGAAAGAAATTTAAAAATAAAAAGTAAAATAATTAAAATCGAAGTGATTTGAATAAAATAAATAAAAATTAAAGGAGTATACTAATCAAGGATATATTAGAAATTATGCATTGAATTCTAAGATAAAGTCAATAGGGACAAGACAATAACTAATAGGTTTCTAAGTACTCAAACCCTATCAATTTAATAGAGTATGAATCCAACTTAAATCCAATTTATTTATTTTAAACAATCTTAGTATTATATATTAAGTTTGGATTTGAACTTAATTTTTATTGTTAATTTAGAGTTTGGAGCTATACGACTCCAACCCATTGAGAGGCATAACTTTGCCACCCACACTACACTATTTTTATTTTTGTTGTGATGAGTAACAACACTACCCTATATCGCACTAAACATAGGAGTATACTACTCAATTTGTCACCATATTCCTATCCTCTTTCTTGTTTCATGGCTCCATTATTTAATGTTGTTCTTGCTCAACCTATACTTTCATCTCATCTCCTACAACAACACTACCTAGCATAATTACTACAATAGCAATCGAAGTTCTTAATTTGATTGCATTAGACTACTAAGTACCTTGTTGTGCATCTTTTATTATATGCTTCATCCATCCTTCTGGCAGTGCATACGAGAAATAAGCAGCAAAATACAAGAAACCCCGTTTCCAATGACTGATTTTTTATTTGGCGAGGAAAGGAATTTTGGATATTTAGTCATTCTCATGAATCCTGTCATTTTTGGACATGCATAGTGAATAGTGCTAATCCAGTCTTCAATGGAATGGTTTTTTGTCCCAATTCCTATGAATTTGGACCCTGAAATGAGGTCCTAACAAGCAGCCCATTTTTGCAGCCCGAGGAAAAGCCCAGTCCAAAGTCCATTCAACTCAATGACTTGGAAGGTGTTTGACAACTCATAAGTTATGTAAAATTGTGATGAATATTTTGTCAAGGAAGCTTAAAAATAAGTTAGATTTTTTAAAACTCATTTTAAGACATATTATAAGTTATTTTATTTTATATATAAAAATGACATAAATATTTTTAATTATATTATATTAATGATATTTATTTTACACCAAAAAAATATAATAATCTATAATTGTAAATTTTAATAAAATTTTATAAGATGATCTTATTATTTTTATTGAAAAAATTTTTAAGTTATTTTTAAAATAAGATCTTTGAACTTCTGAATTTTAAAAATATGTTATAAGTTTTATAATCTTAAAAGTGCTTAAGAGTAAACTTAGCTAAACACTCTCTTAATTAGGGAAGGGAAAAATGGTTAGTTAATTGACTTCTACTTTACCAACCGAGCTAACATTTGGTTTGTTAATTTAAATATTCTTCTACCTTTCCATATTAATAAAAATTAAGGGAGGAATAAAATGTCCCATTTCTAAAGTTAAAATGCAAATGTAGAATTAAATGTTCTTTTAAGTTTTGTTAATGATGAATGTTTTATCACTTATTAATTTTGATCACATCACATTCATTTTTAAGATTTTATGGTTTGGAAATCCTTTTGAAATTTTGTTTTTTCTTCTTATCAAATGCATATTTTAATAACTTTGATACTGTCTCTTCGACAAATTAATGACAAATGATGCGTCTAAATAAATAACTTCAACTATATTTACTATTATCTAAATCTAATAATTTGACAAATAGTTTGTTTTACATGCACATTGAAAGTGTCACTTTTACCAGTATATTTTATATATGTACGATATACAATGATAATTATAACTTGTAACAAAAGTTACATTCGAGGCATGCAGGGAAATAAAATATTTAATATATATAAAAGTTATAAAATCTGCAAAATAAGAGAGAAATAAAGAAATTTGAAAGAAAGAGCAAATAGAAATTTGAGATAGAAGTTTAAAAGAGAAAATATAATAAATTAAAATTTTAAACACATTCAATATTGTGTATATATAAATAAAGTAATAATGCTCTTTAAATATAAATTTAAATCATTCATAAAATGACAAAGAAAGAAAGAAATTTTAAAAATTAATATAAATTAAAATTGAGGAAAGCGAATATAAATAAATAAAAATTAAGAGAGTTGAACAAAAATTATATATCAAGAGTTAAGGATATTTTAATAATTTCATACAGTGCAACAAAATTAGGTCTATATTTTTAATATAGAGTACAACTCTATATAAATATAACATATTGAAAAACAAGTAAAAGAATTCTTAGATCACTATGAGGAAATTTTTTCCAGCAAACTAGAAATTTTGGCCAATTTATATAATATAAAATATATACATAAAAATTTAATTTATTTATTTTTAGTATATTTAAATATTTTCTTTATATTTATGGAAAGAAATATTTAGATTATAAAAAGAAGTAAAAAAGTAAAAGAAAAACAAAAAATATTGACAAACAAGGATAAATTTGTCAATGTTAAGATGAGGATGAGTATATGTGTAAATTTATTTAGTACAACTATGTAGAGATCAAACTTTTAAAATATATAGTATTAGATAATATAGATAGTACCGATATATGGAATTTCATTTTGTATTTCAGTTTCCAAGTAATGGAAATGAAAATGCAATGGTTAAATCTAACTATGTAAAGCCTTTTTTTTTTCCGTCTTTCAATTCACTCTCCAAAACACTTTTGTACAATTAATTCAATCTCTCAAAAATATAAATTATTCACACACACACACACACAAATAACATGACATTACAATATGATTTTTATCTAAACACTCATATATATATATATATATATATATACATATATATAATGTACATCTATGTCCACTATACTTTTATATTAAAGGTAAGGCTCCATTTGGACTTTTCATCCATTTACTAAAATATCCTCTCTCTCTCTCTCTCTCTCTCTCACACACACACATACACACACCTACACAACATGATGTCATAGTATATTTTCTCCCCTATACTCATGTATAGAATTTATATCTATATTATTTATGATTCATGAAACCATTGCCTGATTCTTAATATATTGTTTAAAATGATTTATTTAATAAATTCAATTCTCTATTTTAATAAGGGAGTTAAGTTTAAGGTGTCACTATTCCAAGAAAAATCTAACCTGAAGCTTAACTTTGAATGGGAAAGGGGAGCATAAATGGTGTTCAATTGCTATTAATACATGGAGAAGCAAAAAATGAAGTTAGCAATCATCGAGTTCATTGACTATGCCATTGTTTGATGGGATCAAACTGTAACAAGCTAAAGGCGAGTTGGTGAAAGACCAATTAAGACATGGATGGACTTGAAGGTGGTTATGAGGAGGAGGTTCATTCCATCACTCTATTACAAGGACCTTTACTAACTATTGCAAGGACTAACTTAAGGATCCTGGAGTGTTGAAGATTGTTTTAAAGAGATAGAATTATTGATGATGAGAATCGACAAGGTGGAAGACCAAGAAGCCACAATGGCTAAATTTTTAAGTGGTTTGTACCGACACATAGTCGACATCGTTAAGTTACAACATTATGTGGATTTGAATGATATGGTCCAACACACCATCAAGGTAGAGATGCAACTCAAGAAGAGGGGTTGGAGAGGAGCATCGGCAAGCGTGTTGGGTCATAGAACCTTTTTTAGGAAGGATGCTATCTATAACTAGTGCACCCAAACTAAATAAAGTACCTAAGGAGGGGACAACCAAAGTAACTCATCCTAACATTACTACTAGTGCTTCACAAAATAGAGACCTTCTATGTTTTAAGTGCTAGGGGTGAGAAGATTTTGCAAACTAATGCCTAAACAAGAAGACAATAATCCTGAACGATTTGGCAAAAATCATTGCCGATGAAAGTGAAAGAGAACGTAAAGTTGATAAGCATGGTGATGATGATGACGATGACGTTGAATAAGTGGATCAAGGAGGTGTAAACTTGGTGGAAATGAGAGCCCTTAGTGCCTAAGCTAAAGAGGATTTGAATGATAAGCAAAAGGAGAACATTTTCTATACCTAGTACCAAATCTAAGGTAAAACTTGTAGTATGATTGTTAATGGAAGTAGCTGCACTAATTTTACTGGCAACACCTTGGTTGAAAGGTTGAGCTTGCCTACCATTGCCCATTCAAGATCCTATTGACTTCAATGGTTGAACAATAGAGGTAGAGAGTTCAGGTCACGAAGCAAGTAAGGGTTTCATTCAACATTGGTGGGTATGAAGATAAAGTTTTATATGTGTGATGCCTCTGCAAGCATGCCACATCTTTTTAGGGCAGCCATGGCAATTTGACAGATTGGTGTGTTATGATGGGGTCACCAACTAATACACCTTCTATTTTGATAGTAGGAAGGTTACATTAGTAGTATTGTTCCCTAAACAGGTGTATGAAGACCATGTATATTAGCAAAAACAATATAAATTAGAACTTGATAAGAATAGGAAGTTGAGAGGAGAGGAGTTGAAAAGAGCTAAAGAGGGAGAAAGTGAAAAGAAAGGAAAGAGAGTGCAAGAGGGAGCAAAAAGATGTATGATAGTAAGAGTGAGGGATGTGTGGAGAGCTTATAAAAATAAGAGCCCTATGGTATTTTTATTATACAAAGAAAGCTTGATGCTTTCTAATGATGTCATATCCTCTTTCCTTGATTCTATTATTCCACTTTTGCAAGAGTTTGAAGATGTATTTCTAGAGGAGTTGCCTAGCAATTTGTCATCCTTTTGTGGGATCGAGTACTAAATTGACTTAGTGCCTAGAACTTTAAGTCCAAACCAACCTACTTACAAGGTGAATCCTGAAGAGGCCAAGGAAATACAATGCCCAGTAGGAAAATTACAAGAAAAAGAGTAAGTTTGAGGGAGCATGAGCTATTGTGCCATATCAGTCTTACTTGTGTCTAAGAAGAATGGTAAGTGGTGAATGTGTGCAGATTTTCGAGCCATTAACACCATCATGGTAAAGTATTGTTACTCTATTCCCCATTTGGATGATATGTTGGATGAATTGCATGGTGCTATTATATTTTTTAGAATTAATTTAAAGAATGGATACTATCGAATTAGAATAAGGGAAGGGGATGAATGGAAAACCGTATTTAAGACTAACTTTGGATTATATGAATAGACTATTATGCCTTTTGGTCTTATTAATGCTCTAATACATTCATGCGGTTGATGAACCATGTCCTACATGCTTATATTGGCAAAGTTGTTGTATACTTTGATGATATTTTGATGTATAGTAGGAGCATGGATGAGCATATTGAACATGTATGACATGTTTTGGTTACATGGAGGGAAGAACATTTTTGTGCTAACATTAAGAAATGTGCATTTTGTGTGGATCATTGTATTTTCTTGGGATTTTTTATAAGTTTACAGGGAATTCATGTTAATGAGGTGAAGATCAAAGCCATTCAAGAATGGCTCACGCCTCAATCTAGTACAGAGGTTAGGAGCTTCCACAGGTTTACTTGCTTCTATCGCCATTTTGTGAAAGATTTTAGCATCATTTTTGCCCCATTGACTGTCATGATTAAAAAGAATGAGAAATTTATATGAGGTAAAGTACAACATGATACCTTTGACACTTTAAAACAAAAGCTCACATGTGCACTTGTTCTTTTCTTACCCAATTTTGATAAAACATTTGAAATTGAGTGTGATGATTTTTATGTAGGTATTAGCACTGTGTTAATGTAAGGACGGCCCATTGCATACTTTAGTGAGAAGTCAAGGAATTGTATTCCTTGGTCTGGACCTTGCAAACTTGGCAATACTATTTATGACCCAAGGAGTTTATGATCCACACCAATCGTGAATCTTTGAAGTACCTCAAAAACCAAGGTAATTTGAGCAAAAGACATGTTAGGTGGCTTTCTTTTGTTATTACTTTTCCCTATGTGATTCTGTATAAGAAAGAAAAATAAAATGTTGTTGCTAATGCTTTATCACATAGATATACTTTAATGTCCACCTTGAGTATTAAATTGTTGGGATTTGAACATATCGATGAGATGTATGCAAATGATGATGATTTTTGTGATGAATATGTTCTGACTCACACTACCTTACCTAAGAAATTTTATTAAGATAATGCGTATTTGTACTATGATGAAAAATTATGTGCGCCTAATTGTTCGTTGTGTGAATTTTTGGTAAGAGAGGCTCATAATAGAGGATTGATGGGATACTTTGGTGTTACCAAAATAGTGAATAACTTGCAAGAACACTTCTATTAGCTTCATTTTAGGAGGGACGTGCCTAAGATTATTGACCAATGTGTGAAGTGTCACAAGGCCAAGTCATGGACACACCTTTACGGTCTATACACGCCTTTAAGTATACCCCGGGCTTTATGAACTGATATTCTATAGATTTTGTGTTGGGGCTACCTAGGAGTACGAGTGGATGAGATTCTATATTTGCTGTTGTTAATAAATTTTTAAAAATAGCATACTTCATTCTATGTCACAAAATCGATGATGCAAGCTATGTTGATAATTTGTTCTTTAGGGAAGTTGTATGCTTGCATGGGGTCCTTACGATCATTGTTTTTGATCGTGATTCTAAATTTCTTAATTATTTTTGGAAAACATTATGGTATAAATTGGAAACTAAATTGTTTTTCTCTACTGCTTGTCATTCCCAAACTAATGGCTAAACCAAAGTGGTTAATTTCACCTTGAAACTTTGTTGTGTGCTATTTTTAAAAGAAATTTGAAATCTTAGGAAGAATGTTTGCCACACGTAGAGTTTGCCTACAATATGAGCATCCACAAAACCATACAATTTTCACCATTTGAGATTGTGTATGAGTTTAATCATTTAACTTCTATGGATTTGTTACCATTACCTAATAGTGAGCAAGTTAGTGCAGATGGCAAAAAAGAGGGCTAAATTTGTAAAATCCTTACACAAGAATGTGTGCCAAAACTTAGAGTGAAGGACACAACAATATGGACAACAAACTAATAAAGGGCGCAAGAAGGACCTCTTTGAACCCAATGACTGGGTATGGATTTATTTTAAAAAGAGAGGTTCCTGCTACAAAGGAAGACAAAGTTACACCTTAGAGGAAATGGTCCATTCAGGATTTTGGAGAAAGTTGGAGGCAATGCTTACAAAATCGCACTGCGGTGAGTACAATGTTAGTGCTACATAAAATATTTTTGATTTGTCTTCATTTAATATAAGTGATGAGAAGGACCTAAGGTTGATGTAATAGGCTTCTTAAGAGGAAGGGAGTGATATAGACATTTTAGGACAAAATCCTTTCAAGTTTCCATCTAGACTTGTCACAAGAGCAAGAGCTTGTACATTCAAAAATGCCTTTACCCCTTTGATACTTCATTGGAGGTTTGACGATCATTTGTGCATATTGGAAAGATCCAAGAATGGGTTGTGGCACCAAATTTTGACTTGGGAAGCTCAAAAAGTGTCAAGGAACTCTACAAGCATGACCTAGACCAGCCCAAATCGAGCTAGGCTAACCTGGATCAACATTGAAGAGTACATGATCGAGTTGGAGAGGATGCGACCGTCTACACAAAGATAGGCTCTCTGTATTTACGATCGCTTAGGGACACAATCGATTGCAAGATGTTGTGATCATAAATATAAAATGCATAAATGAAGGTAGTGCACTCGATCCGACACAGTAGGCAAGAAGTCTCATTTTGATCCATTTTAAAATTTTGACCATTTGGAGCCCAATTTTTAGGGCTATTTTGGTTATTTCACCTTCCTCTAGTTAGTTTTGACTTGTATTCTCTTAATACATTTATTGCGCATTTTGTAGAACAACTAAGTTCATTCAATATAAGAAATTATTCTTTCCTTCCATTGCTTATTCCTTAAGAGTGTGTGAGTGAATCAACACTTCTAAGCTCAAGTCAAATTAGGTTATTCAAGTGTATTCTATGGTTCGCGGCCAACATTTGTCGACGTGATGTTTGGTCCTTCGATTGTGCAATTCGTGATTTATCGTAAGGGTTTACCTCATATGAGATATGTTTTTACTTGGTTAATTGTTGCCTAATCTTGCCGATTATCTTTTTATTTTCTTAGTAGTTGTCCTTGTTTCCATTTTTCATAATTTTCCCCAAAATTTCCAACTATTTTTTGATCTTTGCTTCTATAAGTTCATATCACGTGCGAAACTACAAAAGAAGCTCGGAATATCCTTCAAAACTTTCTAAAAGGAATAAGTGTGGTAAGGAATTTTGAACTTTAAATGTTGGCTTCTGAGTTTGAAAGCTTAAGGATGGGAGAAGTGTTAGTGATATATCCTCTAACGCTAATAGATTGCGAGAGATATTGGTTATATATGTAAGCTTTTTAACAATTAATAAAATATTAATGTTTATTCATATCGATATTTTGATAGTTTATCATACATGTAAATTTTGTATAGTATAAAATGATGCATGTAAATTCTGTATAGTGTGAAGTGATGCATGTTCCTATATAATTACGTTAAAAAGTTTTATTCATATGGAGTTATAAATATGGATATAAAACTTCTTAGTGCATGATGGAGTTCAAATATTGATATGAAAAACGACGTAAACATAAGGAGTTCAATGTCTATACTCAATGTCTTGCTTCATGAATATGTTAAATATGCGTGGATCTTAAACTTAATATGGCATGATTGTTATATGGGCATGATGGTCAGTGTGTTATTAGGACATTAAAAATTAATATCTATTTTGATATAAAATAAAGTCATTAGCACAATGTACCATTACCCATATGTGTATGGAGATATGTGTGAGTTTAATAGATGATTTATTTTTTTATAAGTGAACAAGATAGTTATCCTATGCGATCAATATTCTATAAGATGAAAATCCTTGGCTATGTATGATCGGAATAGAGTTTTTGACAGGACATTAATTTCATAAAACAACATTGATTTGGTTATATGATCGAACTATTGAATTTAACTAAATCTATAGTTTTTCCTCGGTTGAGACAAAATAAAATAATAGGTCTATACCATATGTTAGTTACAGTTGGGAGTATTTATATGATTCATTCATTTTCTCTTAATTGGATTATGTTATAGGTCGTAAATTAGCCGTTACTTATATTTTTAAGTTATGCTTATTGCAAACTAAAGATGAATCTAATTAATTACACATAAAAGAAGGGAATAAAAATAAGTTAGACTTGAGAAGTCCCATAGTAAATTTAATTTGATCACAATTAGATAAGCCAAATAGTGTAGTTTGTTGAGTGGGAACTCCTTGTGATGCAAAACCTTGTGACGGATAAGGTACAATTTTTTTTGATGCAGAGGATGATCCCTCGCCAACTCCAGCTGGTGCATGAGAAACAGAGTTTGCTACACATCAATTGGACTGCTGCCGATATTTGGTTTATTTTACTCTCTGTCGGAGACCATAACTCAACTTTTTGCTATGCTCCCTTAATTTGATTATTGAATTCCTCCTTTAGTTCACTGAGTTTGGCCCCTAATTTGCTATCCGTTTACTTTCCAACTGTTGCAGAAGTTTTTCGTTGCAGCGATCCACCATATGTTGTGTTCTTGTTTTAGCCAATTGGCCCACGAAGGTGCTCTTGTACCACTGGCAATGAAGTGGGTTCACAGCCCACTTAAAGCCCAATGATGATTTAATTTCTGAGGGGATCTCCCACCGCATGGGTCTAACTCTATGTGATTGTGATCTGTCCTGGCTGCTGCAATTTGTTGCTCGGCGGAAGTCTTCAGACGAGTGGACATTCGGTCCCTCTTTTAAATTTCGACGGCTATGATTTTCTTGGAATTCTGCTGAGGGCAGTCCGACATTTTCCCAAGATATGGCGGATTAAATCCTACTGACCTTAACGAGCGCCGTCACTGCTCTTTCTCGCGACTTATGGTTTCTGGTTTCTCCTTCTCCTTCTCCGTCGATGCTGTGTCGCCCCTTTCGCCCGCGACCAATGCCTCGAGCCACCTAACAGTGCCTAATTCTAAATCCCCTGTTTGATTGCTGATCTTCAACCGGAACAGAATCAGCAAATTCGTCCTTAAATTCCACCCCACGATTTGAGCCTCTTTTGCACCAAGGACCTGAGTTCGTTCCTCGATGATGTGGAGATCCACTAGGACAGATGCTACGCTCCTGGGAGGTGGACGGCCGGCGAGGTCTTTGGCGATGATGTCCTACTCAAACAAGGAAGAAAGAAGAGACGGGGAAAGGGGAAGGCAATGAAGTAGAGAAGAAGGAGGAGGAGGGGAGAGAGTAGAGCAGAAAAGGGAAAACAAGAAAGATAAGTTTATTCGTATTGAATCCTGTTACAGCGCTTTCCCTCTTTTTATTACATAACACGCTCACTCTTCTTTATTTCTGCACACCAGAAATGGTAACCAAGATCGGTTCTTGATTTCTAGCCTAGATCTCTTGCAGATCCATTTCTGCACCATAACATTGTTATCTGTGCAATTATTTTTGTGGTCTGTAAGTATTATTCTCTGGCTGGTTGACTGTGCGATCTCCCCATCAAGTAATTTGGATGCCAGCTAGATGTTTGCTGTGCTGTATTTGCTTGTCTGCTGCGTTACATGTCATATTTCTTATTTTAATGTCCTGACTTATCTCTTAGACCATATCTCCATATATGTCCTCCATATTATCCCGACGTTTCTCTTAATTTTGGAGTAATCTTTTTTCTTTTATAACTATTAAATGCACTTCCTGCATTTTAAACTCAAATGGCCTCACCTTTCAACAAAGTAGCCACCATAGCATTTAAATTAGTATCCCTTTCAATAATAAAATTTTGTAACATAACTCCAACATTAATATTAATTAGTCAATGGACGATGACATTTAAAACAATCACTTTAATTAGCATTGATATTTGCAGCAATAGTTAAATTCATGTCTGACTTAGTTTGAACACATATGACACGAGAAGGTGTGGTTTAGACCTCTTGGTCAACATAAATTCCAAACACGACCAATCACCAATATTATTAGAGATCATAAAGAAAATGCCAGATATTTACTTCTATAAATGCAATTGCAACAAGGGACAATATTTCACCCGACATTTTTTCAGAATTTGGGATTACATAAGACGTACGTTAGAAGTATGAAAGAAGGGACCTTAATTTTCACGAAACCAAACAAAGAGCTTATAGGTTGATTTTTGTCACAATCTTTTGAATTCGCCTTTTTTAATTCAGAATAACGTGAACTCTAGGTAGAAGTTTACTCAAAGAGCTAAGACATATTGTATAATTTGCAAGTACCCTAGAGGGACTGCATAAGCATCAGATGCTGTTTAGTGATTAGCTATTAATCCCCAATAAATAATGCATTTGAGGTTGATGAAGCCTCTCCTCGCATTCTTAGTTGACCATTTTTAAAATCCACTGTAATTCCTTACAATAAAAAAAAAAAAAAAAAAAGAATGACACTACGTTGTCCCACAAATATAAAATCAAGAAAAGATATGTCTATTTCATAGAATGCCCACAGCCACATAGTTTAGTATGTCATTATTCATAATAAATTAATTATAAAGTTAACAGTAATAAAATATTTATCTTGTAACCTCCAAATAGGCTTATTTCTCTACGGGATTTAAGGATGAACTATTGCGTAGTAATTATTATATAATGAATGATTTCATACAAATGTAACCATTCCTGGCCATTGTTTCCTTTTCTAATTATGAGATAATAACTAACATTTAGATAATTTCAAACTATATGAAAATCCACAAGAATTTAATTAATGGTCTATTTCATCAAATTTATAATACGAACGAACAAAATTGTCAAAATATAGCATAAACATACACAAAACGTCGATAGCAGAAGCAATGTTCGAAACAGTTTACCATAATGTATAGCCTCATAACCTTATTTAATTGGAGGAAATTGTAACATGGTCAACTATGTAACTCCCATGCAATTTAAGAGTTTCAAATAACTATGCCACACTAAGATCAACCATTAAGTATTATACAATATTAAATCCAGCCAGATGATAATTATTTAAGGCATAATGCAAAATTTAGCCATCAAATTTATAGTATCTTTTAACACCAAATAAATGTATAACTGATTTTAAGAAAACATTTACTGCTAGTCATAATCAGTATTGTGGCAACTAATAATCTATTAATACAAATTATGATAGGCCAGCTTTTATTGCAATCCAGCCTATTCGCCATATGAAGACATGCTTACTTTTCATTATGAAGTATTAGTATTCTCATAAATTTATGAATTTGACACTTTAAACTAACTTTTAAAATATTGTGTAGCCATAAACTGTATGCAGCCACAACATGCAAGCACAATAGCAAGATTTAAAAAATATTAATGCATGATCAATGCAATCATAAATTTGTAAACAAGCCTTCTCTTTTTGAATAATTCAGAAAGACCCGTGCATCATCGAAGTTAACCCACCAACAATAAGAAAAGTTTCATAGTCACGGAGGGGAGAAAAGAAAAAGAATGAAGAAGCCATGTTTGTATAAGAATGAATATATATTTTTTGTGAACCCAAGGAGTCTCTAATTATATGTTGAAGAAGTTGTGAGTAGAAAGGAACATTGAAAGAAGCGAAGTGAACCCAACGCGACTATCCTAGCACTTTGTTTCAATCTTAGGTCCATCGAATTGAGCCAAGAATTGGGGCTAGGGCTTGATGTTGAGTCCCAACTAGTCATTGCAAGTTATTGCATTCAAGCTTCTTCCCCTAGCACTAGCAACAGGGAAACCATGGTTGATTTATTATTCCATGATAATGTAACAAGGGTGTTTTATGGTACAACTCAAACAATCGGCCATTTTCGATGTAATGGAGATTTCTTAATACCTATTAATAAGCACTGATGACTGTCTCTTGTTCTTGCAGCATACAAGAAGTAATAAAAATAGGTAACAAATAACATAATAGCAGAATTTTACATTATTCCAATATTGTTATATATCAAAATCTTATTGACACCCTTATTTTTTCAACAAGTCTTCATTCCTTTCCTCACTAACCTTTCTTCCCTCTGAGCTTTTAAAATCCCTATGCTGTGCTTGACCCCACACTCTCTCTTTCCAGCTCCTCCTCAAGGACTCTCTCCAGCTTTGGCATCAGAGCACATATCATTTTGCGTAGCTTGTCAGCCTCATCAGGAAGGTCATAAACCTATTTTTTTTTGTTGCCCATTCCATTATCTTTAGCTCGATTTTCTCACACTCATAAGCTGTCCACATGTCAACGTGCTTCTTCTTCAGGCACGCAAAGTCGACTTTCATTTCTTTAGTTTCCTTTTATGGTTTTGGTATGCCTATTGCATGCTCTCCAACTCTTCTTTCAATGTTTTATTTTTGGCCTCGACCTTTTCTTTGGGGCGTGGGGAGGGGTCTGCGTGAGTATGTCCCCTAGGCATGCTAGATCCTCCCACTATCTACACCACAAGGTTATACTTTAACTAGTACTTAATCAAATTTCATCTTATCTATAGCTGATGAGTACTGAATATGAAATTATCCTATCTCATGATGTTGCCTTGACAGTACACGTTCTTAAAGTTAAGTCGTAAGTTCAGAAGTCCTTTATATCCTAGGATTTAATTTTAGGTTTAGTTTAAACCTTAGAAGTTGTAGAACTTAGGTTAAAACTTTTAGACATTGCACTAGTTTAAAATTGAGAACCTAGACTTTGTCTAAATCTCAGATGTTATATAGCTTAAAGTTGAAACTTAGGCTCAGTGTATATGAAACCGTAGTCATTAAGCCTAATTCTTTATGCCCTAATGAATTAAGTCTCTATGATCGAATCTAGTTTCCAATGTCTTATGTGTTCTAAAAGTTCAAAATATTCAAATTATATAGGTTATCCCTAAACATTAAACTGCATCTGATGTCTAACTTATGGTCCTTATGCTATGAAGATCAAGCCTAAACTCTAACACCATTTTCTGTAATGTCCCCAAAATCAGCTACGTTACATGACAACACCTTCAAGACTTTCATACTAAAGATACTTAAGCTCAAATGTATTGGATAATTTTAAAACTAAATCACTCAAATAATCATTTCAACAGAATTCCATCCTTGCATGGAAAATAAAAAAAAAATTATTATAGCAGAAGCTTTGCTAGTGATTCACTTATTTCTTATTACATCACTGACAAATAATAATAATAATTTCGATTTTCAAGTCTTGAGTGTGTTATCTATGAACTTCAAATTTACTCTTAAGCACAGTCACCATCTGTAATTAAAATTTTAAACTTATGAGCGAAAATTGCCTAGTACGAGAGTCTACTTGTTATTTTATGGGATGTGAACATAATTGAAAAATATTTTTCAAAGCATTTAAAACAATTTCGAAAATAAAAGACAGTATTGAAATAAACATTTATTTAACTCATTAAACTCACTGATTGTATGCTTGTAATTTAAACATTTGTGCATCATTCTATTGGTAATTGGGTTTACCTACAGTAAGCCCTAATCTTCAACCCCGACTCAATCTATTTCCTGATTGATTAAGTCACATAGTCTATCAACTTCACTTGTCTTGAGCTCTAGTTTTCAACCCAACTAGATGGCAACCCAATTTACTATTATGATCGATAGGATTGTATGCATTTGTCAGCATCGCCCACCATGAACCTTAGTCTTTAATGCCAAATAAGTGGTATTCAAATCTATCCTTCTAATTAGTAGGGTTAGAATCACGATTATTCTTAACAAGTATATATTTTTTGTAAATTCTCAATTCCAAAAATGCTCCATTCAACTATTATTCAAAATCTAAATTAACACAAAAATAAAATCCAAAAGCATTTCATATAAGTATTAATATGAACATGCTCACATCTAAACCATTTGGTAAGAAAATTTTCATAAGTGCATGTACAAAGTTTAGTCATGGAAATAATAGAATTTTAGAAAAACTTACATTTAAGTTCAAACTTTCATAGTATTGTGAAATATATCCTTTGCATAAAGAAAGGATTGAAAAGTTATAGATAATGATTCACGTAACAAAATTTTTGCATAAATAGTAATAAAATTTTAGAGACAGTTATAAAAATCTTTATGGTAAATCCACTTATTGGAAATTAGGTCACCTGTATAGATGGTCCTTCGGTTTCAAGCTCTTCCCCTCCTAATCAATCAAAATAATACTGATTTAATCCAAGGTTATTGAAAATTAATTCCTCCTATGCATCCTAATTAGTTGCGGTTGTAAAATAATCATTTCTCATATTTCCGGCATTAACGTATTAATCTTGGATTTAAATCCTCAAATCAAAAATCTTTCTGTCCTCAATTTATTAGATTATTGTTCCTGAAATTTTAGATGTCTAATTGTAGCTTATAATGGTTGAAATCAAAATCAGTTGGAGGAATTTTATAAAAAAATACAGCCGATCATTGTTCTGCATTCCAGACTTGCAGTTCACTTATAAGTATAAATTGTATAGTTATAGGAATGTTTTTGCAATGATCTACATATGGTTAGAAATCTTTATGAGTTTAGTTTAATATGCAACAAATTGTGATTAATTTGGAGCTTTCTACAGAACGTTATGATCCCTACACTAAAGTTGCGCATGACAATTCAGATGCTGCTTTTTAGTCAATTTAAAAACTTAAACTGTGTTGATTTAAGCAGAGGTTTATGGTGATATACATATGGTTGAGATGATTTGTGAGTCTAGTTTAATATGAAACAAACCGTTCATAATTTGAAGCTTCATACAGAATGTTATAGTCTCTGTACTTAAGTCATGTAGAATTAAATCTGCATATGCAGTATGGCTCTCTTTCAGGTTTCGGCTCATCTTTCTTTTTTCCTTGTTTAAAACATGTCTAGGGTCTGTTGTCTCAAGCTTTTCTACCATCTTAATACTTCTCTTAATGACCTGTACACACATTCCAACAAACCAAGATCTCATGAGATTTCTCAAAATGTGGCTGATACATGAATCTTACATCACTTCCTATACTCGTGTGGGTGTATAAGTTTGAAAATTAAGCATAATCCACGAAAATCCTATCCTTCTATATCAGGCATTTAAGGAATTAATTCTATAAATATGATTAGTATTGTGTCTTAGCAATCATCTAAACATATGTGTTTTGTACGTATTCTGATCGACTTTGATAATTAATCATAAGTCCCCTTGAACATGCCTTTCATACAACATGAAATCCCTCACACATGCTGTTATTAACATAGTTTTATTGTGCACTCCTTTATAGCATATTTTTCATCTAATTCTCAACCTACACCTGCTTATTAACCTATCTCAAAACCCTCGTACAAGCTTGCATAATGGAGTCGAGATTATATGGTATACCTTGAAAGAATGGTTCGTAAGGCTTCACTGTCTTCTCTTTGATTTTGGAATGTCCAACAACTCTTCAATAGTGGGATCTCTCCTTTCACTCTCTTTTCTTTCCTATGCTTTTGGTCAAAGACAATTTTTGATAAGATTTCACCTATTCCAGGGGTAATGTCTTGTACCCCTTGGTGAGTTTTCTCTCTTTCTTACTTTGAACAACCCTCCTTCCTCCCTCCACGTCCCTCTCTTTTCCTTTGCACTCAAATGTAATGAATTGTAGGTGGTTGGATGGGTGATAGCTCTATACTAATCCTCTTAGAGATGATTGGCACCCTTCCAAGTTCTCAATTTACTTCGTCACTTCCCAAGTTTAGTCAACTTCTTTAATGGCTTTATTGACCCTACAAATCTGTAGATAGATGAGATAATTGGACGGAAAAGAGGTGTTTGTTATTCTTGCTCTTTCTCTCCCTCACTGCTTTCATCTGCCCTTGCCCCGCCCCCCTCTCCTGTTAAAAATTTGGTCTCCTCCATCATAATTCCCATGGTATGCCTCCTACGGAAGCTCCATTTTGACCGGCTAATGAATGGCTATGTTTTGGGGCTATCATTTGGTTTCAAATACAAATATATACTTGAAAAAAATTTGGACATTACTCACCTCCACCACTACTAGAAAATTGGCAGTTTTGAACACCTTTTTAACCATCCCAAAATCCCTGCCAAACTGGAACATTCTTGGAACAGCTCTAGAATGGTAAAGCATAAACCGTTCCAATAAAGCAATACAAATATAAGCCATTCTAAGACCGTTCTAAATTTGGAATGGTTATAAAAGATGTTTTAGATCCGGAATGACTACATAAATTGTTTGAAATTTGGAACGGTTGATGGAACGGATTTCAAAACCATTCTAAAGTTGGAATGGCTTCATGAAAGTCGTTGCCAGTCGTTCCCGTTACTAGAACGGTTCCAGAACCCGTTCCAATATTTGGAGAGGCTCTTACTGTCATTCCACATTTTGGAACGGTTCAAGAATGCTGTTCCACATTCAAAATATTGGAATGGGTTATAGAAGCAGTTCCATTTTTTGGAACGGCATGCCAGAACCATCCCAGTTTTTTGAATGGCTTACAGAAGCTGTTCCCAATTTGGGAATGGATGTCGACACCATTCCATTGCCATTCCTACCATTGAAACTGTTCCAGAAACCTATTCCAATATTTGGAATGGCTCCTTATTGTCGTTCCACATTCTGGAATGGTACAGGAATTCCATTCCACATTCACAAAATTGGAATAGGTTATAGAAGCTGTACCATTTTTTGGAATGACTTGTCAAAGTTGTCCCAGTTTTAGGAACAGTTTCTAAAAGCCGTTCCAATTTTGAGAACAAATTCTATGGTCATTTCAGATCTGTCCCAATTTCTTGAAATAAAATTGAGGTAGGGTTCTTACAGGTTATTCTCAACGGCCTCTTTCACTCAAAAAACACCCCTATATGATTACAATAGAGAGTGGAAGAAAGAAAGCTTGTAAATTATTCTCCAAGGTATCTTATTAATTTTTAGCTCTTTTGTAATTGTAGGTATGTATGAGGCATTGGTGTTGTGGAAAATGTTAGTATTTGAGACTCTTTAGTTTGGTTGGTTCATAATTTGAGTATATATATGTTATTTGTTATGTGAAGAATGTTGGGAAGTTATTTGTAGTCTTTTATGTGTGGTTAGCATGTGTTGTTGATTTTTGCTACATTTTTGGTTTTTTGGTATGCAGTGTTAATGTAGAAACCTGCAAATGTTGACAGATTCGAGGGCTATGATGTATAAAAAAAACATCTTAGGGCATAGGGGTTGGTTTTTGAATTCATCAATGGTGTTAATGAATTTGTTAAATAAGCAAGACTTTAATACAATTATATGGATGGTTATAATATTAGATGTCCCTGTGCTCGATGCAAGAACAATTGGTTCTTGCATCCTGAAGAAGTGAAAGTCCGCTTGTTCAAGAAAGGTTTCATGAACAATTGTTACAATTGGATTAGTTATGGTGAAAGTGAGTACTTCGACAACCACCACTCTGTTGACTCTAACAACTCATTTACGATGAATAATGTAGAGCTAGGCCATGATGATCGCATTCTATAGGATCAAAGGATGATATGTGACATTGTCCAGAGGTAGCATGTACCAATGTGGATGACGGATGCAGGGCCTAGCTAGACTAATGATTTGCGTAATGACGATAGTGGTGGGCGTGGTAGTGAGTCTATCATAGCCTAATATGGATCTTGAATCTACAAATTCTATTATGCACCTAGGTATGAGAAGTGGTTGAATGTTGGTAATACAAGGAAAAAGGTCCCAATTGTACATCTACATTACTTACCTTTAACGCTTAGGTTGCAGAGGTTGTATGCATCAAATGTCATGGCAAACCAAATGATATGGCACGCAACTCACTAGACACAAGAAGGATCCATGCTCACCCCTCTGATGTCGTAGCATAGAAGCATTTGAATCAGTATTATTCAGACTTTGTTGTAGATCTACGTAATGTAAAGCTTGGTCTTTGTGTGGATGGATTTGCCTCACATGAATTATATGAGAAGACACACTCCTGCTGGCCTATCATTGGTATGCTATTCATCCTTCCTCTAGGTTTATGTATGAAGAATGAATACATGTTCTTGTCCCTAGTCATACCAGGTCCATCAAATCCTAAAAAACTTATCGATGTTTACCTTCAACCGTTGGTTGATGAATTACTTATGTTGTGGCATAATGGTGTTCAGACTTATGATGCATCCAGACATAGTTACTTTACTATGAAAGCTACGTTATTATTGACTATTAATGATCTTCTTGCTTACTCTATGATTTTTGAGTGGAGCTCAACTAAATTTATGGGGTGTCTTGTGTGTATGGATTATACTCGGACCATATATCTTCAACAGGGTAGAAAGACAAGTTCTTTTAACTGTCACTGTCAATTCCTCTCTGCCGACCACCATAACAAGAGAAATAGAAAAAAATTCACTAAGGGTCATGTAGAGTGCCGCGCCCCTTCGCTACTTGAATCAAGTGGAAGCGTACAGAATTGTGTGTGTGGTATAGCACGGGTCGTAGATGACCTCATGTTGATGATGATTAATTATGATACTGACTATAAATGGATAAGAGAAACATATTATGGGATTTGCTACTGTAATTTTGCAAGGAACAATCATTAGTGACATGATCATTAAAGAGGCTATTAAGGTGGCCAAACCTCCCAACAATTACTTTTACTATAATTATTTTTTATCAAGTCACATTTTAAAGTTTAATTCCATATAAACCACATATTATATTATATTAATGGGGCTTTTTTAGCGTACAAAGTGAATTTATACAACTACCTTTATAATAAATATTTTTTTTATTTCTAGCATTTTTATTCTCTCTTTTCGTCCAACTTATAATTTATATTCATAGGTTCTCTCATTTTTTTTCATTTTTTAATTTTTATGCATTTTATTTTTTCTTTTAACTTACCGTTTTGTATGTGTTTTATCTCAAAGTTTCTAGTTTTTAAGTTTTTTGATATTTCTTTATTTATCTTATTTTAAATATTCTTTATCCTTTTTAATATTAAATAATTTTATTTTATTAGTTAAAATACAAGAAATCATAATTTATAAATAAATCTGCGTAAAATGGGCAAATTTTACTTGCTATACACAATTCAATTGGAGTTCTACGTTTTAGCATACAGTACCATGATAATTATCTTCAGAACCGACATCAATATATATCATCAATTAATGACCTAAAACCAAATTAATACCATACTGCAAAGTTGTGACAAAATAAGGAAAATGAATGATAAATTCATTAGGTGGTTTCATGTCGACGTTCGATACTTCTCGTTTCTTGTTTAGACTGAAACACGCACATATAAGTAGTCGAAATCCTAAGCTGGGCATGCGATTTTAGATCACATATTGATGCGTGGGGGCAAACATGGAAAGAGGGGAAGTCGAAAAATGGAAGGAGAGGGGAGCAGAAATTTGCGCCAGAACCCAACGTTATGGTGTGGCCCTTATCCGTAGGTGAACCATTTATTCATCAGTCCACGCGATATGATTGGATGACACAGGGTTTCAGGGCAATTAGTGTTACAGACAAAGTCCGCCATATCATGTGCATATGGTCCCTCAGTTTTCAGTCTGGTGCCGAGGCTGGCAGGCTCGATTATCACCCATCCCAATTTTGGGCCATACGTTGTTGGAACAGTACCAGCCCTTTATTGTGCTCGCATGTCTTTGGAAGTTTGTTCCCTACAAATTGTTATTATATTAGATAGATAGAGAGAAGAGGAGTAGCCAGAGTGGAGAGAAGGTGAAGATGTTGAAGCTGCAAAACCCACCTTCAAGTTCAAGTTTACTAGCGCTGGTCATCTCGTTGCTCCTTCCCCTCAATTCCGTTGACCAGAATTATGCGGTAATATTTGACGCTGGAAGCACCGGCAGCAGGGTTCATGTCTTCAGCTTTGACAACAGCATGGAGCTTATTCCTATTGGCAAAACTTACGAGTTTTTTCTTGCGGTACGTATGATTAAGCTTTGCCTCGAACGTATATCGTGCTTTCTTCTTCATTACGATTGATTAATGGGCTGAGGTCGGGCTTGGCAAAATTCAGATAGAGCCAGGGCTGAGTTCATACGCAAATGACCCGATGGCCGGTGCAGAGTCCTTAAAGCCCCTGCTGGAGAGAGCTGAGGAAGTAGTTCCCAAAGAGTTGCGTGCTGAAACACCAGTTAGACTCGGGGTTCGTAACGAGTAATAGACTAATACTAGTGGTGATTTGTGTCTGTTTGGATTTTGGGTGGACATAAACTGAGTAGATGTAGGTGCTTAAAGGCAACTGCAGGTCTGCGACAGTTACCCGGCGACGCATCTGAAGCCATACTGGATGCGGTGAGATATTTTTTCAAGACAGAAAGCAGCCTTAATTACAAGCCAGAGTGGATCACTGTTCTTAAAGGAACTGACGAAGGTGCTTATCAGTGGGTAAGCTCCACGCACCTTAATTTCCACTTCATCTGATCGCTCTTTTTTTTTTTTTCATTTTTTTTTCTCTGTAATTGAGTATTGTTGGTTAATTATCCACCATTTATTGGGGCACTTGATGATACGATCGTTTTTGGGTAGATCTCTGTCACTCACTCTGCAACCCTTGGCATGAATCCTACTTGTAGTTTACCTGGTTTAACTTGTATATGGTTTGTTTGTTTGAATTTGTTGCTGGGTAATTAGCTAACTGTTCCTAAGCACGACCACGTGATTCTCGACGAGGTTGGGTTATCACGTGTTTGGTTTGGTGGATGAAAAAGTTGTGGGACCCGACGATGATGCCTTTTCATGAATCGCGTGATGCTCGCCGACATCAATCAATCAATCCTTCCTATTTGTACATTTTCTTTAATTTAATTCGTTGCAGTTCGGAACTACGACTTAACTGTGCAAAAGAGACCAAAAAGAAACGGGGTTAGATAGTTACAGTACACTCGCACAAAGTTACCTTAAATGATTAGCTTTGCCTAACACTGCGTGTGCATTAGAGAAACTCTTTCGGATTGCCACGTCTTATGTTCTGCAGCTACACAGTTTTCAAAAATACATGGAAAATGCAGATTAATTGTCAAGGCCTTAATTAGCCTGCATTTCTGTGAATAATCATCAAGTAGATCCACCAAACTATTACCCCATGTTGGGGTATTAGAGTTGATTACTTCTTATTAAAATTACCGGGACATCAAAACTATATAGTCAATTAATTTACCTTGCTATATCTAGCATGTGTGTATACGTAGCTAGCTAGTAGTCGCTGTTAAATGTAATTAAATTTAATTTTTTAATTTCACATGCAAGCAGGTGGCAATCAACTATCTGTTGGGGACTTTGGGCAAAAATTACTCGAGTACCGTTGGTGTTGTTGATCTTGGAGGGGGTTCGGTTCAGATGGCTTACGCCATCTCAGATGAATCTGCTGCAAAAGCCCCCGAGGCACCAGATGGAGAGGATGCCTACGTGATGGACAAAGTTGTCACGGGAAAAAAGTATCACCTTTATGCTCACAGGTCCGTGTGTGCGTGTAATAATTTGTTCATGAGGTCTCTTGATTAATATATACATGATGATGATGATAACCAACATTGATGAGTGCTCATAAATATATGCGGCGCAGTTACTTGAACTATGGGCTGAAAGCAGGCCGAGCTCAAAGCCTGAAGCTTTCCGGTGAGAATGGGAATCCTTGTGTAACAAATGGTTACCAAGGGACGTATAAGTACTCGGGGGTAGTCTACCAAGTATCATCTCCTCCATCTGGAACAAACTTGAGGAAATGCCAAGCCTTGATTCGAAAGACACTAAAACTTGACGCACCATGCCCCTACGGTGAGTGCTCCTTCGACGGGGTTTGGAATGGTGGAGGTGGAGATGGTCTGAGCGATTTGTATGTTGGATCATTCTTCTATGACTCGGCTGCTGAGGTACGTACGTGCTGTCACCTCAACTCCCCCACATTGATATAGTCATACTTCTGAATCATCTCCTCCTCCTTCGAACTTCCAATTACTCTGCATATATCTTTAACAATAACAAAAATCTGCCTTCTGCATGTTTATATAGACTGGTATACTGGAGCCGAATGCAGCTGCAGGCAGCGTTCGCCCCATAGAATATCTGAACGCAGCCAAGCGAGCGTGCAGGGCAAATGTGGACAACATCAACTCTACTTTTCCTCTTATTGACAAGAGAGACGTGCCGTTTCTGTGCATGGATCTGGTGTACGAGTACACAATGCTCGCCCACGGCTTCGGTAAGACATTGATGACTAGTTTCCATGCATGTTTTGCACAACATTAATCGATCTGAATGAGACGCATGATGACAGGGCTACATCCGTTGCGACAAATCACTGTGTTGAAGGAAGTCGAGTACAGAGGATCATTGGTAGACGCAGCATGGCCACTGGGTTGTGCGGTTGAACTAGTCTCTTCTTTAAAATGATCCATATATGCCACGCAGCTCATCATCGTGCTACTATTAATAATTGGATTTAGGTCCATCCTTTAATTTTCGGTTTTGTTTTTAAACTTGAACTATTTTGAGCTGTATTGCCATTTTTTGTCCAAAATTGTCTATTTGCTCTTGATTTGAAAAAATGATATGGTTGACAAGTCCCAAATCCATTAATTTTTCTGAGGAGAATTTCTTCAGTTCGATTACCAAATCATCAAACTTTTCTTATTTGATTGAGCCTTTGAAAATTATCCAACATGCATTATGTTTGTAAGCATCGGCATTTTTAAATTTGCAAGGAGCTAATTCAGGGAAAGGTTTGAAGGCATTGGCTCTCTTTTTTTCTTGGAATATTCTATAGAAAGAGACTGTATTTTGGCAAAGGTTTGATAAAAATTTCTGGAAATTTTTTGTGTAATAAGGTCAACAAAGTTTTGAGGTAGGTAATAAGCAACTTCAATAGGCTTGTGGAATATTTTGATTTTGCAAATTTTGAAGGCTGCAGGATTATAAACACAGAAAATAAATATAAGATAATTGATATGCGAAAAATACAGAAACAAAATAAGTATGCGAGATTAGTATGTGGTGTTGTTACACTTATCAGATTCAAGGATTAGCAAGGTTTCCAATCGATATACGAATCAATGTATGTAGAAAGTTATGCAGGCGGCTATGCCAACCATATGCATGAAATGTTTGCAAGAATATTTAAATTAGGCGGCTATGCGGACTATATGCATGAATAGGCATAAAAGAAATAGGTATAAAAGAAATACTTTAATAAATTTGAACAATATTTTTAGGATATTTGGAAATACAAGTTTCAGGCTATGCCTGGTACAAACCTCTTGAAGATAAAATTTTTTGAAATCTTTGGTGATAGGTGATACCCTTAGGGTATTTGCTTCCTCTAAAAAGAAGTATGGTGAAAGATTTTAAGGTGGTAAGTCCCGAAGAGTAATAGGGTAGTAAACCCTATAAGAATATCCTAAGGTCATCGTATAGTTGATTGCTTGTGCCATTATTGAGTCGTAGTCATGGAACCAGTGTTCTATAGATCTAGTTCTTCAAACTCTGTGTCTAGTGCCTCCCAGGATTCTACTAGGAGAGCAACAAACACTGAGAAAATTATAATAGGAAATTTTGATAAAGTAATTGATATTTGAAAAATTCCTGATGTCAAAAGCAGGAGATTTATGAAAAATCAAATATTTTCAATTTCAAAAATGATTTTGTTATCAAAACTAAGAAAAGTGATATTTAGATTTCAAAAAGTTTTGAAACCATTCCTCTTTTTTTGCAAAAACTCTTCAAAAATATTCTATAAAAGGTTTCAAATTTATCCATCTAGGTTTTGTCTAAGTTGGATTCAAACTATTAACTAGAGAAGGCCTGGATACTTCAATTCTTACACACTTCAAGACACTAGAGTCGAATATCATCCTCATTTCCTACTCAACTTAATAAAGTCTAGTCTGTGTCGAGGTCTAATATCATTTTATTGTTATCCAAATTTAACAATTTCCCTGAAGGACAAGAATATCCTCAAATCTCTAGTTCTTCAGATCCAAACTCATAATTACAAAATGCTTGAGGGATCTATCCCAATAACAATCATTTATCGTTTACATTTCGAAGTTATGCATTTAGTCTTTGCTTCAAAAATCAAAATGATCTATCTTCAACAAAAGGAGAGACTCTTCTTTTGCAAATAAATATGACCAGATTTAATGCCATTACCACCAAAACTATCCAATAGACAGATGTAAGTCTTCTAGATGAATGGGATCTTGAGAATGTTCTCCTAGCACAGCCTCTTCAACCTACTCGTTCAAATACTCTATTTTTATAGGAACTCATATTTTAGTTCTAGATCTAAAACATCTTCTGCAAAAAGTACCATTGATTTGGAAAGAATCTCCCAAAATCCCTTCTATAATTGAAACAAAACTGAGGTTCTCCACTTCGGATCTTCCAAAAGATTAAGCACATCTTCTCTAAAATTCAGTCAAATGAAGAATCTTCGTTAAATGATGATGATAATCCCATTGACATAAAAATTCAAGCTCTTCATAAAACACCAAATGAATTTCTCTTTATACTTAGAGAAATTACAACAAGAAAATACACAATCAAAGCTACTCTTGAATTTTCTCCTGATTATCGCCTTGATACCATTGCCTTTTTAATACAGGTGTACATTTAAACTGCATTAAGTTTGACATGGTTCCAAACAAATTTCTTGAGAAATCTTAAGAAAAACTCTCAGCTGCTAATAATGCCAAACTTTGCATCAAGTTAAAAACGTTTGCAAACATTATTAATAATGATATTTTTCTCAAAATAGCGTTTGTTGTTGTCCAATATATATACCATTCAGTTATTTTTAGAATACCTTTCATTAATATTATAACTCCTTACAAATTCAAATCTGATTCTATTTCTTTTATAATCAATTACAAAAAGTTTTCTTTCCTTTTCTTGACAAGCCAAAAACTCGAAATCTTGATTATTTAAAAGCTCTTTCTATTCACCAAAATACTTTGAGCAATCTTGTTCAGGCAAAAGATTTTCAACTTCAAGATCTTTGCAAAAATATTTCTTTTAAAAGGATTCAAGAATAGCTAAACACCTATTTTCTCAAAAAATAGATCAAAAATCTTTAAATTTTATTGAAAAATAAATTTGTGTTGACCTTCCAAATACCTTTTGAAATAGGAAATAACATATTGTTGATCTTCCTTATAATAATTCTTTCATTGAAAAGCAAATTTCTACTAATGCTCGTCCTATTCAAATAAACCATGAACTAGAAGAACACTATGAGAAAGAAATACAGGATTTTCTAGACAAAAAACTCATTTCAAAGACACGCTCCCCATGGACTTATGTAGTCTTTTATGTCAACAAAACCTCTGATATTGAAAAAGGAATCCCAAAACTCATTATCAATTATAAACCTCTTAATGATACTTTCCAATGGATTCGATATTCAATCCTTACCAAAAAAGATTTGTTTCAAAAATTATTTGATTCTGATCCTATATTAAGAAGGATACTCAAAAATATTACAAGCTCAAAATAGTTCAAGTTTAAGTTGAACTTTTATTAAGCTAACTCTACTCATTTTTTACTCCTAATATTAGTAAATTAGTTTGAAATTGTGGTTTGGGGTTGTCAACTCAACCCTCCATTTCCCTTCATCATTTCATCTTGCAAGTCCCAAGTAACGATGGAAAGACACTTGCATAATCTTAAGTGAATAAAATAAGAAATAAATAAAATTATTTAAAAAATAAATTATAATTAACAAATAAAATCAAAAGAAAAACATCATAAATTAAATTTAAAGAATGCTAAATATTGTGCATATAAATAAAACAATTATACTTTTCAAGTATAAACTTTTTCATTGATAAAATTCATAAAATGGTAAAAGAAAAAAGAAATATTGTTTTTGTTGTTTTTATTATTATTGTTTTTGCTATTTATTGGGGTCGAGGAGAGGTGGTCTGAGGAGACATGTCAGAGTGGATTAGCCATGTGGAGTTTGGGGGATGAGGGATTTGTTTTTCTGGGAGCAACATTATCTCTCAAAATTTCTATGAGAATTCATTATATTTCATGGCACAAGTGCTCTTCCAAGCACAGCCTAAAACTCTCTTAATCTACCAACTAGAATTAGGAATTGTTTCAATAGTTTTATCATAGTGTTCACATAAATCCTATTTAATTAAAAGTTTAGGTTATAGGCACTTTTTGTGTTATTGGATTTATGTTATGTAATTTGTCTTACATTGGAATACGTATATTTAGATTGATTAGCCTCAATTTTATATTAAGCAAGTATGCTCATAAATGTAATATTTTAAACTATTGATATCAATTATGATATTAACGAGTTAAATGGGGGAAAGCTATAACGGATGGAGAGAGAGAATTCTCCTTCACTTTGGGTTGAAGAACACTGATTATGTTATAAGGAAATACAAACAACCTAAGGTTACAAATGAACGTTCTGCAGAAGTTAAGTCATTTTATGAAAAATGGGAATGTCTGATTGACTAAGTACCATGTTCATAAAAATAAAATATCTGTAGTGATATGTGATTCTGTTGATCAACATAATCATGTCTATTTTTTGCTCAAGGCTATCGATAAACAATTTGAAACCTCATATAAGGCGCTTGGGAACTCCTTGATAATAAAGTTCTCCTCACTGAAACTCACCACTGTTCAAGTTGTGCATGAGCACATCATGAAGATATGGGATATTGAGACTCAATTAAAGACACTTGAGTTTGAAATGTTCGAGTTTTTCCTAGCGCACTATATTTTAAATACCTTTCCACAACTATATAGTCCCTTTAAAATATTACATAAAACACGTGAGGAAAAATGGTCAATTAATGAATTGATGACCATGTGTGTATAAGAGGAGAGATAGTTATTAACAAAACAAAAAGAGAGTTACATTAGTGCACATGTGGCAACTTAGGGAAAGGCCAAGGTTCAAGCCTAAAAAGAGAGAAAGGGTAAAATACTTGCTTATCACGATATTAAGAAAGAATTTAAGTGTTTTTTTTTTTTGTAAAAACAAAGGCCACACGAGGAAAGATTGCAAAATATATAAAAGATTACTTGAATTTAAAGGTACTCAAATCTCATTTGTTTGTTATGAATCCAATATAATTGAAATTAGTCACGACACATGGTAGATTGATTCTGGTTGTACAATTTACATTATGAATGTGTTGCTGGGCATGCATAACTTAAGGAAACCAATGGGAAGTGAGCAATAAATTTTTTCTAGAAATCAAATTTTCTCACATGTGGAGGTCATTCGGCAGTGTAACCTTATTTTGAAAAGAGGCATGTTTTAAAACTAAAAAGAGTTTTTTATATTCTAAGAAATTTGATTTCTGTTTCAAAAGTAGTAACATTTTGATGTTCCCTTTTTTTTTCAACTATAAATCAAAAATTATTTTTAAATCAAATGTTGATGGAAATAGTATAATTTCACATGGTCTTTTGATATTATATTTACAAAATAATGCTTGCTATAATGCAACACATATGAAAATTGGTGTTAAAAGATATGTCATAAATGAAGAATCCTCAATGTTATGGCACCATAGATTGGGACATATATCATTTGAAAGAATTAAGAGATTGGTAAAGCATGAGGTACTTAGTACTTTATATTTTACTAAGTTTAATGCTTGTGTAAACTACATGAAGGGAAAATAAACTAACAAGTCAAAGAAAGGTGTCAAAAGGAGTTCTAACATATTATAGATCATACATATGGATGTTTGTAGTCCTGTCATGGGTGCATATGCTCAGAAATACTTCATCTCATTTATAGATGATTACTTATAATATATGTATCTCTACTAGCTTCATTATAAGAATGAAGAATTAGACGCCTTTAAAGTTTTCAGAGCAGAAGTAGAGAAACAAAGCGGTGAGCAAATTAAAATCATGAGATCAAATTAACGTGGAGAATATAATGATAGGTACACTAAAGATGGACAAACACCTAGTCTATTTGCAAAGTTTCTTTTGGAAAATGGAGTTGTTGTTCAATACACTATGCTTGGTTCTCCGAGCTAAAATAGTGTGGCTAAAAAAAGAAACCAAACTTTGTTGGAATGGCGTGGAGCATGTTAAGTAGCTCTAAGCTGCCAAAATCCTTGCGGAGTGAGGCTTTTAAGATGGCTATGTCCATATTGAATCAAGTTTCAACAAAGACTGTGTTAAAAACACCCTTTGATTATTGAAAGGTCGGAAACCGAGTTTGCAACATATACAAATTTGGAGATGTCCATTTGAAATAAGAGTTTATAATCCAAAAGAAAAGAAATTGGGTCCAAAGACCATTAGTGGATGTTTCGTGGGATATGCGAAAGGTCCAAGGGATATTATTTTTATTATCCATCACATCACACTATATTTTGTGAAATTAAGAAACACGAAGTTTCTTGAAAATGACTTAATCAATGGAAGCTATTATTTTCAAGATATAATTATTGAGAAGTATCATTCAAGTACTGACTCTTCCACTTTAAGTACTAGAGTAATTATTTTTTGTGACGTCCCTCATGCTCTGTTGGAAGTCATACAATCAGCTATTGAAACTCAACAAGTTAAGAATGATAATCAACAAATTCTACAAGATGTGGAAAATATAGTAGATCCGATTGTTCAAGAATCAAGTGAAAATATTGAACAACTAGTTAAATTGCATCCTCCTAGTGAGAATGTTGATACAATATTAAGAAGATCTACTAGAACAAAAAAGTCAATAATATCTAGTGATTATATAGTGTATTTGTATGAATGTGACTTTAATATTGGAGCTGAAATGAGTTTTAGAGAATCGAACTTATAGTATAATGCCATGAATGAAGAGATGGATTCTATGAAAAATAATGATGTTTGGGACCTTGTTGAGTTGCCTAAAGGGGTGAAACTTATTATAATCAAATGGGTCTTTAAAACTAAGAAAGACTCATTAGGAAACATTGAGCGAGCGATACAAGGTATGACTTGTTGCTAATAGATTCACTCAAAGGGAAGGAATAGGTTATACAAATACTTGTTCTCCTATATCTAAGAAAGATTTCCTCCACATAATCTTGGCATTAGATGCAAATTTTAATTTAGAGTTGCAATAGATGGATGTGACAATAATATTCTTTAATGATAATCTAGAGGAAGAGATTTATATGGCACAACCTAAAGCCTTCTCCTTTAATGGTGGTGAGTAATTGGTTTACAAGCTTAAGAAATCCTTGTATAGGTTAAAACAAGCTTCCTGACAATATTATTTAAAAGTCTATACTGTTATCTCATTATTTGGTTTTGAAGAGAATATCAATGATAAATGCCTATACCATAAGGCTAGTGAGAGTAAAATTTGTTCCCTTGTCTTATATGTTGATGATGTATTACTTGCAATTAATACTAAAGGTAGGCTATATGAGGTGAAACAATGCCTCTTTAAAAAGTTTGAGATGAAGGATATTGGTGATGCATCTTATGTCATGAGCATCAAGATACATTAAGATAATTCTAATAGGATTTTAGGACTATCTTAGGAAACCTATATCAATAAAATTTGGGAGAGATTTCAAATGAAAGATTGTTCACTAAGTGTAGCTCCAATTGGAAAGGATGACATGCTTAATCTAAACCAGTGCCTTCAAAATGACTTGGAGAGCAACTGAATAAGGAAGATTCCTTATGCTTTCATAGATGGAAGCCTAATATATGCTTAGGTCTGTACAAGGCTCGACATCATATTTGTAATTGAAATGTTGACTCGATATCAAAGTAACTTAGGATTTAACGATTGGACAGCTGCTAAGTGGGTGATGTGATATTTGCAAGACACCCAAAATTACATGCTTATGTATAAACAGACTAACAATTTGGAAGTAGTTAGGTACTCAGATGTGGATTATGTCAGTTGTGTTGATTCACAGAAATCAATATTAGGCTACACTTTTATGTTGTTTAGCGGAGTTGTATCATGGATGAGTGCAAAGCAAATCTTAATTGCTTCCTCCATTACATAAGTTAAGTTTGTGTCTTGTTTTGAGGCTATATTGTATGGTATATGGTTGAGGAATTTCATGATTGGGCATTAAATTTGTAGATTCCATTTCTTGGCCCCCTAAAGATTTATTGTAATAATTCAGCTATTATATTGTTGGCTAAAAACAAAAAAAGAAAGTGGAAGTTGATCTAAACTTATTGACATTAAATTCCTAACCATAAAGAAGTGAGTTAAAGAAAAGAAAGTTGTTGTAGAGCAAATATGCACTGAATTGATGATTGTAGAATTCTTCACTAAAGGCGTACCTCTAGTGAAATTTTGGGATCATTTTATAAATATGGGATTAAGTCCTATTATGTAAGTTTTGTTGTTACATTAATGAAACTCCACTTTTATATTATTTTCTCGTATTTTGTGCACATTTAGCTTGAGAAAGATCATATGTTTAGATCTTGAATAAACCTAAGGTTTATTCATAAAGAAAGTTTACTATAAAGTTTAAAAATATTGTACATTGTAATGCATGAAATGTAGTCCTCACATAATGGAGAACTTATTGCCATGATTTGTTTATATTATTTCCTATAAAGTTAGACTTAGATAATTGCCAAGTTGACCATTGGACTAAGTGGGAGAATGTTAGGAAATATACATATCCATATATAACATGGTCTAATATTGAGATAGAAGTTGAAAGGCCTCAAACTTTTAAAGATGAGTTTAAAAAATTTAAAACTACATAGGACTCTTAAGGTTGTTGGATTTAGATAAACCAACATACTCCTGGATAGAGTTTGAATACGTAAAAATTCAATTTTGGGTAACTACAAATCCAAGCCATGTACGAGTTTGATAGGAACTCTCCTATATAAAGGAGGCTTGGGTACTAAGGTCTCCATGCTCAATTCTTATAAACATATACCATCAAAGTAAGATTTAAAAGTGTTAAAATTTTTGATGTATTTGAAAATCTAGGAACCGTAGCAACCGCAGCACTATACTTTAGTAATGGCTAGAATCCTTCTCTCTCCCCCTCTCTCTTGTTGTGGTGAAGTTTATTTGTTGCTTAAATCTCTAATACTTCCAACATGAGCCTTTCATAGATTCACATTGCAATGTAGCTTATCTCTTTCTACCACCACATTCTCCAAGAGGAAGGGAAAGCGTGTCTCCAAGTACAACTTTGTAATATGGAAATGACAAATTGAGCCTTCCCACTTAGCTTTTGTTTGCTTGTACAAAGCTGGATCTTGCCCGTCATTTTCTGTTTCAATCCACCAACTAGTTTAGGGTAGGATTGCATGGTAATCTTCAGTACTTAGCCCTATCAGTTTTCCTTCACGACATTTAGCACATATACACTAATATGAGCAGGACCTTGCCAACTTTCCAATGTAATGAAACTTATTAGTGGGAGTTCATAGGATTCATTAACACCATAAATAAACAAAATTGAGATGGCAAGGTAGTCAATATAATGATAAAAAGGATTTAAGAAGAAAATCAATATCAAATGCAATACCAGGAATTGGTCTTTAGGAATGAGCATAGAGTAATCAAGCCTTACCTCTAGTAGGACAAAATTCTTGTATAACAAAAAAATTTGTACAAGATTGAATAAATTTGGATCAAGCTACATTTTTGTGGGCTTTATTTTCTAATTTCAATTCTTTGATTCTTCTTTCAAGAATGCTGCTTGAAATTTGAACAATTTTCAAGGAAGGGATTTGTTCTGCTTGATCTTTATTGAGGGCTGTCAGTTCTTCAACAACATTGATCTTCGACCTTAATACCATGATTATAGACTAAACACTGAATTTGAAAAATTTTGATGAAGAACACCTTGAATTTGGTGAAGAACTAATTGAATTTGATGAAAAATGCCTTGAATTTAATGATGAGCTTCTTGAATTTGGTGAAAAAACATTTTGAATTTGATGAAGAACGCTTTGAATGATCTTGGAAATCCTATAGAGAATTTGAAAAGGGTTGTTACTACTTCAAATCTTCAACTACTTCAACTCTCTAATTTCCACTACCTTTCACTCTATGAAATTTAGCTTCTATTTATAGTTGAAGGTGGGATGGACTGGCTGTACCATCTTACTAATATAGTACAGTCTTATTGGTCATCACAACTTAGAATCTATCCAAGAATTTAATCAATAAACTTAATTTTGTAAAATCTTTATTTTCTAAGTTTCTAACAGGATTTTGCCACCTGGCGTCACTTCATCAACTAATTAAAAAAATCAAATTTTATTTATTTATTTTAGAAATTATGTTTATTCAAATTCTCAAAATATAAGTAGAAATTTATTTAATTGATATTGTGATACTATAATTTCCACATGGCCCAATTTGATTGGATACAAAACTTTGTGTGTTTACGAGACTTGTTCAAGAAAATTTATTTTTGAATGAATAAGTTTCAATTTTTTTTTTTTGCCTTTTTTTGCTGCTTTCCTCTTTTGCTTTTTTCTATTTGTTTTTTTTGTTCGGGAGCAGCAACCTAATGCTTAGACATCTAAATTTAAGTTGCTGTTCTTAAATCCATCTGCCCAATGACCAATATTTGGATGTTTGAATTTAATTGGGCTTTTGAGAAAACAAACCAAGAATGGAGGACACCATGTGGACCGAACCATTTCCATGGTCTGTTTTCCTCCCTCTAGACTTTTCCTGGTCGTGGTCAACCCATTCTCCATATCATATGTGCTCCACCAGAAATTGTTTCCATACTATGGAGAACTCTACACTCTTGCAGACTTTTAGAGCTGTAGATGTATTTAGATGTAATCCGCATATCCCTCTCACATCTATGATTATCCAAATATTATTAGGCAGTCTTATCCACATCTTTAGGAAATCCGCAACGTCATGGACATTAACACGTTAGGTTCTTATAAAAGGAGGATTGCAGCGGCAAGCTTGAAGCATGCAGGAACTGAGTGGGCGGTCGTTCGGGGCGACTGAAGGGGTGAATGCGGAGGCACGACGGATTTCTTCCTTCCAGCGGTGCGGTGGACTCTAAGGGATGACGAAGACGGTTCGGCGCTGGGTGCAGGTCCTCTGTGTAGCATGGTCTTCTGTGTAGCATGGTCTTCTCCTCAACATGATAGTGCAGCGCGGCTGGTTCTCAGCCAGAGTGGTGGCGACTAGGTACTCAATGGTGGCGACGGTAGCCTTGTGCGATGGTGGCGACGCAGCACTCGCAGGCTTTGGGTTCTATGTTGTGAGTCGACAGACTTTGAGAGATGGCAGCGCGGCTGGAGTGTCAACTTGAGGAGGACGAAGGTGCTGGGCAGGAACCGTGGTGGCCCTTCAATGGTGGAGACCGAAGATGATGTGGTAATGGGCTTCCAGGCAACTGTGTTGGCACGGTCTTCTCCTTGAAACTGCAATGCGGCATCGTGGGTTTCCTCTTCATGCCGTGGCGACGGGACAGTGACGAAGCGGGCAATGGGATGCTGGGGAAGATGAAGACGAGACACGGCGGCATGGGAGAGTGCACAGTGGTGTGAGCAGAGGTGGCTGTGGTAGACGGTAGCGGTTTTCCAACGGTAGAGGTGACGAAGGCTGGTGCTTAGGCAGCACTGATGGCGACGGGCTCTTGACGACGCCTAGGAGGGCCCACGGCTGGGAGTGGTCGCGGTTCGTGAATGGGCTGACATAACGACCTTCTATTTTTGGGGAAGATGAACGCACAATGGGACCGATTTCAAGCAGTGTTTGAAGAAACTTGAACCAAGGCTTCGTTTGGTGTCTTCAACCCTCTTCCCTTTTTTCAATTTTTTTTAGGGCTATGTTTGGATGGAAGATGTTCACCAATGGACATTTGACTTAGGGCTGCGCTTGGAAGGCGCAAATTTATCATTTTTTTCATCATTTTTCGACAGGACTTTGTAGAAATGGCCGACTAGTCTTCACGAACTCACTTTTTGGCATATGCATGCCATTTAGGCTAGAATTTGACCTTTTAAGTCTTATGTTTAATTTGGCTCACACATACTATTTAGGTTTGAATTTAGTGCACTTTGAGGCCTAAAATTTTACTATGCTTGGAGTCTTGACCCCTCTGAACTCGAAACTTGGCAATTTTGTTGTGGTTTAAATTTGAGGGAGAGTTTAGCAAAGCATTTATGGATACCAACTTCAAGATGTCAATGTCGGAAGGCAATTCAAAGATAGAGCCATTGAAGATTCATTATAAATCAAATCTAATTTGAAGTCAACAAGAAGCCTATGGAAGCAACTTTAAGCTAGAGTTGATAACATTCCATGAAGGCAATTTCAGATGGAGTCCATTGAGGAGCTTATGTAGGAAGTTTCAACATGTAGCTAATGACAAACTTCAAGTCTAGATTGACATGGAGGACCAACTTTAAGTTATAGTCAAAATAGAGAGCCAATCATCAAGTTAGAGTCGACGAGGAGTCCATGGAAGTTACATTGAGATGGTGTTGATGGAGAGTTCATGGAGGCAACCTCGAGATGAAGGTGACAAAAAGTCCATAGAAGCTAACTTTAAAATGGAGTCATTAAGGAGTCTTCAGAAGTAAATTTGAGATGAAACACCAAGAAATCTAGGGATACAATTTGAAGGTAGGGTCGATGTGGAGTTCATGAGGGCAACATAGATTCGATAAGATGTCCACTAAAGCAACTTCAACATTGAGCTAATGAGGAGTTCATGAAAGCTAGCTTTGAAGAAGTCAAGCAAGAGTTCGTGAAAAGCAACTTTCAAAATAAAGTCCACCAAACTTCAATGGATATCGGTCTTGAGGCGAGCTTTCAAATTTGAATTTGAATTTTTTGATAATTTATGCTTATATCAAGGAGTCTTCATTTGATTTCACGTAATAAGGAATGTAAAAACCCATCATGAACTTATGACCAAACTTGGATAATACCTAAGCTGCCTACACACCCCAACAAGGGGATCAGTAAAAAATGTAGTTAAAAAACTTCAAATTTGTAATGGAAGGGCCATTCATAGTTTATATTCATACAGGCCACGAGTGACATACAGTTTAAGCTAATGTGCCAAGGAGCATCTTAATTTCAACTTGGTTAGATAAATTACAGTCGTATCAACGAGCTTTTGAACTTGAACAGTTGTAGAAAGTTTCAATTCATATTAGGGAGCTTTTGAATTTGAATATTTGTAAATAGTCTCAACTCATGTTAAAGTGCCTTTGAATATTTATAAATAGTTTCAATTTGGGTCAAGGAGCCTTTGAATATTTGTAAACAGTTAACTCATGTCAAAGAGCATCTTTAAACATTTGCAGATAGTTTCAACTCATGACAAAGAGCATTTGAATATTTGTAGATAGTTTGCTCATGTCAAAAAGCTTTTTTAAACATTTGTAGATAGTTTCAACTTGTGTCAAAGAGCATTTTTGAACATTTATAGACAATTTTAACTTGAGTTAAGTAATCTTTGAATATTTGTAGATAATTTTAGCTCGTGTCAATAAGCACCTTCAAACATTTCCAAACAATTTTAACTGGTGTCAAGGAGCCTTTGAACATTTGTAAATAGTTTCAACTCGTGTCAAGAAGTATCTTTGAACATTTGCTAACAATTTCAACTCGTGTGCAGGAGCCTTCAAACATTTGTAGATAGTTTCAACTCGTATCGAGTAGCATCTTTGAATATTTGCAGATAATTTCAACTTGTGTCAAGGAGTATCTTTGAAAATCTATAGATAGTTTCAACTCCTATCAAGGAGCGTTTGAACATTTGTTGATTTTCCTTTTTCTTTTTTTGGCTTCAAGAATGCTCACTTCTTTTGTATAAAACTTGATATCTTAAAGATACCTTTCTAAGCTCTTTAATGCCCCTAATTTACCTTCCAGTATTTTTGCCTCCTGAGTGGGCTAAGCCTTTGAAGACTGTTAACCTTTGAAGACTGTTAACCATGTTGACCTCTTTTAATTGTCAAGGGTGACAAGATTGGAATTTGCACTATCTTCTTTCAGTGTGCTTTTTCCTTGGAGGGCGAAGACGAGCTCTATAACTTTGTTTTTGAATATAAAGTAATTGTGGATGGGATGCCTGATCAAGCGGTGGTACTTGCAATATTTGAGGTCAGCAGTCCTTTCAGCTTCTTTAGCCTCAAGTAGGTCATCAAATATCCTTGAAATATTTAAGTTAAGAAAATAGTAGGTTTTGACTTGTATTTGCTTCAAAGATTACTTTCTATGCCTCCAAAAAAGTTTCCCTTTTCTCTACCAGCTTATCTTTTCCTTGTGTTTTAACAAATTTGGCGTGTACCGTTATAGATACCTTATTTGACATTTCAGTGGAAGACTTATCCCCCCTTTGTACCTTTCATATTGGAACTTTTGAACAAGTAGACTATTAACTCTACTTATAGCCATGCTCAACTCTATATCTTGAGCACGTGTGGCCAAATCCTCAAATGTTTTAGGCTAAATCTTTAGAAGGATGTATCTCAGACCCTAATGCATTCCTTAGATGCATATTTTAATTACAGATGTCTTTAAAAGTTTTTCTTTGCAATTTAGACTTAGATTTCTTCAACGGTTAATATAATCGATGCAAGCTCATCTTTCTATTGACGAGTGTTTGTAAATTTGATCATACTGATAGTCCCTCAGGTCTTGTAGAAGTGAATGAGGAATTTTTGCTCTAATTGTTCCCAACCATCAATGAACTCAGGCTCTAGATTCATGCACCTGTCAAAGGCAATTTCTTTCAGTGATCGAACAAACTGCCTAATAAGTTGATTACCATGAGTGCTAACATCATTGCATGATTTGATGAAGTGGGCAACATGCTGTTTTGGGTTTCCTTTGCCATCAAATTGCTAGACTTTAGGCGGTTGGTAGCCTTTCGTCATTTTTAAACTGTCAATCCTTGTAAAGTAAGGCTTGCCATATGTCAATGTTGACTTGGCGCCTCAGTCGACCTTACTTTTGATGGTTCCTTCAATGAAGTATACTTTAGCTGATCGATAGGGAACAAGCCATCAGAGGAAAGTTGGAGCTCTTTGATTGCAGACTTCTTCGTCATCGAATGGCTTCTTAGCAGATGCCACAGCATCATCATGGGCTTTAAGTGCTTTCTTCGCAATACTAGTGGCATTGATATTATCTAACTTATCCATCAACTTAAAAATCTTCAAGTCTTACTCTTGGACATGCTTAGCAAGCCCTTTAATAACTTTAGTCACTGTAACAATTTGCTTCTCTAAGTTTAAGGCATTAGTTGACATGATTTGTTTCGAATTTGATAAAGGAAAAATGACAGGTAGAGAAGTCTTATTGGGCATGCTAGAAATTTTTAGGACAAAATTCTTATATAATAAAAAAATTTATAAAAGATTGAATAAATTTGGATCAAATTGAGTTTTTATAGGTTCTATTTTTTAACTTTAATCATCTAATTCTTTCTTTAAGAATGTTGCTTGATCTTTCTTGAGGGTTGTTGGATTTTCAACAACGTTGATCTTCGGGGTTAGCACCACAATTATAAATCAAATACTGAATTTAGAGAGTTTTGATGAAGAATGCCTTAAATTTGGTGAAGAAGTCCTTGAATTTGATGAAGAATGCCTTAAATTTGATGACAAGCTCCTTGAATTTGATGAAAACCGCCTTGAATTTGATGAAAAATGCTTTGAATATTCTTAGGAATCTCATAGAGAAATAGAGAGGGCTTTCATACTAGAAGTCTTCAGCTGCTTCAACTCTCTAGCTTCCGTTGTCTTCCACTTAGTAGGGTTCAGCTCCTATTTATAGCTAAAGGAGGGATAGAATGACTGCATCATCTTACTGACGTAGTATAGCCTTATTGGTCATCACAACTTGGAGCCTATCCTTGACTGTCACAACTTGAACCCTATTTAAGAATTTAACTGATAGACTTAATCTTGTAGACTTTATCTCCTAAGCTTTTAATATAATTTCGCCACCTAGCACAACTTGATAGGCCAATTAAAATATCAATTTTCTATTAATTTATTTTAAAAATTATGTTTATTTAAATTCTCTAAATATAAATAGAAAATTTATTTAATTGATATTTTGATACTATAATTTCCACACGGCCTAATTTGATTGGACACAAAATTTTGTGTGTTTATACCTCTAGGGCTTCTATTCATTATGTACTACTAAAGAAGCAGCCTCTTCAATGGGAGGTAGTGGAGGGATGCCTTGTGGCATAGGTGGAGGAACTACAGGCACACCTAGTTAAGCCTTAAGGACAACAAAAGGCCTAGCGCCCTCCCTTCTCCAAGATGTAAACTATGATCTAGGTGGTGGTGGGACTATGACATTAAATGAATTTAGCGACATAGATGGTGGAATTGAGGGGCAGTTGGCCATAAGATGTTGCCTATGCCTTATTGGAATTGAAGGAGGTGGAAGGCAAATAGGAGGAACCATATTGACAACCGTAAACCCAGGTGGAGAGAGTGTAGAGAGCCCAACAGTAGTTTTGGTGGAATATTGTCTCATTTTGGGAGGCCTAGGTGTATTCAATACATGACCAGGAGCGAGGCAGTGGCTTGACTAGTGGCACACTGGGCTTGGGAGGAGGAGGCGCTGAACTTGAGAGGCTCCTACCATTATTGTTTAAGGCATCATTTTGGTCCTCAATTAGCACTTATATTTTGTGGGTTGAATTATTTAAATTGTGGGCAAGTAATTTTAATTTTTGTGGGCCATTATTATGGGTAGGTAATTGTTGGGCCTTATTAGTGGGATATCATAGCCTCAAATTTTGAAAATAAGGCCATTGTTGGGATTCCCATTAAGTTGAATAGGAAAAATTATGTGTTGTAGGCCTTTAAATCGTTTTTGAGGTTTCAAAATAAATTTAACTCACATAACTGCTACTCCTCCTGAGCTAAAAAGTGTTGAATACCCAACATGGTTGCACGCTAATTGTTCTATTATCACTTGGGTTTTAGATAAAATAGAAAAGTTTATCGCATCCAATGCCATGTCTTAGAATTCAACCAAAAAACTGCAGAGTGTTTTGTATCAGATGTCTTTTAAAAAAATGATTTTTGAATGTTTGAGTTGTATAAGAAACCATTCTCTCTTAAACACAAAGGTCAGGCAACGGCTAATTGTTTTACCTCACTTAAAAGAGTTGCACATGAAATTCTATTGTATCATCTATTAAATTGTGATGTTCAAACTTATAAGGCCCACTAGGAAGAGTTTTTTAGTGGCAAAGTTCCCATTTGGACTTGATTCTTCCGTAAGTTTAGTTAGAGAACATTTATTGGCAAGTGATAGTGTTCCTACCTTATCTAAAGCATTATTAAGGGTTATTTGTGTTGTCATAGGAAGTTCTAGTTGAAGCTTTACCCTCGTTACTGAAAACTCTACTCTAGCTTAATGTTTTCAAAATTGGACCGATGACTGAACCAATCAGCTTACTGAGTCATTGGATCACATGTATACACACACACATTTACATATTCAAATCTGTGTATTTTCTACACAAAATTATTTAACAAAAACTATAAAATAAAAGTAAGTTTCACATAATATGAAATATTTAGTATGACAAATACATAAATTTCAAAAAATAAATTTAGTTCTAATATAGAAATACCGACGCTGATGCGGGAAGTCGTGAAGACTGAGACAATGAGATCTATTTGGAAAAAATTTGTGCAGTGTGTGAGGCGTAAGCATGACTAAGAACATTGTTTGAGAAAAGCTCTAAAAGATTGAGGGCTTTTGTTTGGGAAAAATTCATCTGTAAATGAGTGGGACTGAGGACTCTGTTTGGAAAAATGGGTTCAATTTTTTCCCTTTTCTTAATTTTTTTGTTTTTTTTAAAGAAAAGAACCGGTCGAAACTAGTTCAACTGGGTCACTAGTTTTTCTGGTTTCAGCCGGTTCAGAACAGGTCACATGCACAGCTGTTTTTACGTTATAACTGGCCCAAACTCTTGACCGGTTCCTAGTTGAACCGACCAGGCTGGGCTAGTTCTAAAAACCATGCCCTGGCTCTTAACACACATGGGTTTTCCCATGGTTGCAAGTTAGGAAGAGGTTGTGGTAGTGAGTTTGCTGCATTCACAAGTCAACTACGTTGTGATCATCATGGAAGAAAGAATCATACATCCAAACATTTATGGGACAAGTTTGGCAAATCTATTTTTGGGACAAGTTTGGCGAATCTAAGAAGGGTGAGAAAATAAAATGAACCTAACATGTTTTTAGTAAAGTGGAGGAGAGCACACTAGCCTACACCTCAACTTTGGAGATGGTTACTTTGATGTGTGAGCAATACAACAAATTGTTGCATCAACCTAATGTAGTGTTTGTTGTCTCTTCACTTATTGTGGCTTGCATTGTGCCTAATAAAGTTGTAGACGAAGAAGATGATGGTAGCAATCATAATTTTTTTTTCTTGTTATGCATGTTTTGTGTCACACTAATAGAATTACTAAAGAATCTTGGTTGTTACACATCTGCATCAGTGCTATTGCTAAGTGTCAAGAGTCCAAGTTGTACTTTTTTAGTTGAATTCTAGTGTTTAACTTCTGAGGATGAATGTTGAGAGTTTTATATTAAGATTACAATTGTGAAGTTATCTATCTTAGCTTTTACTTTTATTATAATTCTAGTTGGAAGAGTTTTGGTTTATTTTTAGCACTGTGTTATGTCACTCTATAAATATAGTGTTGGTTTCTTTCAATTAATGGGAAAATTCAGTCCTCTAGTTTTAACACTTTAAGATATGTATCTGGAAATGATGCAAAAAACTTGAACATACTGTGTGTAGACCTTAATAAATAATTATGTTAATTACACCTAAAAATATTTTATCATAGTCATAAAAATATTTTATTTCATGAGGACTCTAAAGACTAGGCCAAATTTTAATGGAGTAGCCTCATTCTACTTTAATATAGGTGAGTTCATTAGGTGTGTATTGCTATATACACACACCATTCATAAGGATTATGAATTCATTAAGAATTAAAACTCATCCTTACAAATATTGACAGTTAAAGCACTATTCTCCATTGAAACATACGTATTGAGTGCTTTAAGATCAATATTAATTTTGTCTTTCTCATATAAACTTATTTCATTAGATTTCTAATCACATATGTTTGATTTTCATCTCTATTGACCTTTCATTAGCCTAAGTCCCTTTCCAATTGTAGTTAGAGGAAATAGAATTTCTTATTGATTTTGTCAAAAGATTAATTAAATTTAACTTTGACTTTCCACAATAAATAGAATTCATTTCATCTCTTAGGCACGCATGTTTCGTGATATAATATCATGCCTTAACATATCACTCCACAATATATTGATACAAGAGGCATGTCAAAGGGAATTATTTTGCTATGGCTTTTTGTGTCAGCTGTGACCTTCTCCCTATGCATAAGCTCTTCAGAGTTTTTATTCTTTTATACCCGAGCCATCTATAATTGAAAAGAAAATTGTCGTTTTCATCCCAAATTTTAGTATTCCATTAGATTACATCTAAAGGTTTTTTTTTTTAAAAAAAGAAGTTTGAGTGTTTATATTATTCTAAAAAATAGTATATATAAGAAACATCAATTTAACATCATAAATAACATTCACTATCAACAATCAAACATTCCATTTAACACCATGACACGCAAATATGGTCCTAGATAAATTTCCATGACTAATGCACTAGTTCACTACCAAAAAGTAATGAAATTGGGACGACATTGAGATAATTATCTGTCCCAAATATAATTTGAGATGGACTTTGGGATGGTTAAAACATAGCCATGGAAAATATGGGACGGCTTTAGAACGGCATATCTAGGACGGCTTTGGGATGGCATATCTGGGACGGCTTTGGCACGGCTTATTTAGAACGACTTTGGCATGGCTTATCGGCTTTTCTGGGACGGCTTTGACATGACTTATCTAGGATAGCTTTGGGATGGCATATCTAGGACCGCTTTGGGACAACAAATTTAGGACGGCTTTGGATTAGCATATCTAGGACGGCTTTAGGATAGCTTTGGCACGGTTTTTTTGGGACGACTTTGGCATGGCTTATCTGGGACAGTTTTGGAAATGCACTAAATGAAATTTTTTGTGAAATTTATATTAAAATTTAGTCATTCCATTATAATTAATGTGCTAATGTTTCTATACATAATTTTACTGAGAAAAATGTACTAATAGTAATGTAATGTAATAATTTTGGAACTGCGAATATATATACACAGAATAAAGCCACAATTAAAAGTACGATACAATCCCTTCCTTTTACATTAACAGAAGAGATACAAAATGGATAATATTAGGTAATTAACATCTATATCTATGGATCGAGGTCCTCAAATTCTTCATCACCTTCATCGTCATCAAGGGAGTTGAGGCCAAGTTTTTTAGAAGCAAGTCGTATAACTTTGTTCAATCTCGCCTCCGTTCGGGCCAATTTAATTTTGTAATCATCGATCTCTGCATCTCTCTCCCGTAGTTGTTGCTAAGTATGTTCCAATGTTGCTTGCATTGCTTGTAACTCATGATTAGGTGAGGAAGTAGTGGAGCTAGTCGACCTACGGGGCAACTGTTTAAAAAATGAGACTCTAAGCCCATCCCTGGCAAGCAACCTTTTTTAAAGCCACCAAGCACGTTGAGAACCACCATGTTGCTATTAGTTGAACTAGATGAAGTCCTACCACCCTCTAACTCTTGTCCCTCTAGTCCTTCGACGGCGTTTTGATCTGCTTGCAATTTTTACATCATCTCCTATAGATAAAGAAAATGAATGGATTGTTGCACATAACGGTGAGAGAACATTGACATATTTAAGTAATTGTACTTACCCCTTGAGACTGTACATGAGGGCCTGCCCATTCGCCAGTTGTGTTTTTCCAATTTTTAGAGTAAATTTCAATGGGAGTCGACGACTGTCCTAATTGGGCCTCCTGTATTATCCAATATAATTGTAATGTAATGAAATGAATATATACCATATTACATAAATATGAAGAAGTGAAATAGATATGTTTTCTCGTTTACCATTCTTTCACAATGTGCGGTTACTGATATGGAGCCGCCGCGATAAATAGTGGATGCAGATGCATTGTCAGCTACTCAGTTGGCACGGTTATTTTCACATACTACTCAATATGTATCCTCTGCCCATTTGCCTAACATCTCATCCCACTTTTCCTATGGGATCCAATTAGTCTTTTTGTTAGAAATGTTTTCTTGTTGCAAGTGTTTTCGTATTAATTTAGCGGCCTTTTTCTTGAAGGCGCATTGTATTGTTGTGTTATCCGTCGGGTCCCAACTAAATTCGTTCTATGAACAAATATGAGAAGTATAAAAGTACAAGAATTATAAGTTTGTGTGGAATGGATTCAAGTTATAGTAGAAAACTAATTTAGTGTTTATGGAAAATGCTCAGATATGTATCAAAAACATCTTTCTCATACTCTTAGATATTTCATATTTTGAAAAGTTGAAATCATTCTTATTTTTGGGACAATGGGACGTTGGTGTAATAGATCCATGGTCCATTATAATGTTTAAATACAATGGACTTTATCGAGTCTGTTATGTCTTTCCATGCACTGCAATGATAAGTTAAAATATAGGTGTAGTAATTAAATTACTTATTCTTTTAATGCATATGGGTCCATGTGATTAATTATATAAAATTTGAATTAAATATATACTTACTAAAATTGACGTGGTGTCATGTGTTTTTGTCCCCCTGCTTAGGGTTCGGATGGTTCGCCTGCCGCAAACGCCTCAGATGTAGCAGGTACAATAAGAAAATCTCTCTCCCTGCATGAGTGTGATGGCTGGTTGGAGTTGTGTGCCAATGAGGAAGGTATATCACCTTGTATTAGACTTGGAGGTTGGGTCTCATCTTCGTCAATTGGAGGAGAAGATGACATAAGTGTAAAGTGTGGGGTTTTCATATTTTGTGCCCCTCTCCTTGCATGAGGGGTGTTAGCTTTGCCTCCGTAAAAAGCTTCCCGAGTCATTTTAAAATACATAAACGAAGTGAAGATTTTATCATTACTATATGATCTCACAATATCAAATAGAAGGGATACATCTATTACCAAATTATATGCTACTCCAAATTGGGGTGATAAATGTGTTATCAAATAAATTATACATATAAGTAAAGACAAGCCTTTTGGCTATAAAAGATAGAAAGTAAATACACAAGTAATTATATTGGTTTGAAACGTGTAACATATACAAGCAAACCATTTCGGATAACTAATTTCAACGACATTTCACCAAACATGTCATGTGCATGAATATAGATATTTAATATGTCAAATTTCATATTCAAATATCCACCAATGAAATGAAACCAACCTACAGTTGACCTTATTCAGATTAATTTAATATATTATCAAATTTCATTACTAAAGAAGGCTAAGTTATCAACCAATAGTTGTGTATAATGAAATTAATTGGCATTTCATCAAACACCACATGTGCAGGAATTTTTAATCAAAAGCTACCCAAAAAGATAAAGTTTCAACTCACCTAATAAGCAACACAATGCTACTAAATATGGTATTAACATGAATTTCTCTAACAAATTTCACATTCATCCCAAAACAAGCCATAATAATAGGACAAGACATAGAAATCCAAAAATGGGTTCATATCTTCAACTAACAATTACAATAAGTCTACATAAGAAGCCTAAATTTCACCCAAATTAAAATTTCTAGAAAAACCCTAAATTGTTGTTTGAAACACAGCCAAACACAAATGAGGAATAAGAATGTGAAACTTATTAACACTTATGTTGTTGGAAGAAAGTTGAAGATTTTGAAGAAACAACCAATGCCCACAAGCGTGCAGATTCGACGAGAGAATAGGTGACAAGTTTTGAATTTTGTTTCACTTCTGAAATGAATGCATGAGAAGGGCATTTAAATTTTGAATCTTACACTTTGGGACGACTTTGGCACAGAAAATTAAGAAACGTCCCAAATCATACACGTGGATAAGCGTACAGTGGCCGGCGTTGCGCCTGACGTCACGACGACGTGTAGATTTCTGCTTCTCAGTCTGCATGTTGTGACATTGGGCACGATGTGCAGACTGAAGGCAGCAATTTGCACGTTGCGCACGTCATCGCGACGAGTCGCGCGATGTGTAGATTGCTACCTCTCAATTTGCACGTCGCGACGCCTAGTGTGACATGTAGTACACTGTTTGCTCGTTGTGCCCGTCTCCCGTCGTCGAAGCATCGACATGGGTCTTATTCTTCACCTTCTTCTTCAAACTGTGTAAGAATCTATATGAAATTTGAAAATTAGCTAAGATGTCTTCCTATACATAGCGCCATAGTGGATACAGTGTAGCATTAACATACCTTTCAAAGGGGTAAATCTATCTGCACTAGACTGGGCCCCCAACCCTGGCTTTATGTGGTAGATGCACTATCAGATGCTTTATGGAATCAAAAAATGACGTGGGAAAAATCTTTTCTAAATTGTACATTATACCTGTGACCCTACCCTCCATCTCCATTACCCACTCTGTATGAAGGACTGGCATACGAAGCTGTCGAAATAGTAAGCTAACCTCCACCAAAGCACCTCACAAAAACTCAGGCAACAAATCCTTGAATGCTTTGGATATCAACCTCTCTATGAAAACATGACAGTCATGAGATTTAAGGCTATGTAATTTCAACTCAGTTATATCGACACATCGCCTAATGTTGGTAGCATACCCGTCTGGGAATTTTAGACTCTGCAACCAATGACAGAACTTCATTTTTTGCTCTCAAGAAAAGGTGTACGCAGCTTTCGGCTTTAGACCCACACTGTCCATTGGGACTGAAATCTCAGAACGGTCACATATAATGCCCATGTTCTTTCTCGCATTAAGATTGTCCTTCGATTTGCCTTTGACTGCCAAAACTGTATTGATAATGTTATAAAAAACATTTTTCTCTACATGCATAACATCTAAATTATGCGGTAGTATGTTTGTAGGTCAGTATGGTAAATCCCAAAATATATTTCTTTTCGTCCACTTGTGATTAGTCTCAAATCTTGGGCATCAACTTTGTGGATCATCCACCACCCGTGGTAGGTTCCTCACACGCTCCCTTAACTGGTCACCTATTTCTCTACCTAGCGTAATGTGCGTCTCAACTTGACCTTTAGTAAAATGCTTCCTGTTCTTCTGGTACGGATGATTGGGCGGTAAGAATTGCCAATGACAGTCGAAGTAACTAGCCTTCCTACTATGGCGTAGGTAAAAAGCTCTGCTCAAATCAAGCAAATTGGACATCTCATCACTCCGGCTGCACTCCACCCAAACAACATGAAATAAGCAGACAAGTCATTGATTGTCCAAATGAGAGCAGCCCGTATGTTGAAATATTCCTTCTGATGCGCATTGAATGTGACTACAACCACTGTCCACAATTGTAGTAATTCATCTATAAGTGGTTGCATATATACATCTATAAGTTTTTTTGAATCGGATAGACCTGAAATCACCATTGTTAACAACATATATGGATGCTTCATGCACATTCTTGGTGGTAGATTATATAGTGTCATGATAATAGGTCAACACGAATATGTTTTTCCATATGACCCATGTGGGGCAAATCCATTAGCACATAAACCCAATCGTATGTTACGCGGATCCATTGCAAAATCAGGATATGTCTTGTCAAAATGCTTCCGTGCCTCAGCGTCGAAAGGATGACACATGCAACCACTTGATGTCTTGTGAGCAGCATGCTAAGTCATATGCTCAGCAATCATTTGCGACATATATAACCTTTGTAGCCTTGAAATAAGAGGTAAATAGATCAAACGCCTATGTGGAATCCGCTTTCTAGTTGATAATAATGTTCTTCTCGCTTTGAACCTCGCCTCTCCATAGAATTTGCAATACTCCAACTGATTATCCTCTTTCTAGTATAACATACAACTAGATTTGTAACAATCAATCCTCACTACGAGAAGACCTAATTCTCGTATCATCCTTTTAGTAGTGTAAAAATTAGGAGGCATTCGATGACCACTTGGGAGCATCTCACTAATCAATTTACAAATATCATCGTAACAACTTTGGGACATGTTGCGGTCCGCTTTAATATTCACCATTCGGGCAATTGCAGACAACTGCTTGAAATTTTCACAACCACTATACAGTGGTTTGTCCGCCGCATGTAGCACATCAAAAAAACTGTTCCTATCCACCCCGTCGATATTATTTACATTAAATGTAGGACCTTCACAAAATTGGGTAGTTGACAGCTTAAAGTAACTCTACTGTTGTGCTACTCCTGACGAAGGCCCAACCTGCCCAACATTTGCAGGCCCACGACAACCTCTAAATGCATCATACACCATATGGTGCTTCCAACCAAAATTTGGCATTGTTCCAATTTCCTCCGATGTCGAGGGGGTTCGTATGATACTCTCTTCTACATTTGGGATGGCATCGTGATATTAAGGTTTACCATGACTGATCTAATTATAATAATTTTGAACAAATCCTTTTTCTGAATAAGTGAACCTTAACTTCATTAGGTTCAAGAAATTTTGCATTCTTACAATGAGAGCATGGACATATAATTTTATCACCGTCCATACGCTCATGTTGCTGCATTGCCCATTCAACAAATTTATTGACCCCACATTCAAATTGTGGTTTCAGCTCTTCACGCCCAAGCAAGTTTTTGTTATACATCCACAATTTAATATTGCGTAACATCTTACTGAAAGATAAAAAGAATAGATTTTAGGTTTCTATAACAATGCCAATCCTAGATACACATTTAGTAAAATATAGAAATGGGTGCTTAAAATTCATTCTCAATCCAAACATGACATATTGAGTTTGGATTTTCTACTCACTAAAAGTTTGCAATAACATTAGAAGCACAATTTATCATTGGCATCCCAAACAATACATACATACATACATATATATATATATATATATATACCAACAATATTATAAAATATGAAATGTACTAATATTATTTTATAGAAATTATGAAGCAGGTATAAAGAATCAATACCAACACTTTTTGGATACAAAAGGAATTTTTTTTCCATCTTCTATATTCAACACATGGACAAAAATTGATTGGAAAAAGAGTATTACTCTACAAAAATAACATAGACATATATATACATGGTACAAATCTAGTAAAATGCTAAGTAAATAAATAATCCATGGCACTATATCATAAATCTACTAGCTCACCTAGAATTGATGTCTTTCCCGCGCTTAAAATGTGAATAAATGTTTAATTCTTAACCTCCGTCTAAATTAAAAATGATAGGGATTGTATGGTTATATATCGTATTTTGAGACGGCTTTGGGACGGCATTCCTATTTATAAAATGTATTATTTCGGAACGGCTTTGGGATAGCTAAAGTATCTATTGGAAAGAGCCATCCTAAAATCGTCCCAGACGGCATTCCTATTTATAAAATTTATTATTTTCGAGATGGCGGCTTTAGGACGGCTAAAGCATCTATTGGAAAGAGCTGTCCCGAATTTACCACATCGGGACGGCTTGGGGATGGATCAATTTGGAACGGTTTTGTGACGGCTACAACTTAAGACGGTTAAAGCATCCATTGGAAAGAGTCATGTCGAAGTGGTCATCTTTTTAGGACCGTTTTGGGACGACTTTGGGAATTTCAGAGTATGCCGTCCCAAAGTCATCCTTATTTGGAATGACTTTGGGACGGCATTGTTATTTTTAAAAACTTATCTAAATTGAGACGGCTTTAGGACGAATTTTATAAGCATTGAAAGATGCCATCACTACGCCGTCCTTAATTTGGGACGGATTCAGACTGTCCTAAATTTGCCTTCTCAATTTCTCCACTTTTTGGTAGTGGTTTAATGAGATCAATATTACTTTTACTGGTTATACATTGATCCAATTGACACGGAAAATTAAACTTGTACCAATCTAAAAAGGAAAAAGTAAGTCAAAATTGGAAGCCATTTTAATTGGAAATAATGATTAGGATACATTTTTCTTAAATTTAAGAAGAAATTAACCGACTCAAACCTAAACTAATCTCAGGCGAGCCTCCATGTAAGTGTACATCCTTTGTTAAATCGCATTCTACGTTTATAAAAATTAGTCAAGAGTAGAAATCAAAATAGAGAAATCTGATAAATCCACATAAGCTTCAAATGGAACAAATGTCAATAATCCACTGGGTGGAAGGAGATTCCACATAGGCAAAGATCTCTGTACTAGATATAGCATCTTTTGGCAGCGAGGGAATAGATTTGTGGATACGCCAACAGATATACGGATAAGATTAGTGGATTCCCATTGGCTACTCCAAATTTCCCAATCAAATAACAGCCCTCCGATCCCAGAAATCCAGGACACCAACAATCAAGATCCAATCTTTAATCAGCACCACAAGTAAACGGCTGGAAAAAACAATAAAAATGCTTGCACAAAAGATCCATTTCTAGTTTACGCCAGACAAACAACCTCCCACAGTATTCCAGTCCCAAGTATTTCAGGTTGGTTGAATGGCCACGGTCACCACACAAGCTTCCGTCGCCGTTTTCCGGCCGTGCGCGGCGAAGACCGGGTTCTTGACTGGATCGTCTCGGAAACTGCACAGGGAAGTGTCAGTCAGACAAGCTGTTCCTTCCCATGGCTCATTCAAAGTCGAAGCCAAGAAAGGTGAATGGCTTCCAGGGTTGCCCTCTCCTGCCTATCTGGATGGCAGGTATACGCCGTGAAAGCTATGCTCTTGTTTTGTTGCCTTTTGTAATTCTTTAGGTATAAGCTAGAAATAATCCATGTTTTAGGTTTAGAGTTTTGATAACTGACGTCGTTTAGGTGGGTATTTTGATCAGTCTTCCAGGAGACAATGGATTTGATCCACTGGGACTGGCGGAGGACCCTGAGAACTTGAGATGGTATGTCCAGGCTGAGCTTGTGAACGGCAGGTGGGCAATGTTGGGCGTGGCCGGAATGCTGCTGCCGGAGGTGTTAACGTCGATCGGAATCATCAACGTTCCTAAATGGTACGATGCTGGGAAGGCGGAGTACTTCGCCTCTTCGTCCACTCTTTTCGTGATCGAGTTCATTCTGTTCCACTACGTGGAGATCAGGAGGTGGCAGGACATCAAGAACCCTGGATGTGTCAACCAAGACCCCATCTTCAAGAACTACAGCTTGCCCCCACATGAATGTGGCTACCCTGGTAGCATCTTCAACCCCTTGAACCTGGCCCCGACCTTGGAGGCCAAGGAGAAAGAGTTGGCTAACGGTAAGACTCGCTCGACCACAAGTAGAAGGTTTTTCTTTGTTAAGCACGTGTTGACAGTTCTGTGACGTTTTGCAGGAAGACTAGCGATGTTGGCGTTCTTGGGATTCGTTGTCCAGCATAATGTTACTGGAAAGGGGCCATTTGATAACCTGCTGCAGCACCTGTCAGACCCATGGCACAACACTATTATCCAGACAATCAGGGGCTATTGAAGATGTAACTGAATACGTTTGTATTTCGTGTGATGGTTGGGCCTGAAATTTGAGCTGTATTTGTAAACAAATGGGTCTTTAATGTACAGGGAGCCATAACGGAATCTATCGTTGATACAGTCCCATTTAAATCATAAACAGCAAACATTTTATTTCCCAAGAAATATTCAGGAACAAAAACATCTTCCGTTTAGCCAATGCAGAATATTTTGATACACAAGTTTCCTTCCCTTAACAGAAAATTTCCACCATTTCTCACTCTTCGAGCCTCCATGTGGATTTGACGTAAGGGCTGAGCCATGAAATATGCAAGAAATGAAATTGGGCAACGAACATGTTTGGCTTTAGGCAGCAGCATGTTTTCGAATTTCTTTGTTGTCTGAGGTTGAATGAGTAGTATGCCTCTGTAGTTAGCGCATATGTAGTAGCTTTATGTACAGATCTTTCAAGAACTTCTAGAGCTTCAGCAAATTGAGGCCAGATGTGTATGAACTAGTTAGGTGGCTGCACAACAAAAGCAACAAGTGACGTTAGGGATCAAAATACAAAAACAGAGTAATATTAAGAACGAGGTAGCAGCGTTGAGAACAATCAAGCTTTTCCGTTCCAAGAACTTGCTATGGCTTCTGTAAACGACAAATATGCAATAACATCATCTCAATTCCAAACTTCAACACAATAATTAAATTTACAAGCCAGCACAAAAGAGAAAATATTAGTTCACTATTTCTATAATTCTTTTTTCCGTCTTCCATCCAGAAAAGCTTGCATTATGACAATAGGCATCTAATTTTCAGGTGCCACAATATTAAATGCAACTTCGAAAGCATTTCCTCATTTATTAAAATGAGAAATAGAAGCTGACGGACAACTCGTAATATTTGCAAAAGTACCATAAACAGAGAGAGGTGCACCTGTGGATAGGAGTTCTCGTTAAGCATAGAAATGGCACATGAACCAGCTGTAGGAACCAAACTATGCGGAAAATTGTTGTACACAGATCTAGGAAGTTCATAATTTGCATTAAGCTGATAATCCATTGTGCTCGGTTGGAAATTAGCTCCTCTTCCAGGCTCCGTCAAATCTGGGAAACTTAAATTTCCAAATGAATGACAAGTGTATTGCTCGCCTAGTGGTAGTCTTAAGTCAGCAGAACAGGTATAGTCGTCAATGGTAATGCCTTCTAGTTTTTCATCTTTCAGCTGTCTTGAATTGTCAAGATCAAGCTCTTTCATGTCTCCAAAGTAACCAGAGCAGGTCGAAAAGGATGCATCTCTAGGGCACTCCATATCTCTAAAGAAAAAACCAGAACAGTAAATTGTGAGCTAGTTCAGTGACAAGATTTACCAAGCCACGGTTACACTTCAAAAGATTATACTGCAGCTACGTAAGATCAAATAAATTGACTGACCTATTAACCAAGAAATGAGGTTCATTTGGTAGCATCATATGTTGACTCTCAGGACCTGGGATCCACAACTGGGTTTGGCAATCCTGATCAGAGGTTGTTGCCATGGGAAAATGCATGCCATGTTGGAACTGTATTATGGAACATGCTTGTAAATTTTACTAAAACACCTTATCACAAGCAAGAAAAGAAATATAAACATAGTGAAAGCTAATTCAGCACTTTGGTACCTGGCTTGTGGAATTAAATGGAACAGGCGGGTCCTTCAGAAACTTCTCCTGACAAAAGAAAATGAGGCCAATTATTTCAAGTTATGCTGTCAGCATGCATCATGCAATCTACAGGCGTCAATCCCGGTCACTAATTGACTTGGATTACTTACAACTATTATTTCATAGCATATTCTCCAGTACAATCAATTTTCCTAAAGGACTTAATAGTCAATAAGTAACACATAAAACATAACTATATTAAGAGCAAGAACAATGCTCATTTATAAAGAGAAATCCTTATCGGAGACGGATCAAGGATACAGCTACCTTATTCATGCGAGCTGTGTTCAGCGATTCCCTTAGTGAGTCCTCCATCTGATTAAGGTGTTCAATGTCTTCAATTTTGTCTGGATTAGTCCACCAGCTGAGGAAAAAGGAAAAACTTTATTTCACTTGAAAGAGATTCAGTGACAATATCAACCATAACTAAATAACAGTTAAGGAATACTAAAAATTTGAAACTGAACATGAGAAACGAAATGTAAAATCATGGTTAAAAATTTTTCAACTAGCTTGGTTAAGGTGATCTTAGACACATTGTTCTCACACCAACTACAGCCTACAAGTTCCAAAAGTTCTGAGCTCGGAACCACTTACATATAGAGACTTTGAAGTCAAGTTAGGATTCAATTACATGAGACACTGAGATAAATTTTCGTTTTACGAACTACGAATTCTGGGTTTGCACCTTAGCCTTTTATGTACTTCAGTAAGTTGAGACTGCAGCATCCTGACTCGGTTGCGCATTTCCTATTCACCATGTAGAGTTGTTATCCCATGAGATCATCCAAGGTTAATATTAGAAAACAATAAGTAAAAAACTGAAATGAATTGTGAGAGATACCTCAGTCGATGGAGTACTGCAAAAAGGAAAATAACTCAATAAGAAGATTGATTGTATAAATAAAGCTTAATGCAATTGCAATTGTGAATTGTCTACCTTTCATCAAGAAACTCTTCTATATCCACATCCTGGTCAAGCTTCTTAAAGTTTCTCTTCAAAGTCTATCATGTCAATGAATCCAATGAATCGAATTTATTTTCTTAGTCAAGAAGAATGGATAGAACAATAACAGAAACTCGGTTCACTTTAACATCAAACTTACTTCAAGGCACTCCAATCTTCTGTAAGAATTTCAATATAAAAAAAATTAATAACAAAGAGAGAGAAAAAATGCGGTTATAATGACAGAATTTCAACCTGACAGAAACAAAATTAACTGCACATATTAGCATCTACCTTTTTGCCCGTTCTTTAGGCGTAAGTTGAGCATATTTTGCAATCATTTCATTAATGTTGCTGAAACCAAAAAAGAAAAAGTATCAGGAAATATGAGACCCTGGCCATTCTTTTGCAGCTTATTAATATAAATATTATTAAAAAATAAACTGTTAATAAATTAATGTAAAATGGTAAAATTTTAAAAATTATAGTGACCATTTGGATTCAGAACAAAGTTTCAGAATATGGTTAATTCCAAGAATTCAGTTTAATTGTATTTTCTTTTTATATTTTAAATTCTCAAAAGAGTATAAATTTTGTGACTGCTCTCACATTTGGTGAAATTTTTTCACCAACAGACCATAATTTTCTTCACTGGGAGTGCATAGTTTCTTCTACATTAAATGGAAAAGAGAGATTTTTTTATCAAAAAATAAAAGTTTATAGAAAAGAAGGAGAGAAACATTGCCTTTTAATTTTTCTTCATCCATTCGATCACTTGATATTAGAATACAGTATATGAAAGTTCACTAAGGCAAAAGAATAAAATTCTCCTTATTTGATTGTCCTTTGTTGAATTATTGATAATTTTATATAATTGTAAGTACTAAACTTTCCCAAGTCCTGTATACTTGTTTCCTTGTGGCTTTCAAGCCCAACAATGCATTATACCACGAAACCCAACAACCATAACTCCTTCTCACATGATGTTGCAAGTGCAATCTCGCGCGATCATGTTCAACAACAAGGTTGCAATTGCATTTTTCCTAAGATATGCCAAAGCACATAAATTTTTTGGGCAATAATGCACAAACCAGCTGGCAGGTGTGATGCCTACCAGTGTGAGTGGCGGGCACGTTACCTTGCCCGCTAAGACTGAAGAGCAGCCAGATTATAAATTTAAATTGAAAAATACATTTAAATCTATGTATTCTCTTTTTTTTCCTTTTTAATTCTTCACTTTACAATAATTTGCTAAATGTTTATTTCTATAATATTTATGTTAAAAAGCCTTCTCCTGCAACAAACAACACCAAAAATAACAGGGTACTAATCATCTAATATGATAGAGAGCAACACATAATCATTCTAAATGAGGCCCAAATGCCCCGTGTGGCTAACCAGTCATCATTAGGACCTCGTAGTTCTCCCAGTTTGATACTAGTACGCATTTCTGCAACTGTTTTACTGCAGAAATAATCAATACTCATAACACTCTCCATTATCTTGCTAGGGAATGGACCAATTTTGCAAACAACGCTTATTATAAATTTAAGTAGCTAAAACTATAACGACAACAAAGTTCAGTTACTCAACCTAATAGCCCACAATTGAGGTTATGAAACTCGTACTGACATTGTTTAAGCATCATGCGCCTGAACAAAGCCTTTTCTCATATATGTGTTTGCTCATTGACATTAGGATAATTCACTATGAGTCACCACTCATTGACAGGTTCAATTGGTATTTGCTTTAGATATTGGATAAGTACCTGCGCTGTCCACAGAAGATTGAGGGCTTCCCAGTCGGAGAAAACATAATAAGGATAATGTCAATGTCGCATAACACAGAGATTTCCTGGGCTTTCTTCAAGATTCCAGCCCTTCGTTTGCTGTAGGTAACCTGCCGGCTGCTTAGGCTCTCCAATCTCTGTATCTTCAACTTTACCCTTCCCATCCTACAAATATACAGACTAACACTAATCTTTAAAGGCCCTACTAGTAAAGCCTTCCAAATTAATTTCTGTTTCCCTTTCTTCATAACCTTTTCATTTGTCCACTCATTGTTATTAATAGATGCAGAAAACGTAAAATCAGATATTAAAAAGATACATACAACTCTCCGCTCAAGCATTAATCTGATATGACAGAGAAAGGCTAACATTTTCAAAAAAATTAAGCTCAAATTCTTCAAGGAATCAAAACTAACGAGCAAGTAATCGTATCCTTCTTTAATCCATACAACAAAGATGTGAGACGTTGAACAGCAACCTGGAAGTAATTATATCTAGAACTGATGAAATCTGCAGACACTATTCAACAATTTTCCTGTAATTCCACAGACAACGGGTTAAATACACAAAAGAAAAATGAAAATTAAAGCCCGTAATGGCTAAGAGGAGGAGTTCAAATTAACCCACTTCGAGGATTTTAATGGATAGGTTAAAACCCCATTCTCAAGCGGCGACCAATATGCAGAAAATGCAAACAGAAGGACCTAAAATTGGGAAATCCAAATGAGGCAATGAATAGTGGACATTATAATTGCGATGTAAATAAAACAATTTGAAGAAAATGGAAAACAAGGAAGAGGGGAAAAGAGAATGAAGTGGAAGAGAGAGAGAGGGGAGGCTACGGAGAAGGAGCGAGGAGGAGACAAGAGGCTGGACTATGATTTCGGCGGTTAAAACTCGCGGGAGAACCGAACCAACGTTTGGTTGTATTTCCTTCTTCAATTTCAGTTATCATTATTATTATTGTTGTTGGTGATGTTATTATTTATTTTTATTAGTATATATCAACCGGTATCGAAAAAAAGTTGGAATTCATTCCATTTCTTTTTCTGTCTGGTGTGCAGATGAAAAATTAGTCACATGGTTGGTTATTTGCTGATGTAGAGTGGCATTTTTGTGTTTATTAATTTGCACTGATTGATAAAATTGGGCCAAGAAATTACAATTTAATTTATTTTTGCATGTTTGATTGTTGTTTTGGGTGAGATTTGAAAGTAGTGGAAATTTTAAAAGGTATGAAAATTGTATTTTGTGATAAGATGCAAAAGGGACTTAGGGAGACAAATTTCAAATTATTTGCATTTGAATACTTTTATACATATATAATATGCAATAATGATAAGATAATGCGATAGTATGCAGATATATAAGATATATATATATATATATATAAATGTGAATCAATATATGTGTATATATATGTATTAATTTTATTATAAATAAATATAGTGACTGAAAAAATAATTAATTCATTATAGGCATAAAGAGGAAAATTTCAATTTTGAACTTGTGATGTAAAATCTTTAGTTGATAAAAATTTAGATGCAATGGGAAAGGTGCTAAATGAGTCAACAAATAAAGTTTATTGAGTTTATTAATTTCTTTTTATCGTATCTTCTCAATATTAGGATATAAAGAGATAATATTGTAATTCTTATTGATGGGTGAGGAAATAAAGAGAAATATTAACTAAGATTGTAACTTATGAATAATATAAATTTATTTATTTCCATAAATTCATGAACCCAAGAATATGATTGAATTGCCAACATTCTATTGAAATTTGGGAATTGAGGACTTTCCAAATTAGTTGTATGAGTCGGACAATTTTTTTTAATGTGTTTGATATTGTTAAGGAGGGATAATTGTACTATCTCCATTGACGTTTAAGTTAAATACAGATATATCTTTCAGTTTCACAAATTACGGCGACATTTTTTATGTTGAACATGTTGACTATAATCCAATAAAAATTGATAAAATGACCGAAAGGCCTTCACTCAAAATGATTAAAGTATAATAAATTTTGGTTTTCCAAAAATTGATGAAAAGATTGAAATAGTCATAGTTCTAAGAATAAATGTTTAATAAAAAAGTCAAAAATTGAAAATTATGAAATGACTCTTTTACTCTTTTAACTATATATTTTATACATTTATAATTTACATGTGAAAAAAACAAATATTCATTTTTATATAATTTTTTATAAAAATTATTTTTAAATACTTTATATATTTCAAAAAATTTATAATATCTTAATTTGAAGATATTTTAAATTAATATTTTCTAAATTTTATTAAATTTAAAATTTTATTTTATGACATATAATTCTTAAAATATATATTTTTATGATTCAAATAATATATTTGGAATAAGTAACAAATTTTTAATTTTTATAAATATAAATCTTTATTTTTCATTTTTAGAAAATTTTAACTTTATTTTTATGAGTTAGAAAATAATTTGTTTACGCTTTTAAAATAAATCTTAAAAATTAGTTTTCTATTTTAATTATAAATTAAAAATCGTACAACTGTGTGAAAATAAGTGTTAGAGGTATGTCTTTGTTATAAAACGTTTAAAATATGTAAAAAATTTAAAAGTACAAATTATTTAAAAATATGTAAATTATAAATATAGAAATAATTATTTTTTAATTTATTGTCTAAAGATCTTAGAGAATTTATTCAAATTATTTAAAAATATGTAAATTATACATATAGAAATAATTATTTTTTAATTTATTGTCTAAAGATCTTAGAGAATTTATTTTCTACCATATAAATTTTAAATTTTCTAAAAGGTCGAATATAAAAACTTATATTTTCTAAAAAATATAAAATTCAAATTTTATAATATTTCTCAACAGCATTATCAAAACAATATAAAAAATATATTTTATAAAATTTTAATGAGATAATTATAACACTCTCCTTAGAGGTTTGGGCTTTTTATATAATGTCCCCTTAAAAAAATTTGATCAACTGACCCTAAAGTCAACTAAGAATAAATTAGATCTTTATATTATTTTTTTGCTCGCGTTGTTATTTTCCAACCTCCCACTCACTGGTTGGAGAAGTAATTCTGGAGAAATTCTTGTAATTCTTTATACTTGAGGGGTAGTAGCTACATATTTCAAGGGATGACGGTGTAATTTTCCCTCTTGAGGACCACTGGGTAAAATGAGTTGTGCCCACTGGTAAAATGAGTTGCTTATCATTTTAGGGTACAGCTGCTTTTCAATGGAAGCAAGTTCAAAATTTGAGACAATGTTGAGAAAACAACCTTCAACGACATGGAATAAGATGAAGTGTCTCCTTAAGTTCAGGTTTCTTTCATCAAATTATGATCAATTTTGGTTTTCAAATTTCATCACTTTGCTCAAGGGAATAGGTAAGTGATTGATGACTAAAATGAGGTCTTGCATCAAGATTCCAAAAATAATGTGTTGGAGACTAAGTAACAAATTATCTTGAGAGACTTAAATGGTTTAAAATGTGATATATGTAGAAAAATTGAGGTGTGGTCGTGACGTGTGCATAGAAGCGTGAAAAAATAAGATATATGGTGTAAGCCTGAACCTGATGAAACTAGCATGTGTGAACGGTGTAGAATGACCCAATCTACGATTTGCAAAGAACTCCAGTAAAGGATAGCTATAACTAATATGTCAAGTTAGTTGATATATCATAAATTATCCTAACAAGTAGTTTGGATTTCACAAGAATTTGAGCACATTAAAGTCTAGAAAAAGAGAAACTTGCATTCAATAATTCAAAGTGCCAAAAAGTTTATGTCAAAATGATAAGGGTCCCTTTATATGGTGTTTAAGAACATCAAATAAACCTAAAAATATTACAAATATTGTCTAACTATGACTAGGAGTGGAAAAGGAAATATTCTAACTAAAATAGGATAACGTGGGCTCCAAACAGCTTAGGATCGATCTGGAGTCTCCTGTGGTCGATCTTGTCTTCCTACAATTGATCCAGAAGTCAATTGGTCTTTGCAATCATAATTCCAAAAAATCAGTTGGCTTCTAGCTTTACAATCACAATGCTTCCTTGAGCTTCTTAGCCTTTGATCACGTCATAGGTCCTCTAAAAATTCATAGGTAGTTAGGTTTGGTTTTAATGCTCATGGCATCCCCTTTCTCTTGAGAAGTAATTGTTTTCAATTCCAATTCTTACTCATCTCCTGCATTAAAAGGGCTCAAGCTAAAAATATTAAAGGTGGCACTAATTCCAAACTCACTTGGCAGTTGTAATTTGTATGTGTTGTAATTGATTATTTCCAAAACTTTACTCTAGCCATGAGCTTTGTTTTCCTTTACTCAATTTCTTTGCGCAAATGAACATAAATTGATTCTTTGGTTTCAAAAATAATCTTCTTATACCCTTTATTTGCTTGTTGTGTGTTTTATTCATTTCTCCTCTCAATATTTTGACACCCTATGTCATGTAAATGCTTGATAAATTTTGTCTTGTGCTAACTATCTATACTAATTTGTTCATTATGTCGTAAAGGTAGCAAATCTAAGAGGGTTAATGGATTGAAGCCATAAACTACCTCAAATGGTGACATGTGTGTGGTTGAGTGTACACTTCTATTATATGCAAATTCCATATGTAGTAAATACTCATTCCATGTCTTAATGTTCCTTTTAATCAATGCATGCAGTAGGGCAATTATCATCTTATGTGCTACCTCCATTTTAAAGAACAAATTGGTTATATATGTAGCATCTTTAGCTTTATTGTATGCAATAAAATGTGCCATTTTAGATAATCTATCTACAACTACAAAAATATTGTCCTTACTCGTTTTTGTTTGCAGTAATCTCAACATAAAATCCATTGAGATGTCCGTTCATGGCCTGTCTAGAACATGCCATGGCATGTATAATTCATACAGTTGCACTCTTGACTAGGCCTCATTACACTTGATGCATCTTTCAATGACTCTTTCTACATCTCTCTATAGATGTGGCCAATAATATGTTCTAGCAAAATTAATATGGTTTTGGTGACTATATAGTGTTTCATTAAGCCTCTATTATGTGTCTCCCTATTGAGTAATTCAGTTAAAGAACACTTAGGAATGCACAACTTATCTATATGGAATAGGTATCCATCATGCTGAAAATGTTTCTCATATGTTCCTTTCCTAGTTACTTCATCTACACTCCCAAAATCTTCATCCTTTTCCTACAATTCCTTTATATGCTCGAATCCTAGCAGCTTAGCATTTAATGTAGTAAGTAATGTATGTCACCTAGACAATGCATCCTCTACTATATTGTCTACTCCCTTCTTGTACTTAATAACATGAGGAACAATATCTATAAAGGATACCTCTTTGATGTGCCTTTGATTTAACTTGTCTTGACTCTTAAGATGTTTTAAAAACTCGTGATCCATATGAACTACAAATCCTTGGGCTGCAAATAGTGTTGCCATGTTTTCGAGGTCTCACCAACGAATACAACTCCTTGTCGTAGGCTGAGCAGTTCAATTTGGCTCCTTTTAACTTCTAATTGAAATATGCAATATGCCTAATCTCTTGCACGAATACTGCTCTTATCCTTACACCAGAAGAGTCACTTTTAAGTTCAAATGTTTTATTAAAATCTGGTAAAACTAAAACTTGAGTGCTAGTAAGCTTATTCTTTAATGATTCAACACTTGCAAGTCCACCGAATCTCGTACCTCAGAAATTGATATGGGAACTGGCCATTCTCATGTGGCTTTTACCTTATTTAACCTAATCAGTAAATTCAATCACAGCTACCTTTACCTTTTGCACCTCAAAAAACTAGTGGTTGTCGAAGACAAGTTCTACTTGTCTCTCCTACTCTAAGTATGCATCGAGGTCTGATTTTCCTTGGAAAGCAAGAATGATGAGCTTCACTCCTTTAGAGACCTCATCATCCTCATCCTTTTTATGATTATTTAGCCTTCGAGGGCTGTCAAAATCCATAGTTCCATTAGGAAAATCAAAATTGTCATCATTAACACACCTTTCCCTATGAGATTGGCATGTAAAATATCCTCTTCTAGGCACCAATTCATTTCGAGGTACTTAATTCATTGTGTAGACGCTTGAGATGCCTCTAAATTCTCCAAGCACCAATTAACACTGGCTAAAGTGTCTGTAAGTTACTTCATGTTGAAGGTGTTGTCACCCATAGTGGATTCTCCAAACATCTTGAAAACTTGTGTAATTTTGAGTAAGGAAAATGTGTATGTGTGTGCTTGTTTCCTTTTATCCTCATAAGATGTAAGTCACTTGGAGTTTACCTCTCCCTTGTGTATCACAAAATAAAGTTCTCAATTAATGCATTTACTGGATCAAATCTCATGTTGGCCTTGTGAAATTCTAATAGTTTTTGAAAATTCAAGCAATGTATCCCCCAACAACGTGCAAGTGTGTGAAAGAATGAAAATTAAGAGTACAGGATCAATTTGGATACAAATGAATCAATCTAGAAGTGAAACACAAGCTATTTGGTCAATTCGAGTGCAGGTGGATCGATCCAGGCCAAGCAATAGCACTGGCAATCGATCTTGGACAAGAGGAATAGATGTGAAACTAAGCAACTAGGTGAGATCGACCAGGTAAATGCACAATCGTAATTTTGGGCTACTAGATCATTCAGGCTACCAAACAATGCACAATTGATCTAAGGTGACTGCACAATCAATTGTTGGTTTCGAATTCATCTAGGAATTAATTAATCTCACACAAATTGTTCCCAAAATTCAATCTTTTTGGTTTTTTAAAGTGCTACACCAACCAAGGAAGTCTCCAATACAATTTTTCTTACAAATATCATAACTTTCTCCTCCTTCTTAATATTTTTGGCTGCAAGTTTTATTTTTCAAGTTTCTTTCCATCTCTCTCTCTCTCTCTCTCTATTTTTTTTTTTTGATATTTTCAACACTCACCAAATCACAACTAAACAAAAAACAAAAATTTGCTCGAAATCACAATTCGGAGCAACAAACTTTTTTAATATAAAGGAAGACGGATAAGTAGGTAGGAAGAAAAAGAAAAGAATAAGGGATACAAATTCGTGCTTGGATCGGTGACCAGATTAAAATCCGATACTGCTAGCTTTGATTCCAATTGATGTGTACATGGAAGCATAAATAGTTAGGATAGATGATATAAGCCCGAACTGAAGAAAACTGCTTGCATGAACCATGTAGAATGACCCAATGAACTGATTTGTAAAGAACCTTGGTAAAAGATGGCCGCAACACACCAGTTTATTGATATGTCATGAATTATCCGAAGAACACTCGAAATAACATGGTTTGGAATTTCACAAGAATTTGAGCAACACTTAAAGTCTAGGGAAAGAGAAAATTGTATTTAATAATTCAACGTGCTAAAAAGTCTATGTCAAAATAATAGGGGTCCCATTATGTGATGTTTAGGAACCTTAAAGAGCCCGGAAAATATTACAAAAGTCCTCCAACTATGGCTAGGAATGGAAAAGGAAAGATTTCTAACTAAAATAGTATAACTTGGGTTCTAAATAGCCTCAAGGTGGATCCTCCTACAATCAATCTTGTCTTCCTGCGATTGATCCTAATGATCATAATTCGAAAACATTAGGTGGATTCTAGCTTACAATTGCCCTCAATGTGATCAATTGCAAGTCAAGTGACCATAATTCCAATACATGTAGATTTGGGTGATTGTCAATCCTTAGCTCTGTTGGCTTGATCTCGCTTGGTGTCATTTATTCAAGTTTCTCTAGATTGATCCAAATCCTGCCTCCAAGCTTGTTTCAGGCTCATTTTTGACCATATTGATCCACAGATGCTATTCTTGCTTTCTAAAGCCTTCCAAATGTCCAAAAAAAAAATCTTAAAACTCTTTCATGAGCATCATCATGGCTTTCTTGAGCTTTTTAGCCTTTGATTGCGTCATAGATCCTCCTTGGACAATCTGGCTTAGCTTTGATGCTCAAGCTAGTTTGATTTTAACACTTGGTCAAGCCTTTACTCTAGCTTAAAGGTTGTGATGTTATTGAAATAGAAAATGATTATTAAGAATAACGAATGCAGTAAGCCTGAGCTCAAGAACTACAAGGAGAGGATTTATTAATGAGGAAATTCAAACCAGTTGGAGAAGAAATTGATTGAAAGTGCCCATAAGTTACTAAAATGAAGTTCATATAAGGCACAACAATCTTGTGACATGAAAGGTCTCAATCCATATTAGAATGATAAAGGAAATAAATGTTATGGATGTAGAGACATGGGACATCCATCTAACAGTTTATCTTAAGGACACTCAATGAATGTGATGGGCCACATGGATGTAGATTAGGATTGTGGCGTTATGGATAACTTGTATGATATTGATTTAGTAGATGAAGAAACTAAGGAATTTGAAGAGGCAGAACCTAAGACCACCACCTATGTAGTTTGATGAATACTAGTGATGTCAAAGGAGGAAGAGGATACATAGAGGCTCCAATTATTTAGGACTAGATACTTTGTTTATGGTAAGAGTTTTGACTTTATTATTAATTGTGCAATTCTAAAACTATTATATTGAAACAACTTTTTGATAAATTGAATTGGCTATTAAAAAATGCCCAAAGCCTTGTAAGATTGGTTGAATTAAGGATATTAAGCATGTGCATATAGAAAATCAGTATAGGATTTCCTTTCTCATAAGGAAGTATTTGAATGATGTGGTTTGTGATGTGGTGGACATAGAAGAATGCTATATTTTATTGTGATGTTTATCGTAGTTTGATTTTAATGTCACATTGTTGGGGAAAGACAACGTGTACAAGTTTATGAAGGATGGAGACTAGTACAAATTGAAATCACTTAATTGAGTTACCTATTGAATCCTTTAAACAAGGAGGGTTGGAAAAGAAAAGGATATTATTGACTATTTCTTATATTATGAGTGATATGATTGTAAGTCGAAAAGAATTGTGAGAGGTTCATGCAATGATATTAAAAGAGGTATATGACAAGGAAATAAAAAATGTTCTTAAAGAGGTCTATTAGCTTTCAGAAGAATTTGTGGACTTGATGCCTAATGAATTACTATTAGGACTACCACTGATGAGTGATATTTGACATGTTACTTTGTGGTGCTTGGGGTTAGTTTGCCTAACTTGCCACTTTATCAAATGAATTCAAAAGAAAGTGAGATCTTGTGGCATATGGTGGATGATATATTGAATAAAGGAGTCATTCGAGTTTTTATGAACCTATGTGTAGTACCAACATTGCTTGCTCTAAAAAAGGGTGGATCTTGACATGTGTGTGGACAACCAAACCATCAATAAATTTGTTGCATGCTATCAATTTTCTATTCCTTGATTGGAATATATGCTAGATTGTTCATCTAGTGCAAAATTTTATTCTAAATTTGATTTGAGGAGGGGACATTACCAAATTGTAAGCGGGCCATGATGAATGGAAAACAACGATTAAAAGAAAAGAGGGGTTTTATCTGTGGCTCATTATGCCCATTGAATCATTGAGTGCACCTAGTAGATTTATGAGGTTGATGAATGAGGTGCTAAAATATTAATTGGAAAATTTGTTTAAGTTTATTTCAATTGTATAGTGATTAATGTATGAGCTCATCTCAAGTATATACTATTGCACAAAAACTGAGCAATGACCTGTGAATGTGAAGGTTAATAAAAAAATAAAAGCAAAACAATTGCAGAACAATGGATATGAGGTCTAGTAATATGCTTATGTCCTTTGGGACAATGATCAAAAGCTTTTGCATTGTATTCAAAGAGTCTTTTTTCACCACTCGAGACATTATGAAAAACAATTCACTTTTCTTGAAACATATAAAGAAATCACACTCTTATTCTTTTCTTATAAAAACACTCTTGTTGACATGTGCCTTTAACTTCGACCATGTTCCCACACCTCACAATTTTGGAAATTCAAGTTTCTCAACACCCCAATTCCAGTTTTGGCTGAGAATAGCTTGCAAGACTTTCATATTTATTACATGACAAAAATATGAAAACTTAAAAAGGAAACTTTTCCATGTCTAAAAGAAAGAAAAGACAATAAGGAACCTAAAGAAATATGGGAAGCTATTGAAAAATTACACTGTCCTTTTTCTTTCAAGATTTTTGTTCAATTGTAAAGGTATCTACATTCAAGAGGCCCAAGCATCAATCTCACACATGGATGCCTTAACAATTCAATGTCATCTCCATCCAACCTTCGTGCTTCTAAACTTTCTTCTCAATTATTTAATGTCTTAACTTCATCATTCAACATAAGTTTACTAATGTTGAGTACAAGCTCAATTTCTGTCCATCAACTGCCTTTCTCAACATGGCTATGGAATTCTTGCTACCTTCATTCCTCTTCAATTGTCCAACTTCTAACAAACATATAATAAAGTGATACCTCAAATGAATATGATTTGTCCTTATGTAGAACATGGAATTCTTGGCTAGATGGATTTTACTTTGACTATCACTAGTGAACTTGCAATAAGCTCAAACAAAATTTCAACCTACTCATCAATAGTTAAAACTACAAATCCCTTACTTATCTCCACGGCTATCACATATTCGACTTCTAGTGAAGATAAGGTGATAACTTTGAAATTCAATTCATGATAGTTTCCTTTATGATAATTACACAACCCATGTTCTTTCTTTCACTATCTCTACTACCCATACAAGTTGCAATTGCAAAACCTTGCACATTAATGATAGTTCTACCTAAGCACAAGAATTTAAGACCTTTAAAATACTGGAAGATCTACTTCATAGCTTGCCATTGTTCCTTTTCGAGGCTATTGAGTTCCTAACTTCATGTTGTACCTTTTGGTAGGACATTTCCAAACTATGAAAGTCTTCTAGAAACTTGGCATGTGAGGCATGTTCTTCATCTCTCTCAATCAACAACGCCTTGTTCTCTAGCTTCAATTTTTTTATTTTTTTTTTGCTAGTGTGGGTAGCAAACAACTTCTCAACTAGAGTTAAATTAATACTTAGTAATTCTTCATAGGTAATCTCTTTATCATGACTGCTACTATAATAGAAATATCAAATGTTATAGAAGATGCTATAACAGTAGACACAACAATACCCTTATTTTTCTATGAAATTAAGTTAAACATCATGCAATTTTTGTAGTGTTCATCATCAGCTTCACAACTCTCTTTAGATTCATCATCACTCCATATAGTGACTAGGGATTTTCCTAGCCTCTTTCGAATATTAGCACATTATGATTAAATGTAGCCAAATCCTTTACATTCTTTGAATGTGATCCCTTTTCCAACTTCTAACATAATAGATTTTTGTGGCTACCACTATTTCTTTATCTTTGCCTTCTTTCCCAAACTTATTGTGATTGGGCATGTTGGAACTTTTCTACTACTCTTTACGACTTTTACAAATCGTCTAGTTAAATAGGTGATCTTGTCTTCTCTTTCATAATGTTTATTATCATGCTCATCATGGTTTTAATTGGTGATAGATGACTATAGCACCATTCCTTTCTCCTTTTTTACTAGTGTGAAGTTCATTACTTTTACCTACATCGTCCAACTACGATATTCCAACATCTCATGCCTTTACGATGGTAGCAGCCTCTAAGGCAAACCATTATGGCAATGACCTTAGTGTCTTCCTCACCAACTTTGTTTTGGAATATTTCTTCCCAAAGTAGTAAGCTTGATTAGCTAAATCTCTTAACTTTACATGGAATGTAGCCATTGTCTAGTCATCATTTTTTTAAAAGTTTTCAAAGTGTGATGCTAAGATTTGTAATTTGGATGTGCACATGGAATTCATACTCTCGTGCACATTTTGCAAAATCCCCCCTTGCTTCCTTTATTATGTTACATGTTGCAACGAGCTTGAATTGTTCTTCGTCAATACTGATAAAGGCAACATTTATAGCATGAGAATTTTTGAGTGCTACTCTCTTTCACTTAGACTCAATAACTTGGCGTCTTTCTTAACGACTTAGCCACCAACTTTATGCATAAGTGGTGTCCATCCTTCTTCCACAAAAACCCATGCCTTCTCATCTAAGGATTTGATGAAATCTCTTATCCTAGCCTTCCAATAAGGGTTAATTTGATCCATCCAAAAGAGGAAGATGCGATATGAGTGCCCCTTCCTTAGTACACATTTTGTCAAGGAACTATTCGATATCTCACCCACCTAAAACACAAGCTTGGTTGGCTGATCAAGCTCTGATGCCACTTGTTAATTGGTTTGTTAGTTAATGTTGTAAGTTATTGGAACAATTGAAAACAAAAACTCACACACGTAGTAGAAAAATAAAAGAGGCTCCAAGAATTTATTTACGTACTTCAAAAATAACCTTCCTACGTTTGTGAGGCCATGCTCAAAAATTTTTGTTAACAAATAATACAAAAATTGTTAGGACAATTGGTCTAAACCAGTACACAAACATTCACCTAACCTAAACTCCCTTTGAGATCAACCTATTAACACATTTCTAGCTTAACTCCCCTATGCAGTAAGTCCCTTTGCCTTCACTTTGCTAAGACTTCCTTTTAACCCCAACTATTAGAGTTGAACTACGAGTCTCCTATCCCGATGGTGGTTTCTTCAATTTATCACTTAGTAATTTTGGTGGATAGATGAAAACTTAGCAAAACATTTGGCCTCTTTGTTATCTTTCTTCTCCAGGGAATAGACAAGCGAGAATATTTGAACTCTTAGACAAAAATTCACTCAAACATATGTTCTCGAGCCAAAATCTTAGAGTTCTCTCTTGTGTGAATGATTCCTTGGTGTAACTTACTCATTTGGTTGTCTAAATGTTTCTGTCCTATTATTCTTTATGTTGGAAACAAGCTCCCTTGAAATAAAGTTGAAAATCTTCAAGATACTCAAACATGTCGCTTTCTATGTTAGGTTGTCCATTGCAACATTTTTGAAATTCCTTTCTTTCTTGATTCTTGGAAAATCAGCAATCTTTCTTAATTGAAATGATATAAAAATCCTCTACAAATCATTCCTTGTATGGCCGAATTGAATTTGATATAAGTTAAGATATAATCAACTTGAGGATTCTCTCATATCTTTGTAGATAAGGTAAGCCAACCATATCTAATCTAATTTATTATAATCTTATTATATCAGCTTAAATTGGTTAAGTTAAAGCATGAAATCATATTTAGGAAGTAATAAATTCAGTTAAATCACCTTAACAAATCTGACATAAATTGTGGTAAATCATATTACAACATGAGTTAGGACACTAACAAATTTTATATATTTTTTAGAATCAATAAAATCGTATACGCACATGACTTGTGCAACTTGTGTTGGTATTTAAGAATTCATGAATTTCATTATGCAAGTGTTCACATGAACTTAGCGAATGAGTGATTTTAAGGCTCAAACATAAGTCTTAGCATTTATATAGCTGCCGGATTCCCAACAATTCTCACGTCAGTAGACAATTTTTTAAAATAAACAAGGAAAATAATAATTCAAGGTTCTTGCAATGTCACAAACTGAAATATGTACCATTAGACAAATGAAACAAATATTGGGTAATTTTTAGGTATCTACTATGCTACACGAAACATGGTATCGAGTAATATTGCATCAGGCATCACTAATTTTCGCATTTGACTTGGAATTTGAACTATTTATGATATGTACTTAAGGCTCTCGTTGCTAGAAATAATTATCCATAACTTTTGGAGCCATTGTGTTATTTTAGGGTTAATAAGCTATTTATCATTTTCCATTAATCTACTTTATTCATCTCCACTTTTTTCTTTTTTTTTTCTTTTCAGAGTTTTTAAGCTAATCTGACATCAGTTATCCGAGACATTGAAGCCATTCTTCTTAGTTATGTTATGTATTTCCAGTCTTGGTTCTTTCATCTCATACATTTATTCAAAATTATATTAAGTTTGTGAATTTTGTGCCAAATATATTGATTGTCTGATCTACATATTTCTTGCAAAGTGCTATAAGCATTTACATAGTGAGGAGAAAAAAAAGTAAAAATAAGTTACTTTTATAGTTTGATATACTCGCTTATAGTTCGCTTGGTGGAATATTCAATTGGCACACTTCAGCAACTGACAAAATAACCGGGGGGGGGGGGGCAGTAGTAAGAAGAACATCAATTGAAGTATATTATTTTCTTAAGAGAATTACAATGATGTACTTTATTATTATTCTTTATTATTTTTTCTCTCCTTATCCTTGCAATCTCCACATGTGTATTCTCCTGAGCTCATGGGTACTGGCACTTGCCAAACGCTGCAAGGACAAATTAACCAAATCATAAACATTGCATGCATAATGCATAACTATCTAACATGTAAACGTAAAGCAAAACTCAAGGCTCCAACATATAGAAACATGTATACATGCACACTCTCACACATATGTATGTATGTATGATGCAGTAAGGAGATAAAACAATGAGATTGATGATGACAGCTTACAAGGGTCTTTGGTTGCTGGAGTGCCAATTTCAGGGTTGCACGCATTGGTGGCGCGGTAGACCACATCAAGGAGATAAGATGCATGATTCTGCAATGTGTCGGGTTCATAACATGAACCACCAGGTTTGATTGGGCCACAATTGTATCGGCCACATGCACTGTTTATAAATTCTTCCAGCTTGTCATCAGGTGCACCCACTTGAACTACGCACCAAGTCTTGCTCTGCATTTATACACGCAAAATGAAGTCTACTTTAACGAGACACTATTGAAGTGCAACGCTGTCACACACCAGGCAACAGAAGAAATAGAAGTAGTGAAATATGAAATGGATATCTTCACTTATATATTTAGGACCTGGAAACTGTTTGTTCCACCCATGATAGGGTTTCTTGAACTGCAGCAAGGAGAAATTATAAGCACAAGAAAGGAGACGAGAAACAGAGAAACATTGATCCTTGCCATAGAATTTTTCTGTATTAATGCTTCGAGAGTCACTGGCTCTGATAAGCCTTCCTGCTGTTTGCAGAAGTGACAATCGTTCTCTATGGTTTGTAATTGACAACTTGATTGGTATTTATAGCCTTACAACGTTTGATGTGTAGAAGCCGAAACGCCTACTGGATTTAATTCATAATAAAATTTGTAGTATTCGTAATTATGTTGATATAATCTGTATACTTTTATTTTATTCTAGTAATAACATTCACTTGATTGATGCCCGTGTGCGATTATAGGATGTATAAATAATAGCTTTGAAATATCGATTTCATATCATTTATAAAATAAGAGAGAAATTAGAAATAATAAAAAAGAGAAAAAAAATAGAATAAATTACAATTGATGAAAGAGGAAGTGGTGTTTGACGGCAGAATTTATTAAGGGAGAAACAGTGTGGGTCTTCTTTCGTTTTATGCTAGTTCAGGCATATTCTTGGAGAATATACTAATCAAGACTTACTGGTAACCACACACACGCACGTTATCATAGAGGGGTCTTCCGAATGAATTGAATACAATTGAAGCTGCGGTGGCATAGTCAATTACAACATAACACTTTTTAATCAGGAGTTTTAATCAGGAGTATAAGCTAAGGCACTGATTAGTGGAAATAGTGCACGAAGTATGTATCACCAAAAGCGGGCAAATGAATATGGACCTGTGAACTGTATAAGTGATAAGATGATTGGAATGATCTTGAAATGCTGTGTTTTCTATGAAATGTTTAACTAAAATTTTATTGTATACTTTAAATGTGATTTAGATTGTCTGTTTTTGAATATGTGTTTTCTATAAATTGTTATTATTATTCTGTTCACATCCTATAAAAATTTGAAAAAGTATGAAGTACCATTTACTAGGCGACTCGTTGCTCACTACTGTTAGTCTATGATTCTACAAAGGGAACAAATGATGATGGTCCTATATGAGGATGGTAGTGTAGAGAATGAAGGCCTAGTTTATTAGTTCAAGTTCCATTACCACCATTATTTATCAAGATGAATCTGATATAATAGTTAGGATATTTTATTTCCGTTGTGTATGAAATTCAGATGTTATAAGGGATATTACATTGCTTTTCCATTGTTATTACGATTAATATTATTAGTCTAAATTGCTATGATGTATGCTAGCTTTGGTATTTATTGAGGTAATTCGATAGTATCGTCATATCATGGTTTAGGATTCGGAGTGTGACAGGGAGGGCCATTATCTTAGACGCATATGATGCTTATCAAAGCCTAGGATGTTACCACTGGGCTTCGAATATTTTTCCTATTTTACAAAAGCATAAACTTGGCATGTTGATTTCAGTGAATTCAAAATGTTTACTATTTTCCTAAAAACCAATATGTTAATTATCTACGAAATAAATTGTTTTATACTGAATATTTTAAATTCAAAATGTGTTTAATAAAATAATAAATTTAATAAAATAAGAAAGGCCTCTTATGTGATACTGACAATAGTGTAGAACAAGTTTCACCCTATCAATTGGATAATAGATTAGTACCCACCCAATTGGATAAAAGTATTGGGGCTAGTAGCAATCAAAGTTGATATGCGATCCTACTTATCGAAAGTGTAGATACGGATACCTTTATGGCGGGGTTGAAGCCCTAGGGCTGCATTGGCATAACCGATTATAACATGACCTTCTTTAATTTGGAATATAGACTAAAACCTTAATTAGTAGAAATAATACATGAAATGTGTATCACCATAAGTGAGCAAATAAGTATGAACCTATGATCAATATAAGTGATAAGATGATTGGAATGATCTTGAAATGCAGTGTTTTCCCTAAAATGTTTAACTGAAATTTTATTGTCTACTCTAGTTGGATTGTCTATTTTTGAAAATGTGTTTCATATAGATTGTTATTATTATTCTACTTATATTCTATAAAAACCGAAAATGGTAAAACGTAACATTTATTAAGCAACTTGTCATTCACCACTTTTATTCGATGTTTTGTGGAGGGAGCAAATGACGATGGTCATACATGAGGATAATAGAGTAGAGAATGTAGACCTAGTTTATTCATTCAAGTTCCATTACCACTATTATTTATCAAGAAAAATTTGATGTAATGGTTAGGATATTTTATTTCCGTTGCATATGAAATTCGGATCTTATAAAGGATTTTCTGTTGTTTTTCCATTGGTTTATTATGATTAATATTATTGACTTAGATTTCTATGAAACATACTGGCTTTGGTATTTGTTGTGGTAATTCGTGTGTACTATCGTGTCATAGTCCGAAATTCAAGGCATGACAAAATCCACAAGTTGTTCATAATTATGAATAGTAAACTTATAATAAAAGTAAAGGTCCTATATTCAAAACAAAAATAGTGAAAAACTTATCCTTCTTCTTTATATTTATTTTCTTTTCTCCTAACTTATGGTTATAACGGGAGTGAATCCATTTATAACCGTAAGGACAATTGATCAAAATTGTGAATCATAAACTTATAACGAGAGTGAGGTCTTATGTTCACAAGGATCAATTATTAATCCATTGTTTTTATTCTTAATTGAGTTAACTCTATAAATGCTTAGATTAATTCAATTGAAACCTTAGTATACCTCGGAAAAGCATATTAAGGACTTAAGGGATTAATAACCCCTAAAAAAGAAATTAAAGTTTGATAATTAATAAAATGATTTACGTATTTTTGCTTGATAATTGTCATTGGCCTTTTTCTTATAATTGCTACCGTACTCATCTCCCTCCATCTACTTAGTTTAAAGCTACTTTATTGTTTAATCAACTAATATTAAACACAACTTTAAATCAAATTTTACTTAATCAAAACATTATTTGATCAAAAACAATACTCCTATTCCTTGTAGATACAACAACTCTTACTCCCTTGTATCATTTGGTGCGATTGTTATATACTTGCAACATTAAATTTTCCTACATCAATGTTTTAGGTGCATGAGAAATTCTATTGAATCTTTCCAATGGTTGTTTCACAAAAGGTTGATCTTTACTAGTTACTTGTTAGAGGCTATTTACTTTGTTCAACTTCTTCGAGTACTATTATTTTGCATGCATCATCTTATTGAAAAGCTCTTCTTTGAAGAAGCAGGCTTGATAATCAATGATGATTCTTTGTTTATTGGGCATGTAGAACTCATATTCCAAAAAATCCTTGGAATGTGTGATAAAGAAACCCATCTCAACTCTCATCCCTACCTTGTCTGTTTTCTTTTCTTAATGCAAAACAAATATCCTCAAATCCTTATGTACTACAAGCTTGCTTCCCTCCCATTCCACATTACACATGGGGTTTTGGGAACAAATTTAAAGAAAACTCTATTCAAGACATCTATTGTGTTAAGGTGTGCATGCCTCTATAATGAAATAAGGAGGACATCGGTAAAATGGATCATGGTTTGAGCCACTTCTAACATAGTTCAATTCTTACACATAGCTACATCATTAATTAAGGAATCACCAAGGGTGTAAGTTGTAATACAATGTCATTTTTCTTAGGATATTTATCAAACTTTATACTCATGTATTCACCACCAAAGTTTGATCACAATGCTTTTACATGACAGTCAGTTTGCTTCTCTACTTTACCTTAAATTTCTTAGACTTGTCAAAGAATTTATACTTGTACTTCATTAAGTACAAATAACTATAACTAGAGTGATCATCAGTAAAAGATTATAAAGTAGTAAAATCCTCCTTTGGCCATTTAATTAAAGGACACAAACATTAGTGTAGACAAGCTCGAGCACTAAGGTGGCCCTTTTAATGTTTTGATCATATTGCTTACAAGACAAAGTTCACAAGTCGAATAAGGGTTGTTCTCCCAATGGGTAGATAACCTATTCTCCTCAAATTGTTAATCATTGCTTTTGGCATTACCTAATGCGAACAATTGGTGATCAATGTCTTAGTTGGTGATCAAGGTCTTATTAAACACAATACGCCGTATGCAAATAGTTATTGGTGTATTGGGCCTAATAAGTGACAACTCTTATCAAGTGCCAATGTATCTCATATGCAATATAGTTTTAGTTCAACCCATGGCCCATTAATACCTCACATATATAGTTCCTAGGCTTGTAGGTCCATTTAAATTATACCCACTAACTTGTTGCTTGTGAAATTTGAATATGTGTTTATTGAAATCACCAAATTTTATCCATCAATAAATCATACACCACATGTATAAATTGGAAAATATTCATTTAATAGTATTTTAATAATTTACACAACTAATGCTTTAGTTTTCTTTTTAGAAACTTTTCGAAATTTTAGATTTGGGGAAAACACTTTTTTAAAAACAATATGTGTGCCATGACACCACCCATCATGGTAACCGAACACACATCTTCCTCCCCTTTTTTGTTCTTGTTTTCCCATGATCCAAACATATGCAAAAATAATTTTTGCAAGAATAAGCATGAATCTGCCTATGATTTTGTATTTATAACAAAAATAATGAAAAATGCCTACACTGATATAATTATTGGGTTTCACTACTTTGGGGTACAAAAATTAGTTTTAAAACTTTTCAAAACTTTCAAACTCAATGAAATAATAAATCTCAAATTTGGTGAGCTTTTCTTCCTATAACACATATAATCAAAGCATGCAAAGAAAAGGTAAAATTTTTACCCTACAAGTGTGCTTACAAACCTCTTCCTTTGTGACTATGAAACCACAAAACTAATGTTTTTAGCTCTAGTTCATCCACACAAACAAACACCTAACAAGGTTCTCCTTCTTTGCCCTCACTGTACTCATCTTTTATACGAAGTAGAGAGAATGAAGCAAGACAAAAGGAACGAGGCTAGGAATTTTCTCTTCTTCTTTCACCAAAAGGCGCAGCCACTACTATTTATTATTATGGTTAGAGTGTCTCCTCTAACCTTATTGAGTCTCTCATCATATTATGGAAAGAATATACACACGATTCTCATATTATATTATGGAAAGAATATGTTCTTTGTTATTTAATAGGAGGGTGTACGGAATGGGCTATATTTGATTTGCCAATGAACCTTAGCCCAAATTTAAGCCCAATCCACCTTTCATTATTAATCAAATTAACATTTAAGTCCAACAATGTTTTAGCTTTCAAGTTTAATTAATCTTATTAACAAAAGTACAAGTCCGTTGTGTCTCCAATCATAATATTTAAGCCCGTTGTGTTTCTGGCCATGCCCAAGTCTCGCATTTGTGAAATTGGAGTTCGCGACCTTGAAAACGGACATTGCGACCGCACGTCAACGCACGGGACGTTCGGTCCCCATTCGAGCTCGGACTCACAACTGCGGGAAATAATGTCGTGGCCGTGGAGCTTTCTAGAATTTCTGCCACCCGCTACGCAATTGCGACGCATGCTGGCGTTCTCACGGTATCAACCGTGTAGTGTACTACAACTCACACGGTGTCTCCAGCGATAGCATGATACCACGCCGCGGCTGCAATGGATGGTGCACGGCTGTGAATCGCAGACGCAGTAAGGCTACGTTTGATTGTTTTCCTTCGTTCTACCCAAATTTTGACATCCCAACACACGATTAAACGTTCTTCAAGAGTTGTAGGAGGTTGCTAACCAATATCCAAGTCACAAATCACCAAGGTAGAGTAGAAAAAGAATTTAAATGGCAACGTTTATATCTTTAATACTTAATACTCATTCCTATTTCCCACATCGTGTTTCCTACTTAGAATTACAACTTAACTCAATGTTTCACATAATTTCGTCACTTTAATCATGTGTTGACCTAAACTCTCATAATTTATATGCCTAGAGTGTTTGAAATATGATCCTAAGAACATGTATGAACCCTATAGCATTTAGCTAGGAAATTACCTTAGTTTCATCTCGTTTTTGAAGCCGAAACTCGTCCCTCTCTCCCTGGTCTCTCCTTGGCCTGCTTCTTTTGGAGGTGGAAAGAATTTTCTGCCCTAGGTTCGTGCGTATATTTATACTTAGGTTAAGTGGCTCAATTTTGGCACAGGTTGACTCTCACAATTTGAAAACAATATTCTGTAAATTTCCAGGCACCAACCAGCCCTAAAAGTTCCTTTTTGGCCTTCTTGGATGTATGGTAGTGCTTCCATGCCATTCCACTAATTTTTGGCAACCTTTTTATGTATGCAAGTATGCATATATGTCCTTCCACACCCACTTCTTACACCCCAAAAATTCCTACACGAAAAGTGGCAACTAAATGGGACAAATTCTAATAAATAAACCCAACACAAGATTTTTTAATAATATTTATTTAATATTCCCCACAACTCACAAGTAGGTGTGTATATATGGTAGTGTTGGCTTTCAAATTTAGGAAAATTACTCATACAAATTCTGCAGAATTACCAGTCCTATTTCTCCAATTTTGATTTCACATGATTATGAAAATTGGTTCCTTATTACTCTACTAAATTTTGGTAGGGTTTGACTTGTAAGATTTTATGTCAATGCCCACTTATTATCACCCTAATTAATTCAAATGAAAATAATTGATAAATAGATTATTAAATAAATAAATCATCTACTAAAATCTTGCTAATAGTTTTTTTTTTTTTATGAACACTATTATTATGACCCCAAAAAAATGGAGGTATTATGACCCCTGCAACAACAATAATACAAAGCCATTGCATTGAAATTAAAGAACTTTCTCACAAATAAAAGAACATATAATCCTCTTTTAGCATGAAGTTTCAAGTGGCTGTGGCCACAATTAATTTGATGATATCTCTTCATTTTTTCTGTCACTATACTTGGTTCTAAAATTTTAGAAAGAAAAGGAAAATATTAGAGAAAAGAAAGAGAAAATTGAAAAAATTTAAAATTTCATGAGTTATTTAGTAGAATGATTTTCATGAACAAAGAAAAAAATAAAAAATAAAAAAAAGATTAAAAAACTCAAATTATATGATATTTTGATTATTTAAGGAAATAATTTGAGAATAGATGAAAAAATAAAAATAAAAAAAATTTGTTAAAATAGTTTTTTTTAAAATTTATCTCACTATTTCGTGAGAAAAATGCTATTCCTTTCCTTACCCTAATCAACTTTTCTCTCCTGAATCTTGAACTAGAACTAAACGTAGTGTAAGAATTAGTTACTCGGGAAGAAGATAGCTGGCACGTGTGACAAGGGGAAGCGTGACAAGTGCCTTGAAAAGGGTAATGAAAAAGATGGAAAGGGGAAATAGAAAAAGGCCATAGCATTTAGGGGACTGTGCACAAGGTGGGGCCCTTGAACAACTCACCATATGTGGTCAGAATTTGCTCTAACCATTAAAAATGTCCCAATTGCTGGTCCAGAGCCCCTACCTACACACATTTTGCAAAGTCAACGAACAACAAGGCTTCCAGATCAAAGAATCCCAGCTTGTTCTCTTGTTGAGATCCGTATTATATAGGCAATGATTTATTTATTAAAATTCAATGAGATGTCACGAGTTCATTTGTCCAATTATCCTCACCATATAGTTGGAGGAAAATATTGTGAAACACAAAAATTATTTAGGGAGAGAGTGAGGTACAGTATTCTCAACTCTGAAATTTGGTTTTGGTGAAATTCTCGAGCTCTCCTTGTAAGTGCAACGTCTGTTGACCATTACAAAAATATTGTCTTGTAGATGTTACAATCAATAAGAACACACAAAGATTTAAAATTATGATAAATTGTAATGAAAAAGTGAAAAATTAATGTCACAATTTTAAACATTTAAAATATTTTTATTGAGTGTAGCGGCACGCATTAATTTATTTATGTTACAACCAAGAAAGACTGTGTAAAAGACAGCCTCTTAAAAACGAATATATGTAACTCTCTACGTAAAAAAATATGTACATAAAAACTCACTCGTCAAAGAAAAATTAAAGAACAAATGCCCGCCTTATATGTTACAAGAAAAGGTCAAACATGTTTCTACTTGTAGCTTCTCTGAAAGAATCACCATCTTCCATTGGGGCCCCTCGGAAGAAACTAAACGGCGGAAACGTGGTAGCTACAGAAAATTACGTTTGGATATCCATGGATTCATCTCAGAAGCCAGAGGATACAGATTGTTACGCTAAGCGGAATCAATAGCTTTAATAATTGCTGATGGCTCGGTGGAAATGCGATCTTCAAGCTCTCTCCTGGAAGCTAATGGACCGAGATAAGGCGGCCGGATTAAACTGCAATAGAGGTAAGGCGGTGACCATGGCCTTTTTCTCATCTACCCTGGGCTGTAAGGCAATAAAAAGTGCTTGCCTGGTCGAGGAATTGTATTTGATTCCCATTGTTGCCCATATAGAACTCTTTGCAGCTTCCTCAGGATCATCGATCCTCAACGTTTTTGGAACAGCTATTGGGCTTGCGGCACTTTTCGGTTCCGTGGGTCCTCTGCCTTCCGAGCAGTTTGGCTTGATGAGTTCTCCTTTTCTGGAATGCTTACCGAGAGGTGAGTTGGGACTGGCATCTGCTGCCTTTTGATCTGCAGCAGGAGCTGGAACTGACAGACATGGAACAACATTCCAAGCACTGGGCACACTGCAATTCCAGTAAGGTGAAGGGTAGTATGGCAACGGATATCCTGGAGAGCAAATGCCAGGAACTGGGACTGCAGAATTCCATGGTAAAGCCCAAGGAACCCCTGGAATGCAAGGAACTGGAGATACAAGTACGTTTACATTTTGCACCGCGAGCTGCGTTAACCTGTTTCTGCCTCCATCTGCTGGCGGATTAGACACCGTGATAGAAGATCCTACCGAACAATCATCAACATTCTCTCGGTTTTTGCAAGAAATCGAGCCTCTTAGGTCTGAAATATTGATAGCAGAAGCAATGGATTTTGGTGGGGGTGAATCTGGACCAAAAGACAAGACGGTGCCGTTTGGTTTATATTTTGGCTGAACCAATCCATTAGTGGCGTCAATTCCAGCTGCGTGGAGGGTTTCAGATTTCACTAAGTGACGACAATGGAACGACGCGGAATTCTTGTTCTTGCGACGGCCAGCCCCCACCGGGACGTTTCGCATTGTGCCCCCAGCCGTCCAATACCTTTGACAGCTCTTGCAGAAGTGACGAGGTTGATTGATGTTGTAGTTGTTGTAGTAACAGAATTTCGTGTCCATGCCGTTGCAACGGGGGCAGGGGAGAATTTTGTCTGGCTTCTTTTTAGTCATTTGTTGTGTACTTGTGGCAACGCTTTCTGGTTTTCCGTCTCGGGATGATTTGCCGACACAACGTCATCGTCGTTGGAGGGAGATTTCGGGTCGTCATCTAATTCTGACACAGCATTAGTATTCTGTGATTCCTCCGCAGCGCCAGGATTTTGTTCTTCATCTTGTTCACTCGTTTCGGAGAGTTCCTCTGATTGGTCCTAAAATTATATGGAAAAGTCCCATCAGTTGCAGGCACAAACAACAGTCATTGGATAAAGGGTACAAAATGAACTAGCTACAGTAGGACAATTTCAACGAAAACGATTTGGTAATATTTACTCGCTAGAGAGCATGGATGGATGTATTGGAAAACAAAGTGTCCTTTTGCAGAAATCACCGTTTCTGTTAACAGAAATAAACAAAAGCATGTGGAGAATGCTTTGATTCAAGTGGCAAGGGATCCAGAAAACTTGGATATCTTTGAGCAGCTGAACTATCCAAACTCACGGGAGAAGTTGTTCAACGCCGGAAAATCAAGAACGTAAATAGATGTTATACAAGAAATTTGAGTCAAGGTCAGATTGATCTAAATCAAACGGATAACAAAAAGTACAAAAGGCAAGAAAACTGCAAAATCCAGAGGATGGACAAAAAGTTCTTGGTCTTGACAAAATGAATGTTATGTTTATATCAAGAACTATTTGAATTAGAAAGGTGATACTTGCTTTACCAAGAATACCAGCAATTGGATTATTGGAGATACGAGACAAAGCATGACAAGATAACCGGAGAAAAAAAATCCAAATAGATAAAAGAGCCGAAATTGGAAAAAAATAAATCAGTAACTAAATTTCCAAATCAATCAAACTAAAAAACAAGAGACCAACAAATACATTAACTCCATATTCTGAAAAATCAAGCGAGTGAAAGGAACATTCAAATCTTCATAAAAAATGACAAGTAGAACTACTCTTTACCGCATGGGCTTGCTCCTGCTTTTCTTCACCGTCTCCTTTTCCTCCATCTCTTCCTCCCTGTTTCCCTACTCCCTCTTCAAAACAGCTATCGCAGTCGGCGCCGCCCCCACTCTCCTCAGAAGACTCACCGGCGCATTCCCCGCCGTTCGCCGGCAAAACAATCTTCCTCCCAAACAATTTTATCTCCGGATCCTTCATCATTTTTGCTATCCTCGTCACCAGACGACTAACCTTTCGCGGTGGAAGGAAACCAAATCCTGAAAACAAAGAAAATGTTTTTGAAAGGATTGAGAAATGGAGAAAAGTGAAGAGGCTTCGTTGGCAAGGCGAGACGGAATGATTTTCATTAGTCGGAAAGAAGTACAACTAAGCGACGCCTATGGCGGGGGTTATAAAGAGGTTGGGAGCCACGTCAGCAGGGGCCTGATTTTCTGAGCCACATGTTTTCATTTTTGTGGACCCTACGAAATAAATTACTTGAATCCCGCAGCTGCTTAATGGATTCGGTGTTGCACGGAAACCATCGTGCTGCCTTTCTTTTCGACGCTTTCCGTTTATCCCTAGCAGATGGATGAGATGGAGAGTTATGATTGGTGGAGAGTGGGTTGGGTTGCAAGGCCGCCGGTGGTGGCGGAGGCTGAATCCTCTCCAGCGATGACTGGAAGTTAGTCTTAGTTTTTGAGTTTTGACGGCTCCTATTATTATCGTTCTTTATGGTCTTAGTCATATACATACATGTACTAATGTACACACACACATACCAATAATACATATACGTGTGTGTGTGTGTGTGTGTGTATTTTTTAGATGGTTTCTCAGGAACGTGCACTTTTTGGCTGTTGTAGCCTAAATTTTGTCATTTTTCTACCATTCTTGTTCGTTTCAATTTTCACCTTTTTGGCCTCTTTCTCCATCAAGATTGCAACTAAAGCTCATGTACAAGAAAATTCATGGTCCATTCCAATTTCAGCCATTCGAAGTTGCCGAGTGATTATATAGTAAATGTAATGGCTATGTTTGAGTGTTGGGATGAGATGTATATTTAGAAGAGAGATATATATATATATATATATATATGTATATATAATAATAGTAGTAGTGATTGAACGTAAGTAATAATATATTGAAATAATGATTAATTTTTAAAATATAAATATGTGAGTGTGTGTGTGTGAACAAATAGGTATTGATTTGGAATATATAATTATACATGCAAAATAAGAAAAAAATGATTTTAAATTTAAATAAATATTTTATTGTGTACCATGAACTGTAAAATTTGATAGAATTTTAGGAGATTGAAAATAGTGTTCCAAACATAGCCAATGGCTTCGGTGAATTGTTCTTACTGGAATAAGAAGCTAATAAACAACAAATGCAATTCATTTTCTATATTGCAAGTTGAAATTTTATCAATAAATTTGGATGGAATTGTTTTCTACGCCAGAAGTAAGAATAAAGTTTTAAATTTTCAAATCATTTTAATAATTTTTATCTGTATGGTTGATATGAGAATGGATTTACATATTAATACTTGATAAAATGTGTTTGTGTGCGTTTATCAGGTTAGCAAATCTAATCATATTTGCACGTGGCCGTGCTAGAATGTTTCCTTTTTATTTTTATTTTTTTTAATTAGTTGATATTTTTATTATTTTTTTCCTGTCCGAATATCGTGCATTAAATCGAGTTTGATACCGGCAGTTCATTGGTGGGCACGGCTGGGTAGCTTAAATTCCCCAAAGAAATGTAAATACATATAGCATTCATTTTTAATAATAAATATATTAAAACTTTTAAATGGTTTTAGAAAACTAGAATGGAACCATGCAAAAAATGTCCATAATATATCGATGTTGGTTTTCGCAGTTGCTCGGAATTTATCTCACTTTTAAAGCAATCCAAGAATATATATTAGGATTAATAAAGACGTGTGAGGGGCTAACTAAGGCAAGGAATTGTATATTTTCAACATTAAATATTTGTGTAATTGGAGATGAAAATTTTGAAATGAAATAACTAGAAGTTTGTATATTTCTACATTACCATCTTTAAAATATTATAGTGCAAAGTAGTTCCGTTAAATTTGAGTGACTTTGTAGTTTCTACAAAATAATTATCAAATATACGAAAAAAAATTAATTTTCGGATATTATGAAGAAAATAAGCAAATCAACTAGTCTATTTTAAAAAAGGATAAGAGTGTAAAAGAAAAAGAACAATTTTCGTAATCTATATTATTTGCTATGAAAGACCAAGACGTCCCTTTCATAATTTTTCATGTTTCGTTCTTTATACTTTCCCATCCTTTCCAATTAAATTTAATTTATTTTTATTTCTTTTTAATTAGGTTTCTCCTAATTTTCCTCTTATTTTATGTATTTTTACAATGAATTTTAAATTTTCATTACTAAAAGATAATAACTTAATTTTATTATTGTTAATAAAATGAATACTTTTTATAATTATATATTTATCTAAAAGATGCAATTTTTGTTAAATGATAAATCATAAAATGAAAAGCACATCCAATATAATTCAATTATAAAATAGATTATACATGCTGTATAATCGAAACTATTTATACAATAAAACTATTATTCTATGTGTACACATGAAGTCATATTTTAAATTTCCTGTGTGCGCATACAAGTAGTGTTTGAACTCTTATATTATCTTTGATCTTTTAACATTTTATCAATTATAACATCACAGCAAACCTATATTGTAAACTAACATGTAGCCCATCAGTTTCCTTTTTAAATTTGAATGGAAAGTTTTAATTTTTATTTTTTAATATCTTTTTATTTCATTTTTATTATCAAGACACCAAAATTATTTATCCTTTTCTTACAGATTTACACGCATGTTATATAATAAAAATATAAAATTCTAAATTTAGTGTAATTTCGTGTTTGTATTCAAATGAAAAAATTATGATATAAACTCTTTATATCATATTAAAGTTTGAATAAAATAACTTCCATATACGAGTATTATCCATCTTATATTACTATGAAAATTTTATTATATTAAATTTGTGTGAAATTTTTGTACATACATAGAGGGTGTACAATTGCTAGTATAACATAATTCAATTTTGAATATTTTGTATAAAAATTATAGACCTAATATATTTGTATCGAGTGTTTAATACGATAATATGTGTTGAATTTTTTAAAAAAATAGTTAATCAAATTTTGACATGTTATAAACACCTGGCATAATTAAATACAACAAATAGAAGACTGTTAAATGTCCAATAAAGAGTTGACCCACTTGGCCAAATAGTCGGACAACAACATGGAATCATAGTACTTATTTAGGGCAATTATGGAATATTCGTAGTTCTTAAGCATCGAATTCTGATCCTTCAAATCACATATACTTTTACAAGATAGAAAGCTAAGCGGAGGACACGTGTACATCAATTGTTACCTTTATCTTGTGTTATGGAACTCTCAAGAAGTTCGGCATATTTCTGGCATCCTACTTAAGAAACATAAGATAAGTGAAACAATATCCTTTTCTCTTACGGTGTAAAGCCCAGCTGATTCGTACTTTTAAGTCCTAAATTAAATTAATTAAGTCCGGTCATTGATAATTAAGATTTTAATCACCAGTCTACTTCGGCAAAGACAATTTTATTTAGTTAATTCCTAGTTAATTGTGTGGGCGGGTGTCACTTTTTGGTGAAATAGAGATGATAATACATAGACTGAGACAAATTATAATTTAGACCCACTTTGTCCCAAAGTGATTACCCAAACGGATGTTTACACACACACACATATATATAGCACACCCTATTTATACGTATAATAAAATTTCTATGAATTATATAGATTTATGACTTATAATATAATGGAAACAAGTTAAAGAAATGGAAAAATTATTACATAAAAAAATCTGAATAATGAATATTATTGTAGTAAATTGAACTTTATGCAACCATGATAGTAACTCTCTAGACAAAAATGCTTAATATATTTTTGTTTTTATCTATCCCCTCTTTGAAGTTGATAACCCTTCCTAAAAATTTAACCCAACCATGCTAAAAATAAATAAATACAAACAGATGTTTTCTACCATCTTTTAGAACAACGTGTCTTCATGTCTTCTGTCATATATAATCAATTGACACGAAGACTTAAGTTTGCCTACCAGATGGCGGGAGTGTTTTGTGTTGTACGAGTGATTCTTGTAGATTCATATTTAAAATTTAAATAACAAATCATTATAACACTTCAATTTTTATTGAATCCTATTAATATTTTGAAATATTTAGTATGTTGGGAGCAAGTATGAGTAGAAAAAAATTAATTATCCCACATTTGGAGTAGAAAACTAATTTGTATATAGGTAGATATATTGACTTATAAAAGACACCTTTGTTCTTTTGAAAAATTCGCCATTGTGGCATATAAAAAAATACATTTGGGACCACGCAAAATTGACACATATTTATCAAAAATATCAAAAGCTTACATAGTAATTCCAATGCTACACCTTGAACTACTCAAATTGAAACAAGCAAGAAATGACCTATATCAAATTGATTTTTTTTTTGAATCTCTGTACAAACAAGAACAATTCCCTCGGTTAGAATTTTTTTTCATGGTTCAATAGATAATTATTTAGCCAATGAAATCTAGTTATTGCTTTTCTTTCTGTTCGAAAGCTACTGCTTTAGCTTCAGTCATTCGAATGGAAGTTCCTTTAAAACTTTAGTTTTGTTTAAAAGATATATCTAGTGTGGAAGTAACCCAACATTTCTATGAGTTATTTTTCCAATTTGTTTGATTCTGATTGAATAAAAAGAAATTTGTATATATATATAGATACATGACTATAACCTATAGCTTTAAAGTCTTAAATCAATATATAGTGTTAAACTCGTTTATATATATGTTCATAAGCTAGCCGATGGATAGTTATCATAAGTTTGATTGGTCTCAACTCTAAGCTCAATAGATTATTATTTATGGATGATATTCTTATATTTTAGTTTGGCTTTGCTACATAATAGAATAGAAACGATTAGAATTAGAAGTTGGGCTTACACCTACCTTAACAAATAGTATTAGAACAAATAGCTTCACTTGGTACAAGTATGAAGAAGATGCTCAATTGATATCATGAAAGAATTAGATCTCATAGAAGTTCCATGGAATTGATGGACATAAAAAAACATTCTTTGTGATATCATCATATACACGAAAGCTTTTTATAGGGGAATAAAATGAAAAAACTTATACTTGAAAAAGAAATTTTCGGAAGCAAGTGTGAGTAGAAAACAATCAATTGTCCCATGTTATAAACTGAAAAGAAAAGTAACTTGTATATATATAAATACTTAATTTATAACTCATAATATTAAAATTTTTGATCAATACATGGTTTAAAACTCACTTATATATACATTCATGCACAAGCTCATGGATAGTTTTCATTAGTTTGGTTAGGCTTAACTTCAAGTTTAGTAAGTTGTAGTCCTTTGATGATGCTCACAGTTTGGTTGAGTTTGTCTCATAGCCAAATAGATTTAATTAGAGTTTAAAGTTGAAACCACATGTAACCTAACAACTAGGATCATAATTAATAGTAGAGTATAAAGACAGTGCTTGGCTAATCCCATGCAAGACTTAAAATCCAAAGAAGCCCTACATAAGTGACGTGTCTAAAAGTGCTCAGTGAACCCATTGAAAGCCCATATCCATGGAGGCCCTGCATCATTAATGGACATGAAAGTGCACTCTTTGCAATACTATGAGATACAAGAAAGTCTTGTTTGAGGGGAGCATATTAAAGGAAGTTATACTTGAGTGGGAGATTGTTGGGAGTGAATACGTGTAGAAAAGAATCCATTATCTCATGTTAAAAAGATTAAAGAAAAGTAAATTGTGTGTATGTGAATTGATACAAGAATAAAGTAGGATTAGAATTGTGATTCTCATTATCTTTCCTATTCTTATGATTGGTATGATTAATTATTTGAGAATTGTCATTCTATTGAGAATCAATATTCCCAAAAATAAAGAATATCCATTCCCCCACACTCCCGTAATTTTACTCGTTCTCACATTGTTGAGAATGGCTTATAATTTATACTATTTGATGTGTAATGATGTCATTCTTGATACAACCCATACCCTAGCTCAACACCTCCTCTCTCTTTAGCCTAGGCAATTATCCTAATAGTTAGATGGCTGGTGATAGTAGATTTATGGTGATTGATGTTTTTTATAAATAGTAACTCCTTTTCATTGAAGAAATACAAGGTACAAAGAATTCTTACTATTTTTGGAATTCTTTATTATTTTACAAATTATTACTTTCGATAATTATAGTACCAAAATATCTAGTGATGTTTGTTTTTATTTTTAGGCTTGTGTTTTTTGGTGTATTTTTTTGAGAATTATGTAAAGTAGAAAAAGATAGAAAGAAAATTTAAAAAGTATAATAATTGTGAAGGCAAAAACAAAAACAAACACAATTTCTGTTTTTCAATTGAATAAAATAACTACATATACTAAAGTTTGCTAACCCTAATTTCTAAGCCACACAACCCCCAAAAAAGAAAAAACTCAATATAAATAAACAAATAAATAAAAATAACAAATTAAAAATTTGAGTATTTCCTAATAATGTCATTTCCCTCCTCTCGATGACTAATTTTTCTTAATTCGAGCTCATGTCCACCTAGATTAAATATAAACTTCGAAAGCCTATAGATATTCCCACAATTAGGTTTCTCTTATGCTCCAAGATAAAAAACACGGATGTGAAATACACTTGCAATAACTTGAATGTGACAATCCTCTAACCTCTTTGTTATATGGAGCAACCAACCTGGAACATATGGAATAATATGAAAATCCTTTAATGCATATAAACATGTGTACTTAGCTGGCACAATATTCAACTATTGCAAAATATAATTAGGGAAAGAAAATAAATAGCCGTTGGAATGGATCCACATATAAATATCCCTTTGCAACATGATTCTACAACTCCAATTCTTTTATCTCCTTTTCAGCCCATTCTTGTTTTTGCTTCTCCTATTCTTTTTCAACTCTCTCTCTCTCTCTCTCTCTCTCATCAATTTCTTTTTCTTTCTTGTCTCTTCCAATTTTTCTTCTCTCTTCCTTCTATTGTTTTTCTGTATACTCTCTATCTTCAACTAATTCTAGCGACAATAGCACAACCATAACGTGATGACAAATTAGCATAAGAATCATGTTATAAAAAAATCTCATCCTCATATTTATAGACACGAAATGAAATAAAGCACTCTCTTTGTCATGTTAAACCCCTCATTACCATTTAGCATTTGCAACTTATATAGTTTATGATCATCCAAAAATTAGTAATGATAATTTATCAACAAAAATGGTTCTCGCTAGATTAACACAACTACTACCTTCAACAAACAAACTACAAGTTTTACCTCCAATTTTTCATCTCAATTGAACAGTACAATTACTTTGCTCATCATTTACTCTTCCTCACCAAACATCCTGCAATTATATCTTCACAAGATCTCAACTCTTATATTTTTTCATGGAATCTTTTTTTTTTATTCTTTTTTCACTTTTTTTCACTTCTTTTTTTTTTTTTTCCACGCAGTTTTCTTTCTCACCTTTTTCACCTTTTTTTAACATAAACAAATTCAAATAAAAGGGGCCTAAAGGTGAAAGGGATGAGGTGCATTCCAAATAATAAATAATAATCTGATCTGGCCCAGTAGCAAGACATGGCCCAGTAGCTTTAAATCCCTTGGACTAAGCCCATTATGGGCCACCGGGCTTTTTTAATTTCCTTTTCCTCAGTCCAAATCAGTTTAGCCCAGTTTCATCATCCAATTCAGCAGGCCTAGCTAACAATTTTGGCCCAAGTTCAGTTTCCACCCAAACTCAGGCCCAGCAACAGTAGTGTTCTCCTTCCCGTTAGGGTTTCGGCCCCAGTGTTGCAGGTGGCGACCCGGCGACGGCGCTCGGGGTTTTCCGGAGCCTCGACTGCACTGAACAGCCGGAGAACAGAAGGGGCGGCGTCGGCCATTTATTAATGGCAACGACGCCAACGTTTTGAGCGTGGAAAAGCGGCGTGACGCGAAAGAACCCGCATCGTTTTCGGACTGGAATCCAAGTTCCGGTGGCGGGTTTTCGGGGAAGTTTGGGTGGAATTCAGTGGGCTCCCATGGCAACTCAGATCTTGAAGGAACCGATGGGGAATTTCTTGCTGCGGCGGCTACGGCTTCGTACAGTGCCCCGATCTGACTTTGTTTTCTCTTTCCTTCTTTTTCGTTTTTTTTTTTTGAATTTTGATTTTTTTTAACCGAAATCATGTCAAGTACCAATTATCAAATTTAAAAATCCGATAAAGTCGACTTTGATCCCCGATCAAAGGCGGTTGTGAAAAACAGAAAATAAATCAAACCAAATTTTAAATTTTTGAGACGTGATTGATGCGTCAAAAATACTAAATATGTCATAAAATCAAATTTAAACTTGATGAATTAGATTAATGGTGTGATAAAATAACTACAATAAATACACTATAGTCGATTTATGTGCCATGATTCAGACAAAATTATTCATATTGAATCGATCTCAATTGTTGAATAAATGTAGAATTATTTGATACATTTAAAAAACAGAAGAGAGATTTTTATTCTTCAAAAAAACTTAAAATTCTATAATACCAAAATTTCTATTTTTCAATTGAACAAAACAAGTATTTATCCTAAAATTTACTAAACATTAATTTTTAAGTCTACTTGACCTAAAGTATAGTTAACTCCCAATACAAATGAACAAATAAAATAAAAATAGCAAATTAAAAAATTGGTGATTCTTAAATCGTGTCAATGTTGATAATATCGTTTACTGTTTAAAAAGTATTCTATGCCTCTTAGCCATACTCATATGTTAACTTTATTGAAGATGACATTAAGGGCTTTTAAGTTCTCTAGTACTACTTTTTATTTATCACTTGTCCATTTCTTTATGTGAATGGAAATTTGATTTACATCATCGTCACAAATTGTAAGAGAACACTATCCTTCAACAATTATACTCTAATCTTTCTTATCATGTAACTCTATGAAGGCCCACATTAGATCCTCCTAAGAAGGATAGTCTGCACTATTCGAGAGAAAGGTTCTCACGATAGAAGGTCATTCTTTTGTACTTATATTCCAATTTTGGATTATCCTAAATCTTACTTGTCATAGATAGACAAGGCCAAAACAAGGATGGTAACATGGCTCTAATGCCACTTTTAAAATTTGAGTTCCACGTTATAATTTAATGAAAATTTATTATGTCAGTTGTTGCAAAATAAGCATGACAAAATGTAGAACAATAAAGAAACAATAAGCAAATTATTCACATACAATTTAGAGTTTAAACTACTCCTACATTTGTAAGCTCTACGTAGTTCAAAAGTTTTATTGTGATACATGTGATGTTACAACACATTCATTACAAATTTTCTTTACTACTATAACACTTAAGTTTATCTTTTTATTGACTCTCAACTTGTAATCCATTTATGACAAGTCCCTTTGTTTATTCCTTAACCTAACTCTATTTTAACCTCTACCCATTATGATGCGTGTTTTCTTTATTAAGGAATATAGCAAACCCTTCTTACTCTAAATGCATCAAGCAGATACTTCAATTTTGACACTTAGAGAGATTTAGCAGGCTCACACAAAACTTTCACAAGTTTTTCTATTCAGTCACTTGTGCTATGCTTCACCTTAACAAACATCCATTATATAGAAATTAAGGAATAATTAAATTTCTCAATTGTAAGAACCAAATCAATCACTTGATCTCATCTAACAATTTTCATAACTGTCTATTATCTTTTCTATTGTAATAGAATTAGCTTTTCTTTTCTAGTGAGATCTTCTTGCCTCACATGTACACTTTATATTTTGATTTAATATCACCTTTATTGATTTAACGATTCCTTATTTACTTAGCACGATCACACCTTGAGATTTTGAGTATAATTTTCAAGTTCAACATATCCACATGAATCTTATTAGTCTCGTAAATTTCAAAGTCAAATCTTCCTAAATTCTAACTCTCTAGATCATTATATGTGTTGAATACTGGCACTTTGTGTTATGCAATATCCACACAACATATAAACGACAAGGGTTACAAGCTATCCACTTTTAGGATAATTTTTTGAAAGTATAATATATTTTAAAATATAATAAAACACAATTAAGAATTATTTACCTATTGGACGATGACTCATCAAAATAATACTCCCTCGAAATGAGATTGTGCTTGGTTATCCCTTGTAGATATTAAATCAGATTTTGTGACTAATTTGGGCTCGATGATAGACAGATTTAAAGATTATATGGTGAAAGAAATTGAAGAATGAATACGAAAACTTTGTGGGCGAACATGGCAGCAATATTACCTCTGTTGGTTTTGAGTTATGGTTAAGAAAAGAACTATGAATGATTAAAGGAATTAACAAAAAAAAAAAAAAAAGGTTACAAAAAGCTCATATTAAATTGAGAAAGGGGTACGTGTTTCAATTTTCTTACCCAAGAGTATGATTCTGGGGCGGTCCAAGTGTTGACCAATTTCTTGCCATCGGACTATCTAAGATAATCTCTATTGTATTGTCTTATTGGTGACCATACTCAAATTGCGAAGACTTCTGTTGATAAATGGGGTCTGTTTATAATCGTAATGTAATGTGATTCAGTCTTGTGTTTTGACTCACACACTACACAAAACATAAGAATAAAAATATATTAGTAACAAATTTACGCGATTTAGCTTGTGTCTCCACAAACACTTCTGTACATATCGTTCATATTGTGGTGAAGAACACTGTTTCTCTCTTTTCTTGACCCCTTAGCAATATAGCTTTAAATATAATTATGCATACGAGACTGTTCAGCTAAACATGTAATTTCATATCTAGACAATATATGTGTGTGTGTGTGTAGGACAAAATTCTTGAATAACAAGAATATTTGGTATTTGACTGAATAATTTGAATCAACTTAAATTTTTGTGGGTTCTACTCTCTAGCTTTGATCTTTTGATTCTTTTTTCAAAAATATTTAACTTGAAATTTGAACAATCTTCAAGAAAAGGGCTTGTGCTTGATTTTCCTCGAGGTGTGCTTGATTTTCCTCGAGGGTTGTTGGTTTCTCAGCAATACTGATTTTCGGGTTTAGCACCGCGACCTTGAATCAAATGCTGAATTTTTGGGGACTTTGGTGAAGAACGCCTTGAATTTGGTGACGAACTCATTGAATTTAGTAAAGAACATGACGAACTTTTTTGGACTTGGCGAAGAGCACATCGAATTTCTTGAATTTGGGGAAGAACACAACGAACTTTTAGAATGTAGCAAAGAACACGGCGAACTTTTTAGATTTGGTGAAGAACACGGCGAACTTCCTGGATTTGGCGAAGAACACGGCAAACTTCTTGGATTTGGCGAAGAACACGGTGAACTTCTTGGATCTGGTGAACAACATGGCAAACTTCTTGGATTTGGTAAAGAATACAGCGAACTTCTTGAATTTGGCGAAGAACACAATGAATGTTCTTGGGAATTCCAGAGAGAATCTGAGGAGTTCTTCCAGCTGCTTCTTCTCCTTTTTCTTGTGCGGTTTGACCCCTATTTATAGTTGTAGGAGAGATAGGGTGCCTGCTGACGTGGCGCGATTTTATTGGCCGTCAGAGTTTGTACCCTACCAAACAATTCAATAGAATTTTCGTTGTTTGTACTTCTAGCGAGACTCTGCTACTTAGAGTTTTCGTTGTTTGGACTTCTAGTAGGGTTCTGCCACTTGTCGTCATTTGATTGGCCAGTAAAAATATTAATTAATTAATTTATTTATTTTAGGAATTTTTATTTATTTAAATTCTCAAATAAATAAAAATTAATTTAATTAATATTTTTAATATCATATTTTTCACGTGGCATTATTTAATTGGTAGATAAAATTTATGTGTCTACAGTATGTATATATATACTTATATATACGGCGACATTACAACACTCTTTAATGATATTTGAATTTTGTATAGATCAATCTATCGAATACGAGATATTATGTATATCATCATTCAGAAGACACGTGTGTAATTTTTTTAGGAGTTAATCCATGGAAAGTCCACTCGTTGTATAGATTTAAATGTTAGTTAGAGATATAATTAGGAGAAAGATTTAATTTTTCATACCTGAATAGTTGGATTCGGTGATGAAAGTTTAGGTGAGGAAATATGAACTCAGGCCAAAAAAGAGCGTAACTAATTTTCAATTTTTTTTACACAATTTCGGCATTATTAACTAAATAATAATTCATGCAAACATTTACAGTGTGTGTTTTTAAAAATAAATCCTAAAATCTTTTAAAATTATTTTATAAAATTTAAAACTTATAAGATATTTTAATTAAGTCTTACTAAAGAGTAAAGGCACTCTTGTATCGTATTCGAGCAAGCCTACGAATTCTCGAGCAAAAAAAATTAATTTCATCAGTTTAAAGAGTTGCGTGGAAACTTCGACGTAGTTGTGTTATTTTATGTTCTTACCATTTGACTTGCCCAAATTTATTAAAAGATACATTGTTCGATATCTTAACTGACTCTTCTCACTCTTATCTTTGACAGCAATTAATTGGCTGCAGATTTACTATAAAAATCACCCAACCAGCAAAGTGGACAGCAAAATATTGCTGTTTGCTGTATTTCAAAAAACCACAGACATCGAATCAGGACAAAGTATTAATAAAATCCACCGAACACCAACAGCATGTAAATTAATTATAACTTGAACTATGAAATATTTTATCTACAAAACATCTTTTTATCGCCATTAAGCTTTAACCACTACTCCCTTCGATTTTTGACTCCACGAAAAAAGTCAATAGTTTTGTCTCTCTTTTTATTTATTTATTGCATAAAAATTGATAGCCTAAAACTTAAAAATTTAATTAAACTATGAAAATTTTAGTGATGAATTGATTTGTAACTTTTAATAACTAAAGTTAATTAATTATATTGAAACCAGGGTTCATTTACAATCCAATGAATTAGGTCGATAATTTTTCAGAAAAACCAAATTAGAAAGGAAAAAAAAAAAAAAAAAACTCTGTGCTTGTATGATAAGACATCCTTAAACGCCTGACGGAGTATTTTTAACAATAATTTTGTGCAAATAGGCACTATACCCAAAATTTACTCTCTGTGAAAGTGTAAAAGGAAGTCAAAACTCCACCATCGTTCACGAGACACACTGCACGTGAGGGCTTCCAAACAAAATGAATTTCACACTGAGCAAGGCCTCCAGCCAGACAACAGCCGTTACTCTTTAATTTTATATACTGCATGCAACTGGGAAGTTAATATATATATATATTAACTTCCCAGTTGCAAGCAGAAAAATGGAATTCATCATTTTCTTCTCAGACTCGACAAATTATCATCGTTGCTTCCACTCAAAATCCTGAGGTTTGAAAACATTATGATGTGCATTGGATATAAAAATATAATGTAATAGAAATTAAATCATTTTATACTAAACAGATATTTAATATTTTTCTGTATTCAATACAAATTAAAAGAAAAATGTTTTCACTGTTCTATGCTTTCATGCATTCATATGTGCGAGTCACACACAAAATCGACATTATAAAACAAAATGGCTGGCACAAATGCCAATACTAAAGTAAATTTAATTAATTAGTTTCCACATGATCTTAAATTCTTAATTGCCTCTCACCCGACCTCCCTTTTGACTTTTTTTGCTGATCTGTTGCAGCAACCAAACACCACAAAAGCCAACATTGACCTCACACGTTAACACCCACATATTTCAATTAATACTTGATTCCTCTTTGGAGATCAATTATATATATACTTTTCTTATCCATCATATGAAGAGAGAGTTGTATCAATGGCTGGCACTTGCATTCGCCTATTGGTAATAGCTTTGTGTTTTTCTTACCTTGTATGCAAGAATGGCGCCATCCCTTTTACAAGTAATTTACTTTTATTAATACTAGTCTACTAATAACTTGTTTGGTTTTCTTCTCATTGTTAAATATTTCTGTGTTTTTTCCCCCCAACAATTTCAGGGAGTAGAAACCTAATGCAGAAACCTCCCAGTTATGAAGTTGCGAAGAGGGCTGTTTCGGTACGTACTTAGCCAAATATTGATATATTTGGAGCAACAAGCATTAATCCACAAATAATTCTTATTGTTCAAAAGTCCTGAGAATTATATGTAAACATTGCAACCCTTTAACTATGAGGTAAGTCAACAGCAGTCTGCCAGCTGATCTATGGCAGATTAGCTCAGAACTCTTTTATCCTCCACCACTAACAGTTCCAAGACCAAAATTTCCAATTTGATGATTGTTCGAATAATGAGCTAATATCGGAATCAGGGAAAATCTGAGAAGATGATGAAGAAGCCAGCAAGAAGAATGGAAATAGAGGTGAATGACTATCCTGGGTCAGGGGCAAACAATCGCCACACGCCAAAGCCACGACCAGGTGGAGGATGCATAGATTGCTAAACTGATCTTGGTATGCAATAGTAATGTGTATGCTGCAATATTTAGCAGCATAGTTGTTGGATATGTCAATTTGTAGCATACTTATGGTTTCTGCTGTCGCGTGTATTGCACTACTTGAGGAATTATAGGGAGATAGATGTATCTTCTGTCGACTTTACATGTGGGAATCAGTGGGTTTTGATTCTTGTAATAGGTTTCAATGATCTTCGTTCTTTGTTTTATGAGAATATATATATCTGCAGGTTTTGCATCGCGATGGGTGTTTTGAATCTCATTAAGATTGGGATTAGTTTATCCTACCAATATTGTCATTAGACATTTAGAATTGCTGTCTTCCAAGATTTTAATAGATTTTTGAAATGTTCCCACTAATAAATCTGTAAGGGGGAACAGTGACAAATGCTAATTTACTAAGTTGTCATTTTTCTATTTTTATATTTTCTCATGCTATTTTTACTTATTATTTTGTTATCTCCTCATTTCTCCTCTCTCTCAGTTTATGCAAATTGTCTAACATAATTTTCATTTTTGATAACTTCTTTTCATTATTAAAATTTTAAAATATAATGTATTTATGTTTTAGAATCATTAATAAAAAATTATGTGCACATATCGATTATGTGATTTTTGCTAAATGACAAATTATAAATTACATATATATTTATATAATATATTTTGACATGTTGTGTAAAATAAAAATAGAATTTTATGTGTGACAAAAATATTATATTTTGGTTTAAGATATATATGCATGAGTGTGCATTTGTAAGTAGTTTACAAAACCCTTACTGGTATTTGATATCTTAATATTACCAACGGTGCAATCGTTCGAACATTATTTTAAAAAATAAAAGAATGATATATAAATATATATATATATATATATATATAATTGTTTGAATTTAAAAAATTTGAAATTTAAATGTATTCGGTTCTTTTGAATAATTCAAATATCCTAAATTGATATTTTAAGTCATCGACAATACCTACGTAAATCGACAAGCAGTTACTGAAGAAATAATTATTTAGGGATTAGGATACGTTGCTGGCATTAAAAAGTATGAAGAAATGAAACACACACACCAAAAACCGACCTCCAGAAGGAAAAAAAATAGAGCTTGGAAATGACATGGGATATAATTTTGTAGTTGAAAAATACAAAAAGCAAGAGCATATGGTGCTTTTTAACTTCCAAAATTTTTATCAGTTGGCATCAGCAAACATGCCCAATTCGAGAATTTTTTCCACAGTATCATATATATATATATATATAGATGTACACACACATCACATAACACATAAGACTGGGATAATATACAATTCAATTATATTATTTAATAATAATATATAAGATATCTGGCATCATGATATTTTAATACGCCAGGTTGAAACGACAGAGTAAGATTCCGTTGGAGAAGATAATTAAAATGATAGATAACATCACTCTGTCGCCTCAGTGTAGTACGTGTAAAATAGCATTTTACCCTTTTAAACAATAAAATACAGGAATAATTATAGCGCTCTCTTTAGGACAAATTACAAAAATCTCTCTTAAATTTGAAAAATTATAGGAATCTCTCCTACGATCAAAAAAAGTGAAAGAAAAAGGATAATTATAATGTTCTTTCCTGAAGTTTGGCCTAATTATACAAAACTCATTAGTTTGAGAAATTATACAATATTTTCAAAATACCCTTTCTAAAATAATAAAGAAAACAAAATTACAAAATTATAACAAAAATAAAATATGAAACTCCTTAATAAGTTGATGACTGCACAAGGTACTACGAAGGGCAAAAGAAAAGGAGGTCATTCTTGCTACATTGGCTCATCAACTCGTAAGACTAAGAGGGTCAAGACAAAGAAGAAGAAGTCTTGTTTCTAAGACTTGTTGGAGTGTTAAGAAGGCCAAAGCTCCAATTGATATGGAAAAGTGTTTCCACTATTACAAGAAGGGAAATTGGAAGAAGAACTAAGCTAAGTACCTCCAGAGTTTGAAAATGGCGTTGGATGTAAGAAATTTTATGTTTATGAAACATTTTGTTTTATTAGCTTATTTTCAATTTCATGAATTTTAAATTCTAGTGCATCTTCTCATGATTGTATTTTGCATAAGAATTTTGTTAGAAATAGACTGTTTGGGAAGTGAGAAATGGTGATCAAAGTTAGTAGTAGAACATTGTTTTCATTCCTTTATCAGTAAAAGAGAATTATGAATTTTTTAGAAACAGTGTTTGCTTTATTTATTATGGTAATAAATTGGTTGACAGTGGCTCATTAGGGGATGGTTTCTACTATCTAAATATGAATGATAAATTTGTGATGAATACCATTTTCAACAAATGTGTTAGAAAAGGATTGCATCTCAAACAAGGTGACATTTTAGATTTGGTCACATTGGAAAAACAAGGATAAACAAGTTGGAGAAATATGGATCTATTGACCCATTGGGAGAGAAATTCTATCCAACTTACTTGCCTCGTATCTTAGAAAAAACGACCAAGAGTCCATCCGATGAATAGACTCGGAGTGCTGTTGGAGCTTGTCTATGCTGACATTTGTGGGTCATTTAATTAAATGGCTAGAGGAGATTTTTTCTACTTCATAACCTTTTCTAATGATTATTCTAAGTGTAATGTACAATTGAAGAAGTATAAGTATGAATCCTTTCAAAAGTTTAAAGAATTCAAGGATGAAGTAAACAAATTGGCAAATATGTAAAAGCACTATGATTGAATCATATTGATGAAAACATGTGTAGGGAGTTTGACAAATTCTACAAGGAGAATAACATTATATTACAACTTACACTATAGATAACTCCTTAATTGAACAATGTTGCTTTAACATAAGAATTGAATTTTGTTAGATATATATTGATCTATGATTAGCGTCAGTGATATTCTCATTTCATTCTGTAGACATGCCCTTCTCACTACGATTCACATTTTGAATAAGATTCTTTCTAAGTTTGTTTTCAATCCCACATGAGATATGGAGATAGACAAAACCAGAGCTAAAGCACCTCAAGATTTGGGGATGTGTAGTTTGTATAAAAAAAGTAAAATAGACAAGTTAAAGGAAATAGTTGTGATGGGTCATTTCGTAGGATATTCTAAGAATTCTTAAGGATATGAGATTTACTTAACTAATAATCAAAGGGTTGTTGTTGGTTATTAAGTTTGTTTCATCAAAGAAGAGTTCATTCGAGGAGGCAAAGTGGGTAGAATGGTTGTACTCAAGGAAGATAAGAAACAAAGCAAAACAACCCATGCAACACGCACCTATTTAAGAACTATCTTCAACAATGAACATCACGATGATTGAGTAGAGTCTCTCATATACTTGAGAGAAATGGTTGTGTTATAGAGAGCATAGAAGAGTTTTTTGCTATGGAAAATAATGATCATGGTTATCATCCTTCTACTTTTGATCTAGTAATGATGGACAATGTGTCCGCTACGTGGTTAGAAGCTACGCGGTCCAAATAAAATCAATGTATTCAAACCAAGTCTAGCGTTTGATGGATCCACATGAGGGAATAGTATCTATCAAATGCAAGTGGGTTTACAAGAGAAAGAATGGTGCAAGTGTTGAGGTAATGACCTATAAGGTCAAGGTGATATTATATGAGACCTTCTCACTTGTAGCTATAATTAAATTCATTCAAATTCTTCTTGTAATAGCCACCCCCACTTGAATTGTGAGATTTGGTATGTGGATGTTAAGATTGCTTTCCTCTATAGTTTTCTTATGGAAGATATTTATATGGTACAACCTTACAATTTTGAAGCTCAATGCGAATCTCATAAAATATTCAAGCTTAAGACTTCCATTTATGGCCCCTAAGCACGTATTATGAAGTTGGAATTTTCATTTTGAAGGTATAGTCAAATTGCTTGGCTTTATCAAAAACAAAGATGAAACTTGCATCGATAAGGAGTTTTGTGGAAGGGTGATCACATTTATTGGTATAGTACGTAGATGACATATTGGTTATTAGGAACGAGGTTGGGATATTCAATTCAATCGAGAAATAGTTATCAGGAATGATGTTTTTCGTTCTCATTTATAAAGATAGATTGAAGATATTGATGAATCTCTCTTAAGCCTTATACCTAGACATGGTCCTAAATAGGTTTAGAATGGAGGCCTTAGACAATTGCTACCGTTCAAATACGACATCTATCTCCCTATTTTTATAAACCCATAGACAAAGTATAAGAGAAAGATCTTGAAAGTCATTCCAAATGTTTGTTGACCGAGATCCTAATGTATGTGATGTTATGTATGACACCATATATCATTTATGCTATAAATGTTACAAGTAAGTTTCAAGCTTATCCTAGCAAGGAGCACTAGAATACCGTAAAGTATATCCTTAAGTACTTAAGAATGAATAAGGGCAGTACATATTTATAGTAATGGAGAATTGAATAGATAGCTAAATCAATTCTAATTTTAGCCAAATATTGATGATAGAAAATCTACTTCTAAATATGTTTTTACCTTAAATTGAGTACCAGTGAGTTGGAAGAATTTCAAGTAGAGTACCACTGCAAACTCTACCATTAAGGCTAAATATATGGCTGCATGTGATGCGATGAAAAAAGCCATTTGGATGAAGAAGTGCATTACTGAGTTTCAGGTGGTTCTAGGTGTAGATCAAAGCCATTTGGATGAAGAAGTGCATTACTGAGTTTCAAGTGGTTCTAGGTATAGATCAGCCATTGCCATTCTATTGTGACCATGACATGATTGCACAAGCAAAAGAATCAAGGTCTCATTTAAGATATAAAGACACTGAGAAGCATTATTACATTATTTGAGAGATCATAGGATGGAGCAAGGTAACCATGCAGAAAACAGCTTTAGTGGATAATATTGCCAACCCACTCACCAAGCCTTTGTCATAAGTATGTCTAGATTGCTATCTTGAGAAGATAGATATTAGGTATTATAGTGATAGGTATTAGGGTTATTGGCATTAGAGTGCAAGTGGGAGATTATTAATAATATGTCTTCTAATACCCAATAATTTTGTGATAAATAGGATATTGGCTGTAATCATTCATGGTTATTAATACAAATTGATATATTGTTTTATCAATATATGTCATTTATTCATACATATAACTCTTAAGTTGGCGTAGAAGATTATCTGTGTTTATATGATTGCATCAAGAAGTCTTATTTATAAGAGTTATGAATAAAAACACAAGGCTTCTTTTTACACAATTATTACAACCCATTTATGAGTTATGGATTCTCTAAATTGGGCATTAGAGTATTAATACACCTTGCACATATTGTGTTTGCATGTTGAGTGTCATGTAATTCAATATAAAATATTAAGAACACAAGTGTAAAAATGCGCTATTAGAGAGTAATGTATTCAAATACTGATTTGAGGAACAAAGAAGACATATAGAGTTTACTTTTTGTTATTAATGTTTTACTTCTTAATTGTATTGAGTGTAAGTTGACTTTAAACTTAAGATGACATGGATATATCATAATCAATATTTTATTAGGTAATTAAAAACAAAATCCACCTTTCTAGGGTTAAGAGCACAAAGTAATGTTGGTCATGTGCATATGGAGCTATGCATGTGATTAACAATGGATTTGTCTCATTATAAGTTAGCAAGACATTTTTCTATACAATTAATATACAAAAATTATTAGCTAATATAATGCATATTGGGAACGAGTTTTTGATAGATATTAGTCTCATAAAGAATATTTATTTGATCATATGATTGAGCTTATGAATTTGATTAAATTTATAGGTTTCGCTCAATTGGGACAAAGCAATATAAAATGCCTATATTGTATGGTATTTATGATTGGAATGGTTCATATAATCACTTCATCTCATCTTAATTGGGATAAGATGTGGGTCATAAAGAAGGTATTACCTATTTCTTTTAAGCTATGCTTATTGCCACTTATGAATGAATGTAGAAAGTTACACACGTAAGAAAAAGCCAAAGGTAAGATGGTAATTTTGTTATGGGCAATCTAATCAAGACTTGAGAAGTCTAAAGATCAAATTAGTAGACCAAAATGAGATGGGCTAAGATGAATTATTTATTTTTCATTTTTCTTTTCGATAGTGAGATTATAAATTTGGAAATTTGATGGGCTTTCAATTAATTAATGCAATTAATTAAATTGAATGTTAAGACATGATTGGACTTTAATTATTAATTTAATTAATAATTAAAATTAGTTTGGACTTTAATTTGTTTAAAGGTTTATGCAAAAGCGTGTTAAAACCCTTTCCATGTCCCAAAGCTTAAACTTGTGGAAAGATTCCTTCTTGTCATAAGTTAAACTTTATGTTTGGAATAAGTAAGGAGTGTACAAATTGCAATGACAAGGATAACGTCCAGAAGTATTTAGGTAAAAATAATAATACATTACATTTTCATTTATAAACAGAAGAGCATATAAACAAAATTTTGTACATATTTTATTTTTTTTAATTAAGTTGCGGTTGCAAACCACAGTTTTATTAGTTCTACAAATAAATCCGTCATGAGGAGAGGTTGACTGCATGCAGAAATCGAAACAAAAGCTTCTTATATAAATAATTGTTAATATAATATGAAGAAAATCATGTATATTTAAATTACCAAGTATGCACGTTGTGCAAAATAATGAGTATTCAAAATTAATGAGTTATTAATGAAGCAAAGAATCAAAAGCACATGGGAAATGACTCTCAAAAATCTCACCGAGAATAGAGATGACTTCATAAAGGCAATTTCAAAAACAAACATCTTGCTCATGATGTGTTAAAAACTAATGGCATCTTATTATAATTTATTCTAGAGGATTATTGTTAATATTCCAAAGCAACTATCGAAACAAACAAGCATAAATCATATATATTGTGTGACTCATGCAAGGATTGTACACCAATTTTCAAAGAATAGAAAATTCAACTTGCAGGAAATGCAATGAGGAAGATATAGCAACAACCACTAGCGATGTTTAAAATTAGATTAGTTGTCAAATTGAAAAATTAATTGGGTCATTGAGTCACTAGTTTGACCGATTCAATTATTGTCTAAAAATCTATTATTTTAAATTATATATGATATTATATATACACATATAATAATATTAAATCAATTTTATAAAATAAATTCAAGTCCATTTATTAATATGTCAAATGATAAGCTTCAAATGTAACATTGAAAAGTTAATAATTCAATATAAATAAAAATTTTAAAAAAATAAAAAGAAACTAAAATAAATTCAAAGCAAAATATAATTATTGAAAAATTCATTTTTTTCAAAAAAATAACCCAATTAAAATGAAAAAAGGTAATTTTGACATGCAATATTTATTTTTTCAAAACTAAATAAAATAATTAATTAAGTAAAAGTCAAAATAAAAAAGTAAGTAGTGAAAATTATTAGAAATGTTCATAAGAAAGCCTAAAATTAATTTATTTATTTATTTTTTAAAATGTGATATCTTATTTCATCCAATAAAAGCTTTAGAAACCGGTTGTAACTAGTTCCTGGTCAGTTCAACTTAGTTTTGTCCAGTTTTTCACTTAGTTTGACCGGTTTTCATGAGTTCACTTGATGAATGGGTTACATGGCTTAACTAGACCAGAAAACTAGGCAATTTTTGGTTGAGTCGGGTTGAACCGACAGATCCGATTTTCAAAACCTTGACCACAAGGTATTGAAACTAAATTATGAATTTTATTAAATAACTCAATATGAAAATTGATATTCAACTTAAATGTGAACATTGTTGCATCATATAAATTTAAATTGGTGTTGAGTTTGCAGAAAGAAGGTGATTATAGTAATGTTATAATATTTGATGAACCTACAACCAGTTGGATGTCATGTACAAGAATACTTGGAATCGATCAAAGAGATAATTTGGTATCCTAAATATATTTTTTAGCTTTCTAAATAATTAAAATTATATGGGTTATTGTATATAATACTAATCAATAATTTTATTTGGAAAAACACAAGTCGAAATATTGCAAGAACTGGTTCTTGAAAGAATTCGAAAAGTATCACTTTCTTATTGTTCTTAAAAAAGAAAAAAAAAAAAAAAAAAAAAACAAGAGATAGAAGATTGAATGTGGTGTGGAAACAATAAAAAATACTGCTAAGGTTGCTAAAGCTAAATTAAAGAAAGCAAAAGACAAACTCTCTAGAATTTCAGGAACAAAAGGAATGAGAAACCAAATAATAAACCAAAAGAGAGTCGCTACTGCTATCGAAATCAGGCAAGAGAAGAACTAACAAGCGAATGAGGATTTGTAGATTTAGAAAATGTTCACGTTTATTTTTTTGTTTATGGTGTTAGTATTAGATGATTTAAATAAAATTTAGGAATCACATGAAATGCATGTGCTCTATATTAGTTGATAAATATATCTAAAAGCCATATTGCTAGATAAGATCTTGCAGTAGGGTTGCGGTTCTAACAATCTAAGGAGGCTCTCGCTTTCCAAATACAAATATGAGCAGAATATGCGGAGGTTTTTTTTTTTTTTTATATTGCAATTCTCTGTATTATTTCGAGAAATCTTTTGTCATATGAAACGTTTTTTTTGAACAGGTTTTGCTATGAACAGATTTTTGAACAATTATTGTAAGTTTTTATTTGAATCTTCAGTCGAGAAGTGTAAGCTGGAAGATATCTGACTACGAACCATCAACCTATGAAGTTATGGAGTGGTTTATAGGGTCTACTTTTGGATTGAAAGTTGAGATCCTACACGGAAGTTATTAACTTAATCTTAGAATTTTTAACACAATATCAATTTATTTCATATGCTAACAAGATTTTGTAGGACATATGATTCTTTTCATAAACATGGCAAATTGTGAAAAATCGAAAGAAGTCCGGGATACAAAAGTGTTAAGGCTTAGATGCATACTATTAAGTTAAATGCACGCTTGTGATAGATGCATACTATGGACTGACTACGAACCATGAGTTTATACATAGTATGGGGGCTGCACATCGTAAACTAAATGCACACCATAAAATAGATGCATACTATGAATTGAATGCATGCTATGAGATGAGAGCACGGGGACAAAGGCCCAATGCTTTTATATTTCGATAAATATGCCATATTTTTATCATAATTTTGATTCTTTTAAGAGAATGATCAAATTACGAGTACGAACACTTTGCTCACGTGATGATAACATTTTGTAGTTACAAAGCACTCGTGGCTAGAGGGTATGAGATCTCAAACGGAAGTAAATTTTAAGTCGCTTATGTAACTTGAAGTTGGGAGATTAGTGTGATATCTCCAACAATTTTCTCCTCTTCATTCATTTTTAACTATTATTTATTTAAGCATTATACTACTTTATTTACATTTACTATATGTATGGAAAGGTGTTGTCGAAAGTGGGGAATAAATTATGAAAAAGGGAAGAAAGTTTTGGATCCCTCGAGTCTTCTCCTCTTCTACCTACTGTTTCTCTGTTGCTGCAGTCTAGGTCAAGCCAACGGGCTTTCTCTATAATGTAATTCACATTATTATGAAATATACAAAATTCCCTCTCCGTGGATATCGGTCATTAAATTTAGCGTTCTTTTATTTTATTGTACTTTCATTTTATATTTTGAACATATGATTTAAGATTGTGTCCACACAATTTTTGATGGCGTCACTATATATATACACATACACGCACTTAATTTATCTATATTTATACTTTAAAAATTAATAATTATTTTTATATAATATTATGTTATTTAATTATAATAATAATTATTATTATTAGTACTACCACTACCACTACATATTATATAAATGCACACAAATTTAAGTAAATCAAAATTTTTATCGCCATCAAATTTTGTTCATTTTCGTCTCGTCACAAAATTACAAACCAAACGCAGCCTTAGGTATACTTCACAACCCCCAAGGAAAAAAACAAAATGGCTCCATTTACCATATTCAACTCATTAAATGGCAAAAGCTTCCATGAACTCTGCATCATCATCCAATGCCCGCAGAGTCTCCGGCGCTAAGCAAGCTTCTACGTCGATGCCGCCAGGTTCGGCCGCCGGAAAAACTGTCATCTTCCCATCAAACTTTTGCCCTTTCCCACTTCTGACAGCAACTGGCTTCCCCCATCCAAAATCACAGCCATACACATCGTGCCGAGGCGAACTTGAGATGAGAAAACCAGAAGTACTGTCCAACCTTTTCAGCAGTACGGGATTTTTCACCCAATCTTCCACAAATTTGATTGCTGATTCTGTAGTCTGCTGAGCAACCAACTCGTTAATCTTCAGCGCAGCATATCCCAGTCCGTTCTGCAAGATCTCGTCCTCGCTACTCGCAGTATTCGCAACGGAAACCGCATTCCCAAAATAGGCACCCGGCAAAGGGATTCTCGCTCTTGCACCGACCACAGAGCCGAAGCTAACTTCTTGGCTATTTACTCTCTCAGTATTTTGCTGATGTCGGTTACGTACAACGCTCCGCCATAAATGAGCAGAGACTGCTTGTAAAGAGGAGATTCTGTCTGTGCGGGCTTCAGAATGGGCCTTGGCTTTCAGCTTAGCCACACTCCCTCTGCTAAAATGGAAAAACCTTTGGAACAACGGAGGTGAAGAGGAGTTGGGCAAGGGATTTTGGTCAAATCGAGGAAGATAGATGAGTTTGTTATCACTGAAAATATTGCCAGGAAACCAACGTTGGAAAATAGGGGGCTTTGATATTGTATCTAAGCCGCGGGATATTTCAGCCCAAGAGTTGATGAAATGCCAGAAAGAAGTCCCATCTACAATGCAATGATTTGCAGTGAAACCTATGAAGAAACCATCCGCAAGTTCAGTGACTTGCACTCCTAACAAAGGCTTGGAAATGCCTTCAAAGTTGGGAACCCCGTTGAGTGGGAAAAAGGAATACACTATGTCAGGTATGTATTTAGGATCCAAGATGTCTGACACGGAGACGGCGCCGGCTACAGCATAAGTAAACTCAGCTCCCGCATTGTTGCAGTTGATGAAGAAACAGATCTTGTTATCACCGTCTTCGATAGTGCCGAGACGGCCAGCGAGCGGAGGAAAGAAATCTAGGGTGTGGGAGAGTGAGGTTTTGAGGTGATCGATGAAGGTTTTCTGGAATTCTTGGGTTTGATTAGGTTTGTAAAATAAGATCCCTTTTTGAATAGGATCAAGTTGGACGATCTGCAGATCCCATGGAGTGAGTTCCATCCTGGAAATAGCTACTGAATTGGTTGCCAAAGCCATTGGAACCAGACATGAAGATATGATGTCAACTTTGGCCATCCTGCAAGAAAAGATGAGAGGGTGAGAGTTCATCTCTTGAGCTCACGTCCAAACGTCTATTTATTGAAGAAAAAGGGCCATTCACCATGAAAGAATTATTATTATTTTATATTATTTTCCCAAGTTAGTCATCACTGTTAATTGAAAAAATTGTCATTCCATGGTCCAAATTTATTAGTTCAATTAAATAATATATATTTTTTTAATTTTTTATGATGATTTGCCTACCACCGTATCCTACCCCACGTGGACAACTACTTCTTTGGACTGATAGATAGAGAGCGACCACAGATGAATTGACAAAAAAATTTTAGTTAAATATCAAAAAAATGAGTGATATATATAAGATTATGATGAACATATGCCAATGACAATTAAAACTAACCAAGAATTGCGACTGAGTGTTAGAAAATAGATCAAATTATTTTTTCTTTGGGAAGGAAATATATCTAATTAATTAATATTAGCGATAAATAAAATTATTTTTCGTTAAAGTGAAATGTATATGTAATTGAAATGATTATAACCACTCTTAAGTTTTGGTCAAATTATAATTTAGCAGTCACATGTTACAAAATAACTAAATTAGTCAATTGAAAAAGTTATTCTTGTTTGGGGTCTACATTTTAATTATACTTTCCAGACATAGCAATTAAACTTTAGCGGGCATATAATTTTTAAATTTAACAAAGAATCTAACGACATCAAAGTATTTTGTTTTATTGAATGGCCCTACCAATAATTTATACTCCCGAGTGTGGACTGTTTCTGGCCCAGTATTAACTAATTGCTCTACTCAATTATTAATGCCTGAATTCTGATAATGTTTGGTTGGTTGAAGAAATCCCACGTGAATTGTGATAAGTTTGCCCATATACGTAACATTTTTAAATAATGAATGCCAACAACTCAAGTCTATTTAATGTATTCGATCTCCACAACTACGAAATGTAAATTATCTTCGTTTTGAAAGTTTTTTATTATGTTAACAATCTTTAATTGGCTGATATCTACTCAATTTAATAAATGGAAGTTGCCTAATTAAATTCATTAATTTAGGTGTCATGTAACCAACTAGTGCATTGGAATGAATTCATCTAAACTTTTCAACTCAAGTACTATAAATTGAACCAAGAAGACAAAATCGACCAAAGTAGTCATGAATAACAGGAAAGGTTTTATTGGAAAGCTAATATTAGCGAAGCATATGTCCTTAGTTCTGTGTTTATTATTTCTCAAAGTTAGAGCTGGGAAAAGGATATAATTTTGCACATGATTTAGAGAATAAAGGTTCTAATTCCTACGAGATTCAAAAGATGTAATATATCTTCATCATAATGTGTACAATGCGAGGAAGGGGATGTTATTTTTCTATCCCACATATAATTCTTTAACTCAGTAGACAAAATTGCATCCCATAATATATATATATACTTTTATTTCTAAATAATTTCAACTATATTACTTATAATAAAATAATTTTATAATCTATAAATAAATTTGTATATGCATAAACCGTACGACTTCTACTAGGAATAATAATTGTATAGTGTAGTAGGAAGCAATTAGGACAACAAAACCGGAATCATGGCAGATTATAAAATTATTTTATTAGAAGTAATATAGTTGAAATTATTTGATAATAAAAGTATAAAAAGTATGTACATAAAAAATAAAGAAAAACAAAAAAATTTTGAAAAGAAAGAGAATTTGAAAATAAATAGAAAAATATAATGTCAGAAAATTAAAAAATAATATAAAAATAGTCATGTCATTACAAAAATGTTCCTAGACAGAGACTGCCAATTAAAGATGTTTTTGCCTGAGCCATTCCAAATCGGATTTAGGACAGCTTTTGGTTTATCCTAATTGTCCTTGTTCAATTTTATTGGGATGGGTTGTAGAGCGTCGTTCCAAACTCTAAGACTAAATTGTTGAACTGTCTCAAAATTTTGGAACAATTTTCTTATACCATCCCAAATATAAGAATATTGGAGTAAAGGCATCCCCAAATTTTGGGATAACTATCATAAAGTCATCCTTGTATTAGGGATGGTCTTGAGACAACAATCTTAGAGATAGCTTCGAGACAATTTAAGTTGAGACAAGTCTGGGATAGATTGTTTTGGGAATTTTGAGGCAGTTTTAGGAGAGTTAAATTTGAGATGGTTTAAAACGTGCGAGAATTAAATTTGGGATATCTTTGAGATAACTTAGGGCGAAATTTGAGATGATTTATTCAATTTTTATAAATATTATTTTTGCTTTATTTTTTTTGCAATCTTCTGATAGGAAATGGTAATTATGGATGTTTTAGAACACAACATCTATTAGAAAGCATGAAATAGTGTAATAATTCAAAATTCTAAAAACATACACAATGTTTAAATAGTAATTATAATCATGTGATTGAAAGTTAATATTTGTCTACAAAAATCCTTCTAACATAGAGGCTGACATAAAATGAAACCTACTAATCAGTGTTTAGCCTCTTGTCCTCAACAGCATCACCCTCACAACTTTGTCATCATCATTGGGGATGTCTAATGAGATGCCAAGCTGTGTGCCAATGGCATTCATAACACAATCCAACTTGCCCCTATTTCCCTCTATTGGATCTTGTAATCTTTCAATTCTCCTTCTGTTCTCTGTAGCTCGTATTGAGTATGTTGCAACTCATCCCTCACTATGACAAGTTCTGTCGACTATGTTGATGATAACAAACTACAATGTAGCTTCCAATAAGGTTCTACCTTAGATTCCATCTTTGATAGCGTTCCATTTTTCAACCCACTAAGGGCTATGAGGATGATATTGCTGCTGCTGTTGCTGGGGATTGAAGCATTGCCACATTCTCGAGAAGGGTACTATTGTTCCTCAACATTGTAGTCTTGCATTTTTTATAGCGTCTCCTACACGTAGTGATATGCATAGTGATCGTGAACCTATTATCTACAGTACACATAAGATGATATAGAAGAAAAGAAATATACAGGTATCCTTTGTGAGTTTGCTTGAGGATCTACCCACTCTCTAGTTATGTTATTCCAAGCTTTTAAATACAACTTAAGAGAGCTTAGTAATCTCCCCACAGCTAATTCCTAGGCAACATTGGAGGAAGAAAATGTGTCACATAAGTTAATGCAAGGTAATTAATGCAATAACATAGTCGAAATACTAGAGATGTATCACATCAAATATTAATAGTAAGGACAAAGTATATAAAGGAACATAAGCCTTGAACAAGATAATAATCACTAAGATACATACTTTCAAGTATAACACATATTCTATATTGAAATTTTCTTTTTCGAAAAGAAAAACTAAAATTGTAAGTTTAAGATTGACAAACACTTATAAGGCAGTCACAGCGTGCAGTGACTGAAATTAAATTGCTACAGTAAATCATGAAAGTAGGGGTACCGTAAGCTTGCCAATCTATTCTATTTTTTTTGCTCATGACTTTGAAAGTGTCTTTAACCCACTTTGCTTACATTTTGTTCCACCGTCTTTTGTGAAATCCAATTAGCCTTCTTCACAACAACCTTAGCCCCATGCAAGCTCTTTTAAATCTGCTCCACCACCTTTCTCTTGAATGCCCTCTTTACAGTGGTGTTGTTAGCTGGGCTTCACACATGTTCCCCTTGACATCATACAATAATTTAAGTAAACTAAAGCATGAACTTAACATCATACAATAATTTAAGTAAACTAAAGCATGAACTAAGGAATAAGGAAGAACTACAACATATCAAAGCAGTAAGAGCACAATATTAAGCATAAGCTCATACCTTGAATTTTTGATTCTAGAACTGCTTGGCCTCGAGTAGCATATCACTGAATGGGATCCATAAGCCATTGCAATACCTAATTATGATGGATTTAATTTAGTCAACCACTTCCTTTTGAGCATTACAAATTTCAAATTAAGTGTTAAGAGTAAAATGATAGAACTTAATATGAAATCAATGTTAAAAGAAATTGAACCTATTTAAAAGAAAATCCCCTCACTAAAGTGTGAGGTGTAATATGTACAAGCCTCCTAGTGCCGCATTGGCTAGGTGACACCATGTTAGTCCTGATGTAGCTGGGATCATTGGCTTTGTTTGCTTTGTAATTACGGTGTGTGTTTTTAGGTGTTTTTATCTCAAAAATTGTGTAAAAGTAAAAGAGAGAAAGATAAAAAAGAAGTGTAATGATTGAGTGTGTTTTTGGAGGATGGATAATTTGAAAACAAACAAAACTATTATTCTTTCTCCTTAGTTTGAGGATGTGGATGGTTGGTTCGTGTGGCACATGGATGAAAAAGGGATGCTTATTGTATTTGAGAGAGTGATTGTGTCTAGTTCTTGGCTAGTGATTGGGGTTGGGGTGGCCTTCTTGGCTATTGCCTAAATTTTTGTGGCCCCTTATCCTCTTTGCAATGTCCTACCGGTGCATGCCCCATATGCCTTGCTTAAAACATTGAAGGTGTTACTCACAACATACTTAGTGAATTTAAATTAGAAGCAAAGCTTCCCCAGGCACTTTTGACCCATAATATACCAAAAACTAAATTAATCAACCACATGAAGACCCTCAATATTTCTAAATATCCAAAAAGAGAGCATGTAGTCCATTGCAACTTCAAGTAATGATATAGCTACTTGGATGATAGAGAAACAAAGCCTTCAAGTACCAAAAAGAACTTGTATTGCAACATCAAAGTTAATATATTTAATTATCAAATTTCTATTCAAGTTTTAGAGGTTATTCTTCTCCTTTTTTCTTGGAAATATTCTAGAGCTTATTCTTCTTCTTCTTCTTTTTCCTTTAAAACATTCTAGAGGTCATTCCAAAATATAAAAGAGAAGCATTAAAAGGGTTTTTAGAAGAAATCTTTAAAAAACCATTTTGAGGAAAAAAAACCTCTGTAGAAATAAGATACTCTCATTCACAACATTAAACCTCCAATTCTATGGTAGCTTTCATAGGAAAATGTTTATACCAAATTAACCAACCACAACCATTTCAATTCTTGAAAATGTTCATTGTGGTAGCATGTATTCCTTTGTAATTGAAGGTTAATTACACAATATATTTGAAATTTAACAACATAATGTGAATAAATGCTAGCATGGCGAGGATATATATAACTCCCACAATTGAACTAAATGAACCTTAGGTGAAGGGATTATGTTGTAGAGGCATAAATAGACCTGGATGCGTGAATGCCTTACTTGTTGAATGGTTAGAGTTAGGGATTAAAGCAGGGGAATGACAAGATTCTCTTATTTAGTGTTTTTAGTTCAGATGAATATGGGAGAAAAGTTAAGGATTGAGTATTTTAAAAAGGTTGGGATATCTTGGGGATGTGACTATTGGGCAAAGCCATCGTTGATCACTTATAAATAAGTTTGAGTTATCGATTTCAAGCCTAACATTGCAATGACAAGGATGATGCCAAATAAAATTCCAAACTAGAAATGTCGTTGGTGTTGATGTCATGATGACACATTTGACATCATAGAAAAATGCTTACATTGTATACATCATTATGATGAGTAGCAAGATGCAAACCTCAACGAGCCATTGGATTTGCCATCAACTTTGAAGTCATAACACAATGGATGATGAAAACCATGTTCTTTTACAATGAAAATGTTGTCCCCATGAGAGGCTAGATGACAAATCTAGAGTGCATTAGAATCTTTGTCGAGCAAGATGTTGCAACAATAAAAAAATTGACAAAGCTAATTACATTCTATATTTGCCATCAGTTTCTTCATCGTGACGACTTTGACGATGAGGTGTTATATTTCCATGAAAGTTCTAATTTCGTTTTGCTCATCACAACAAAGGGTTAGATGACACTATAAAATAAGTAATGTTGCATACAATGTCATCATGAGCATGGCGACAAAGCCTCACTTCGGCTTAAAAATGACCTATTTGCTTCATTTACCACACCAAACACTTAGCATTCGCAATGCATCAACTTTGCAATCACAACAATCCTAGGTAAATGTGCTTCCACACTTATGTTTTCATCAAATTGTTCAATTTTAGATTGTTAAATGTGTAATTTGTGCAAATTAGTGATGAATTAGTCCATGCATGAGATAGCTTATTCTCTTTTTCATTTATGGAGCATGGCATCTTCTTTTGCCATGTGTGTCCCTTTCCAATTCCATAGTTGTCTTTTTCTGTCTAAGGCTTTTTAATAAAGTAATGAAATTAGTTTAGTAGTTATTGTATATGCTTGGAATAAACTTTGTTTAGGAGAGCTTAACAATGGAGGGATTATGTTTGGCAAGCTTAAGAATATGAATGCTTGCATTATACTCAATGAATTACCTTAATGAAGTTGGCACAAATCCTTCACCAATTAGCTCAACCTCACACCTAGAGCTAATTTGAGCATGCTATACACCATGTCATTCTATATTCACCATCTCTGCTTGCATGATAGAAATTTTTGTGCTTGAATTCATTACAATGGGATGATGATATATTTTGTTTACCTATCACTTACATTCTTACACTCTCGTGATGGTGTCAATATGCTAGATAGTGACCATGGTGAGGATTAAGTGAGCCAATCTATCACACAATCATCATAAATATGTTAGTGTAGAGGTCTAGCTTTGGCATGAGAAGACAACTAGGTATAGGTCATTTATGCTTGAGCGGAGATTAGTTGAGGCTATGAGAACAACACTGTTTATACACTATCGCCACGAGAGACTAGATCACTTTCACCTACTAACTCATTAATGATGCTGTGGTACTTGTTGTTCATGAGTTTTACATGAATTTTCTCAAGGAAAAGGGGAGTATGGTATATGTATGAGTTTGCCAAGACATTAGGTCATTGAGGATCAATTAGCATTTGGGAAGGCCAAACAACCTGTATAGTGTTTAGTTACAATAGGTAATGGCAAACTTATGTGCACTTAAGGCTGTGGCACATAGGTTGTGTTCAAATCTATAGCAAACATGTCTCAGATATTGTTGTCCATAACATCATTCTATATCCAACCTAGACAATGTCAAGAAATTGTGGTGGTACTTTATTGCAGCTTAAATTTGGCCCATCAACCATTATGCAATCATTATTAAGGAGCACATAGTTATCTTTTAGAGGGCATATATTTCAATGTGGGGAGTTGATCAAGGAGGGAATGTAGTGATGTGCTCGTGGCTCTTGTGAGCCTCTATGGCATGTATATATGATCAAACAACTATGCCATAATGATGAGGTTGAAATTAAGGCTACAGAGAAGACTTAGGGGCCCATAGTGCCTAATCTACTTCATCCTACCACCACAACCACATTGAAAGTTGCTTGGGCTAGCAAAGGATCCATATGGACTAATCGATGACCTCACCCCACCGCCTATAGCACTAGTGCCCCATCTTAGTAATCATGATGCAATTAAAGAGATCTAAACTTAGATAGACCAGCTTAGGCACAACATCTTTGGTGAGTTCCATGACTACACGTGTAGTAGGATTGCATGGAGAGATGATAGACCTATGTTGTGGCCCAATTGTATCAGTTTATGTTCTATGTAATTGCTAGGGACAAGGCAAAGGGCTAAGTGAGCTAGGCACAACTTCTACGTCTTCCCAGGTAAGTTTACCTATGGATCTAGTCCTTTTTCTGGAGGATGGGCTAATAGCTCCAACTGATGCCCCATTTAAGGATTTATTGATGGAGGGTGAGCGTGGGGATTATATTTGCCTTTTTTTTTAAGTCCTTACATGTAAGGGTTTTGTAAATTAATTAGGTGGTTTTATCAAACTAGTTAAACTAGATGTTCATTGAGTATTAACATGGTATTATGCACCACATGAATTGCAAGTTCTTTAATAGAAAGAACCTACAATTCCCTTTGCACAACATTAGTAAAGCCATCACAACACTATGATGTCCCCATACCCATCTCAATTATATATGAACACTAAATACATCAAATCACTAATAATCTAAGTAAAATAAGACTTTATGTAAATAAATTTATGTTCAAATTATCAATCAAAATAAAGACATTTACTTATCTTAGATGTTACAATAATTGTATGATGAAAATAAGTTACATGAAATAGATATAAGCTCATCTGAAGGCACTAAACTAGGGGAGCTTTATTGCCTAAATGGTTACCTAAGCGCGCTGCCTATGAAGAAGTAGGGAAAAACCAATCACAAACCACTGTTGGTTGCCTGTGGTTTGCCTAAGCAGTGAGCAAGCGATAAGCCAAAATTAGCCTATCTCTTAAGTGACAAGGAGGCAATGGCTATCACCAACGCCATTGTATAGGCTATAGGGCAAGCAATAGTTTATTTTTTAGCCACCTAACCCTTAGACCAATGGATAGAAATGAAGGAAATGAGCAACCAATCAAGGATTATGGGTGGTGGAGGCTCAACCCTATAAATAGGGGAGTGTTGTACAATCCAAAATAGCTATCCATAGTTTTGAATACTTAACATAAGTAAAGGGTTAAAGATGAGTTTGGTGCTATCACAAGATGTAAAGCATGACTTGGAGGCGAGAACTCATTACGGGGAAGAAGGCAACAAGGGATGAGTATTTATCTTTGTTTTCCTAATTCCCAACGTATGTGTATTATTGATCTTAGCAAGTAACGACTTTTATTTTATCATTTTCAACTAATTGTCCTTTCTTATTTAATTGTGACAAATTCCTTTATTATTCTTTTTCTCTTCTCCTTCTTCTTCTCATTCTTCCTCCTTTTTCTTTAATTTTTATGTTGTTACTGGACTTATGATTATAACAGACGTAAATCTACAAGTTAGGTAAGTTCTTCACAATTGAGAATCGTGGTCTTATAATAGAGTGAAGGTCCTATATTCACAACAAAAATTATGTTCAAATTATCTTTTTTCTTATTTCTATTTTCCTTCTTCTTAACTTATGATTATAATGGGAGTGAATCCATAAGTTATGACAATTGATCACAATTGTGAATTATAGACTTAATGAGAGTGAAGGTCTTACGTTCACAAGGGATCAATTATTAATCCATTTATTATATTCTCAATTAAATTAACTCCATAAATGATTGGATTAATTTAATTGAATTATAACTTTGGAAAGTGTACTAAGGACTTAAGGGATTAATAACCCTTAACTAAGAAATTTAGGGTTGATAATTAATTGGATGATAATGTAAGTTCTTACATATTTTGTATGATGATTGCCTTTAGCCTTTGCATTTAGTCTTTGCTTGTGATTGCTATCATACTCATTTTATTTTATCTACGTAGTTAAAATTACTTTATTGTTCACTCAATTATTATCAAATTCAAATCAATTTTACTTAATCAAAAATACAATGTTATTGAAAACAACACTCCTACTCTCTGTGGATACAACAATCCTTCTCTCTTATATGACTTAGTGTGATGATAGTTGTACACTTGTAACGTCAAATTCCCTAGCATCAATCACCCATCATCTAAACTACAGCTATCATTCAAGATTTTCTTAGACAAGTTAAGCTCAAGCTCTTCATCATTATACCCATTATTGTCTTGTAAGGTTCATGTATAGTTGTATCTTGTCAGGGTCATGCAAGGGGCATGTCAGACATCACTACCCATTGGTGTAGGGGTACTCTATATCTAACTAGCGTGGCATATCTTCCCATTATTTTCCTATAATTCACCTCGCCTTAGCTTTGCAAACTACCTACCAATCATTTCTTTCTCATGCTAGGATATTTAGTATAGTACATCTGAATAGCTTACTTGACCAATATACTTGGATCATTCTTGTGATAAATTCTCTTATGGTTAACTTCCATGAGTTTGTATTCCAAGTGCATTTTTTGACTTCTAACAGGTTCGACACAACAACACATGAATAAAACTACGATCTTGCTTGGTAAATCATTATGATCAAGCTATAGGATTTCTTTAATTACTTCACAAAAGTCATACTTCGAGCCATCGTAAGATGAGCTGCACATGTAAACTCTACAATTTTGGGTTGGATGCCCCCACCCTTCAATGCTAGTGTGAAACTTGAACCCATTTAGCAATAGGCATGCAAAGATGTCACACAGTTAGATGGGCCCCACACTAAGCTATAGAGTATTGGGTCTAGTATGTTTTTATTCATGTCCATTACCTGCACGAGTGATCTAGTACTCAGTTTCCACATGTATGTTATATAACAAGTAAACTGTCAAGGATAATATATAGCAGCACTCATAAATGCTTTGAATTATGAGGCAAAGTGTTGGGAGACAACTATGTTAATGTCAACCACTGTAACATCCTACTGTTTGATGAATAACTTGTTCAAGTAATAAAACATGTGCTCAATAATAATAGTTACCTCCAACAAATGCATTTCGCATGTTACCACAAAACTTAAAACAATAGAAAATCACATGTAAGTGGACCCACTTTAGGGAAGTTTTGTAAGATGTATATCTTAGCCAGATGGTGCACATTACTTATAAGATACCTTGTGGACAACTTATAGGATGTTTTGCCCAAATATTTGAGGACGAAGAAATGGGATGCAAAGCTCGAGCTACATGGTGTTGTATTATTATGTAGGGCCTTGTGCACTTCAATGCCACATCTGGCTTGAAGTAAAAGATGGTAAATGTGGCTATCTTCTCAATAATGTAAGCCTGTATAATTGATGTCTCCATGTAAGCTTTGTTTTTTACCTTCTTTTTCATACTATGCAGAAACTTACCATAAGGTCTTAATTATACCATCAGACTACTAAATATCTAATAAAGAGATAATATATCATTTATTGGCCTCTAAAAGGGGTATATCTATCTATACTAAATTAGGCTACCTACCATTGCCTCATATGGTAAGTGTATAATCAAGTGCCCATAGAGTTAAAAAAAAAGGATGAAATATTTTCTCTAAGTTACAAATGATTTATGCAACATTTTGATTTTGGTCTTGCAATGTCTTCCAACTCAACATGGGCATGCATAGCTATAGGGGATAGCAAACTTACCTCAATCAACACATTCTCCACATATTCAAAAAACATCTTGTTTATTGCAATGAGTAGCAGTTGCTCCACTAAAACATGGCAATCATGAGATTTATGCCACGTAATTTTAGCTCATTCATATCTACACACCTACCTATGTTAGAAGCATATCCATTTAGAAACTTTAAGCCAACCAACCACTTGCACAACTTGTGTCTTTGATCTCAATTAAGTGCATAAACAGCTTTCAATTTTGATCTATTGTTATTTGGTGTTACAACTAACTTGGTCGAGTTGTAGATAATGCCCAAATCATTCTACACATTCAAATTATCTTTTAACTTCTCCCTCAAAACCACTATCGTGTTGAAAATATTTTCAAATACATTTTTCTCTATGTGCATGATGTTTAATTTGTGTCAAATTAGATTCGTCATCTGGTATGACAAATCATGAAATATACTTTTTTTAATCCACTTGTGCTTGCCCCCATAACTAGAAATATAGACATTTAGACTGTCAGCCATGCGATCAATGTGGCTAATATAATGCTATATCTGCTTGCCTGACTCCCTCAAATGCATAACTGACCTCTCCATGCAATCTTTTATAAAATTCTTATTATTCCTCCTATATCGATGGTTTGGCGGCAAAAATTACTTATGTCAGTCAAAGTAGCAAGGCTTTTGATGATGTTGGGGGTAAAATGCCCTGTTGTATCTATGCATACTAGATAACCCATGACTCTAGCTACACTCTAAACACCAAACATCAAGTAAGTTGAAAAGTTATTGATCATCCACATAAGTGCTGCCCGTAATCTAAAGTAAGTATGACTATAAGCATCATTTATCACAATCACCTCATACCATAGTTGCAACAATTTGTTAATTAACAATTGGAGGCATACATCTGTAAGTCTTCTAAGATTTGTCAGACTGAGGTTCACCAATGATAAGAACATGTATTGACCTGTCATACAGATTCTAAGAGATAGATTATATGTCACCAGCACCCCTAGCCAACACCGATAGGTGGTACAAAGTCCTAGATGCAAGTTATGTGGTTTATATGTGAAATTTGGATATGATTTTTCAAAATGCTTTCAAGCTTCTGCATTTGATAGGTGGCTCAAAGACCCTTAATGGTGTCATGACGTGCATGCTAGGTCAGGTGCTCTGATGCCACAATAAAGGAAGATCACTGCTGTAGTCATATTATCAAAGGCAAGTAGTACAATTGTGTGTGTGGGACTCATTTTTTTGTGTGAGGAATAACCTCAACTTAATTTGTATCTTGATTCTTTGCAAAAATTGAAAATCTCAAGTTCCTCATCACCTTTCTAGAAAAATATGTGTCTGCCTTTGCAATAATCAATTTTCACTATAGAAAGTTCTAACTCCTTAATCAACTACTTAGTGTCATAGAAGTTTGGTGGCATCTAATTACTACATGGAAGCATCTCCCTAATCAATTTGTAAATATCATCACAGCTAATATGTGACATGTTGTGCTCCACTTCAATGTTCACTAGTGTTGTGACTACCAATAGTTGAAAGAAATTTTCACTTTCTCTATACAAAGGTTCATTAACTAGTCAAAGAATGTTAAAAACTCAATCACTTAACCCGTTAACATATATTCCCCTTGCATTGGCATCACGACTAGAGTGCATTTTAGCTTGGTGATTGTTAGCATGGCCTAAGTCTAATACAAAGGATGGACTAGCACTTCCCATTCCTATTTCACTATGACACTTCACTGCATCATACACCATATGGTGCTCCCAATTCAACACTGTATCATCATTAGTTGACATTGCAAAATGACTACTTGCTTCTGGTGCCAATGTATTATAAAAGAGGGCTTTGCCATAGCTTGTCCAGTTGAAATAACTGCTGCAAACTCTCTTTCTAAACAAGTGAACCTTAACTTTATTTGGGCTCAAAAATTTGCTGTTCTTACACCAAGAGTATAGATATCTAATCTTGCTTCTATCCATATAGTCATATTGCACGCTTATCCAATTCACAAACTCATTCACAACATTCTCAAATTCTAGTTTCAAATTATAATGGCCTGGTTGACTCTTTTAGTACATTCATGACCTAATTTCCCTTAGCATTTTTATTTTCCCTAGAAAACTCTTAACATTAGTACACCACTAACTAAGAAATGTAACATTCAATACACAATAATTTAGTGATAGAACATTCCATTTTAGGTCATAAGTAGTATATATTAAATTATTCTATATTACATCACATATAAGAAAACCAAGCAATCACACACTAAATGGAACACTCTTGATCCCATCCTAACTAATTTACCTTTGCCCAACAAATAATCAAATAGAGTATTGTGGGTTTCGATGCAATGGTATATATAAAACACTAAAAAAGATAAATAGATAAGGAAAAATAACACAACTAACATAAATAATAAACAATAACCATCATAACTATATCAAAAAAAAATCCTTCTATTAAAAATGGGAAGCTAATATGAAGCAGTCAATATATTTTTTATGAAATGAATGAACATGGGTAGGATTTTAAAGCTTTTCACATATTGAAATGGATTATTGCTTGTTCCAAGGCCATCCAAAACTAGGATGGCCTTAAAACAGCATCTTAGTTAGGATAATTTTGTATTTACCATCCCACAAATTGGGATGGGCAACCATCACCATCCGAATTTAGGATGATTTTGTACCGCCACCTTAGAATTTGTGACAATCTAGATGTACCATCTCAAATCGGGGCCACTTGATGCGACCCTATCCCAAATCTAAGACTGATCTTATCAGGTGTCCCTAATAAGGATAGCTCCAAATAAACTGTCCCAAAAGTTCAGACAACAGTGGATGACTGTCCTTATTGAGATGACAAACAAAATGTCATCTTATATAGGAATGGCTTTTTTGACCATATCAAAGTTTGGAACAGTAGTAGTACAACCGTTCCAATTAGAGATGACTTTGAAACTACTTTTTTTCAAGACTAAGAATGGCCTGTGATGGTTTTTGGAGTGCCCTTAAATTACCATCCAACGTCATGCCAAAGCCATCTGCTGCCCTAATTTATGATAGCTTTTTTGCCATCCTAGTCTACAACATTTTGGTAGTGTGTAATTTCATACCAAAAACCCTTATTTTCTTCATGATATAGCATATATGAATGCAATATTTTCACAAAATAAATAAATAAAGATTAAGTATTTGAAAAGAGAAATATTTGAGAGAAAATATACATAAAAATGTCAAGTTATGAAGAAACTAAAATTGAAAAGGATGAATAAAAAATTACAATAAAAAAATGTGTACTTTCTCGTTGTTCAACTAGAGCCTTTTATTAACTTACTATTATAGTACGGATGAAGCAAGAAATTAACATTTGTCGCCTGAATTTAAATACCATGTGGCTATGCTTAGGCTCTTTATAACAAATAAAGCGCCACTGCATTTTCACCACACTTGCAGCATTTTAAGATTTTTATATTTTTTAAGAGTGAAACAAACAAAAAACTTCTGAAAACATGACATCACTTCTTAATTCTTATTCTGAATAACTACCCAATTTCATTGGTCGGATGTGGCATGAATTCATGCTAATTTTCAGTTAAATATCATATCATATTAACTCAACTGACAGCGATAGATAACGTCACGATTTTATGCTCATATATTTATGTTCAGAACCAGTTTAACCAATAATTGACAAATATCTTATAAACCACGTATGATCCTAAACCATGCTAATAGTTAAATTTTTATACCAAATATATATACTCACCCACCGAGCCACCCACACACACACATTTAAAACAATATCAAAGCTATATTTTTGTGGGTACTTCTCTCCATCTTTCAAAATATGTAACATGATAACGAAAATAATACTAAATGTATTTTTGTGTAGGTTTCAAAGTAAACACATATAATGATTCTTTTAAAAACATATTCAATGAATACTTATTATCAGAATCCACTCTCATTAATGTAATATAAAGGGAATTTCATCAAATCTAGTCATATATTAACCATCATTGGTATGTTTTTTATGAATAACAGTTATATATATATATATATATATATACATATATATCTATATATTATATGTTAATATTATATCATAGTTATTTGATTATTAAAGTAATAGATAAAAGTTTTCTGTTAAAATACTCATAACTCAGATTGGCGTAAGTAATTTTACCATGTTTTCTTTTTGAGATAATTCAGTAGGCATCCTTTGTTGACAAAATATTTATTGCTTTTTGAGTTAATGATAAGGGAAAAGGTGTCCAACTGATTTTTCCTTCGGACAATCCCGATCGAGTTATACTTGGGCATTCGTGAAGAGACCACCACTATGTGAGGGTTCAACCTTCCAGTCCATATGCACCTAAGTGTGACCCGTCCTGATCAATCGCAATTATGATAGTTCAATTTTAAAAAAGTTTGACTTTGTCATATCAATAGGGGATGATGGATCGATCTCTAGCGATCCAAAAAACAAGTCTTTTGTAACATCGATGTAATGCGATGAAGTTAAATTTTACATCATTGATAGGCATAGTAATTGCTCATTGGTTATAATTTTCCATGCAAAATTTTTACGATTGCTAATACATCCTCATAGCTCATAAAAAAAAAAAAAAAAAAACAGTCTAATCTATCATGGGAGTATATGATAGCACAATACTGGAAAACAGTGGACAATTACGGCTTTTTCAGACTAAAAGCCATCCCGAAAGCATCACTGATGGATTTGTTATAGTACTTGGGATGGCAATCGGGTTTATCCCAACGCAAACATGTGGCAAAGGCTAAAACGAATGCTGTCACGAAATCTAGGACAATGTCTGTTGAACTGTCCTGGGTTTTGCGATGGGTATAATGAAATCGTCGCAATGTTTTGCGTTGGTTTCATGACATCATCCTCAAGTTTTGTAATGATATGTCTGACTCCATCGTGAATTTGGTAATTTGGTGATGGTAAGTTCAAACCATCCCTTGCCATCACTAAAATCTGCAACAACTTTAAGACGGTATTCTTATGACTTTTTTGGCATTTTTTTAATTTCCTGCATGTTTTTTACCATATTTGGAAGAAAAGGAAAAAAAAAAAGAAATGAACACATCTAGTAAAAGGCATAAACTAATAACGTAAACATTAAATACAAATTTACAATGCGGTTAAAAAATTATCTAGCTAAAGTAGTACTAAAATAAATTTGAAATAAAACCTACTAATCTATTTGATCATCATTGCCATCATCCTTATCGACATCCTATTCCTCATCGTTGGGGAAGTCCAACATGATGCCAAATTTTGTAACGATGGCACTCATCAGTTGATCAAACTTGGCCTACATATCCTTTAATTGATCCTATAATCTTTCAACTAGTGTGCTTCTCAGCTCATCATATGTATGTTGCAAGTCCTCCCTAACTTTAGTAACCTCAACTAATAGTGAGGATGATAATGAAGTAGACCCTTAGAGCTATTGCAGATATGTCCCTACCTTTGATCCAATTCCTGACAGCCTCTCCTTTTTAAACCCACTGATGGTAGTCAAGACCATGTTGGTGTTGCTGCCTGAGCTTAATACATGGTCGCCCTTTTGAGAAGGGCACTCATCACTAACAGCATTCTACTCCTCTTGCAACTTCAACAACATCTCCAACACATACTATCAACAAACCATAGGCTACTCATGTTGGAGCAGGGTCTATTAGAGGCTACATAGAGTAGCCAATGGTATGCATTGATCATAGCTGACAGAGGATAGAGAGATTTCACACTCTAACCTACTAAAAATGCTGTTGTGTCTATGGTTCATGAGTTCTACGTGAATTTGTTAAATAATCCTAATAATAGCGCAATTTATTTTTAGGGTAAGGAGATAAACATCAGGCCTACGAGGATCAAATAAGTGTTGGAGACACTGACTAAGCTCTACAATGCTTAGTTTCATAGCCTCATAGTAAACCCCAGGGCACTCAAGGCCATTGTTCAGTAGGTTTATCTAAACCAATATGATTTGAATGTGTATTAGTGAGGATCTTTCATCAACTCTTTCAACGTAGATAGCCTAGATAATATGAGGAAGACATGGTGATACTTCATTATTGCACAGATCAGGCTCATCAACCACAATGCCACTATCCCTAAGGAGCAAGCAATTCTCTTATATGCCATGTTTAAGGGCATACACTTCAATGTGGATAGTTTGATATCAAAGGGATTTAAGTAATGTGCCCGTAACTCAAAGGAGTCCTTATACCTCATCACATAACTATGTTGCATTGATGGGGTCAAGATAAATACCACAGAAAAGACACGAGGGCCATAGGCAACTATCTACTTCCCTCCACCACCACAACCTCATTTAGAGATGCTAGTACCCGAGAAGGAGGCACGGGGCTTGGCGAATGAGCCCACCCTGTAGGTGGTGCCACCAAGGCTAGGGCCATGATTCCATGGGGCCATTGGAGATCGACGGGTCCAAATGCATGAGCTCTACCATTCCCGAGCTCCATGTGCAATTTAACCACATGGAGCGACAATAGGCGTATATGATGTCCCAATTCCATCAGTTCATGATGTATATAGCAGTAAGGGACGAGGTAAGGGATGTGGAGAGTAGGGCACAACCTCCGAAACCTCCAAGGAAAGTTTATCCACGTATTACAACTCCTTTTCTAGTGGAAAACATCCTACTCCAACTGATACCCCTTTAGAGGAGTAGATAGATCAGTCTTTTTTTACACTAGTGTATAATATTTGGTTGAAGGATGGGATGATGTAAAATATTTAGTTGTCTTTTTTTGTTTATAATGTATTCCTTAGCCACTTTTATTCTTTCATATTAATTTCAATAGATGCACCATATTTGGTTGAAATGTTTGTTGCAGTTGCCATATGTTTAACTATTTAATGTTCCACATATCTAGAATGTGTGACTATTACATGAACAATTCAATCCAATCGCTTATTCTCTAGATCAATTATAACTCAATTTTAGGGTGTTTTTAGGCAAACTACCCTTTAACTCTATATCATTATCTCCTTCCATCTTGTCATCGAGATCATCATCTAATTATTTGCCTTGGGGGTCATGAAAATTGGATACCTCAGACATTGTTGTCCAATGGTGATTTGGGGACCCTATGTCAAGTTTATAAGGTATATCTTCCTACTGTCTCTTAAGAGTAGACCTAACTTTGGCCTTGCAAATCGCTTGTCAATCACTACTCGCCTATCTCCTACTATGATCAATAGTATAGTATGCCTACACAGCTTGTTGGGCTAGAATAAAGGGCCCATTCTTCTGATAGACCCTCTTATGGTTAATGTCCACAAGTTTGTACTTTGGATGCACTTTTTGTCCTCTTACAAGGTCAACCCACTGACACTTGAACAAAATCATGGTCATATTTGGTAGATACCTATAATCTAGCTATAGTATGTCCTTGACCATTCTATGAAAGTTGTATTTGAAATCGTTGTAGGATGAGCTGTACATATACTTTGTTGTTTTGGGTCAAACAACCATGGCCATGCGCAATGGTGTGAAACTTGAAACTGTTAACATAATAGGCATTCTAAAAGTCACATGGTTGTAGGGGTCCCATGTTAAGTAACACAGCAAGAGGTCTGATATGTTGTTATTCACATCTGTGACCTACACGATTGGACAACCCTTAAATACCATGTGTACGTTATAAAACATATCATTCTATTGCTTATGAATAAGAAAATGAACCCACAAAGTCTTTAAACCTTGTTGCGAAGTACTATGCAACCATAGTGTAAATATCCACCATAGATCATAAAATCCTTGAACCTCAAGGTGAAGTACTATGCTACCACAGTGTCAATATTGACCATAGAATCATCATACTGGCCCACAAAGATATTGAAACATAGAGGCATAGGATTAGTAAAAAACATGGTTGGAGCTCACACATTTTAGATATTTCACTACACTAACATAAAAACACGTAATTGTACTTGTAAATTGAAGCCACTTCAAGGCATTTTATTAAGACATATGCCTCAACTACGTGGTGCTTCTCATCTAAAAGATATCTCAATAGATGCTTATGTGATGGCTTGCTCAGGTGGTCAAATACACTCCACTAGGCATCATGTTAGGGCTACATATGTGCGTGGGTGCCATTTTTGAATTAAAATAAAATGTGGTGAATATGGCTACTTTCTGCACAATGTACACCCTTACATGGACTTTTTTTTCTATTTTTTCTTCAAAGTGTATAGGAATTTGTCACAGGGATCATTTTAGACTATCAAAATTATTAGTAACATGTTGAGTATACATGTCATGAACTAACCTGTTAAAGAGAAACATCCATTTGTACTGCATAGGTCCGCCCATAATTTCCCATGGCAAGTATACAATCAAATGCTCCATGGAATCTGAAAAGCAAGAGGAATTATCTTATCTAATTTTCAGAAGATTAACATAACATTTGCCTCCACATCTTTCAATAATAGCTTATTGAGTACTAGTATGCACAACTATTTGAATAGTACACTCACCTCTATCGATACATTCTAAACATAATTAGGCAATAGATTTCTAAACACAATAAGTAGTAGTTGCAGAATGCAAAGATGACAACCATGAGACTTCATGACATGCTGTTTCAGCTTCTGTATGCCAACACATCTACTTACATTTGAGGCATGGCCATTTAGGAACCTCAACCTTGCCAACCACTCGTACAAAGTACATTTTTGATCCCAATTAAACATGTGACCAGACTTTGATTTTAGTCCATCATTGTATAAAGGGACGACTAATTCTAGCTAATCACAAATAATCCCAAGATCATTTTAAGCATTCCCCCTCACATCTATTTTCGTATTAAAAACAATGTCAAACATTCTTTTCTACGTGCATGACATCTAAGTTATGTCAAATTAGATTGGTCCTCCTATATGACAAATCCTAAAAAGTACTTTTGTCCACTTGTGGTCTAACCTAGAACTAGAAATCTAACCTATTAGATTGTCAACAACACGGTCAATGTTGCGTACACATTGCTAAGGCTACTCACTAGACTCCATGGGAGGCACAACTCTCCTTTACATGTGATCTTTTGTAAAATTATTTCTATTCCTTCTACATGGATGATCTAGTGCTAGAAATTGACAATGACAGTTAAAGTAACAAGGTTTGAAACCATGTTGTAAGTGAAATTCTTTGTTATAGTTCATGAAATTAGACAACCAATAACCTCAGTACAACTCTATCCACCAAGCATTGAATAAATTGGGAAGTCATTGATTGTCTATATAAGAGCCGTCTGCATCCGAAAGTACATCCCACTATAAGCATCGTATGTGTTGACCCTCTCATGATGTAGTTGCAATAATTCATCAATAAGTAGTTAGAGGTATACATTTATAAGCCTTTTAGAATTTGTGGAACCTAACATCACTAATGACAAGAGCATGTAAGGACCTATCATATATATTCTTTGAGGTAAGTTATAGAAGTCACCACCAACAGCTAAAAGGAATATGTCTGCCCATATGCACTGTGATGTGCAAAGCCGTTTGTACATAGATCTAGACACACATTATATGGTTTAGCAGCAAAATCAAGATATGCCCTGTCGAGGTGCCTCTATGCTTTGGCATTTGATGGGTGGCATATTGAACCCTCAGTGGTGTCGTGATGTGCATGCTGTGCCTTGTGCTCTATCATCACGTTAGAGGCTTATAACCATTGAAACCTCAAGATCTACAGTAAATAATGTAATTGTACTTATGGAACCCATTTCCCATGAGATGAATAACCTCGTTTGGATTTGGCTTCTCCACAAAACTTACAAATGTTAATATCTACATCACCATTCTAATACAGCATGCTCCTATCTTTGCAACAATCAATCTTGACAATAGGAAGTCCCAAATTTCTAATCAACCATTCAGAGTTGTAGAAGTTTAGGGGCATATAGTGCCCATGAGGGATCATATCACCAATCAATTTACACATGTAATTGTAGTAGCTTTGTGACATGAGAAACCCCCTCTTAATCAACAAAGCAAACCTGAAGTGATCAGGAGATCACAAAGAGTTAGAAAAATACCTAAATATCTTGAGGCTTATCAACACAACCTACATTGTGCAAACTCATCAAAAGCAACCCCTGAATACCCAATTGCCAACAACTTAAGCACAGACCAGTTTCAGCAAAATACATCTATTTCTTGGATAACCTAAATCACAAATTGAACCATCAACTTATGGTGAAGCTGTGAATGAAATTCATTGGAGGAAGGCGATGTTTGATGAACTCAGGACACTAGAGGAAAATTGGACATGGGATGTTATGAAAGTTCCAAAGAACCAGCATATAATGGGTTGCAAATGGGTGTATAAGGTAAAGGTAAATTCTAATGGATCAATTGAGAGACAAAAGGCAAGATTGGTTGCAAAAGCTTACAGTCAATTTGAAGGATTTGAATATCATGACACATTTACTCTAGTGGTGAAACAAACCACTATGAGATCGTTTTTTAATTTGGCTGTAATGCATGATTGGGGATTGAGACAATTGGATGTTCATAATCCTTTCTTAAATGGTGTTTTAGAAGAGGAAGTGTTCATGAGGTTGCTATAGGGTTATTCTTTGAAGGAAGAGCTCAAATGTAGCAATTCAGAGAAGCTAGCTTACAGACTAAGAAAATCAATCCATGGTTGAAAACAAGCCTCAAGATGGTGGAATTCCAAGCTCACTCAAGTACTTCTATATCATGGTTTCACTCAATCAAGAAGTGATTGTTCTTTATTCTTGAAAACGAGAAAGAGGAAGAAGAGAATTGCATTGCTTATGTACGTGGATGATATCTTGGTGGGAGGAAATGATCAAAAGGAGATAGAAGAAACAACTAAATACTTTGAAAGAAAATTCAAAATAAGAGATCTAGGAGTACCAAAATACTTTTTAGGTGTTGAAATTGCAAGATCCAACAAAGGGATAGTTCTTTGCCGAAGAAAGTACTGCTTAGACTTGCTAAGTGAGTATGGGATGCTAGGAGAAAAAGCAGTTGACACTCTAATTGAAATGAATCATCATTTGATCAAAGATGATGGAGAACCACTAAAGGATCAAACTTTCTATAGAAAGCTAATTGGGAGATTGATTTATTTGACTTTCACAAGGCTAAACATTTCTTATGCTGTTTAGATTCTGTCCCAGTTCATGAGTTGTCCAAGAAGTCCACATTTGAAAAATGCATAAAGGGTACTTAAGTACCTAAGAACAACACCAAGGAATGGAGTTCTGATGGACAAAGATAAAGGGCACCATATTGAAGGCTATGCTGATAGTGATTGAGGAAGCTACTTGGATACTAGGAGATCTTTAAGTGGTTTTTGCATATTCTAGGCAGAAACCTGATCAGCTGGAAATCTAAAAAGCAATCAGTAGTGGCAAGAAGTTCTACTGAAACTGAATACAGAGTTGTTGCCTCATGTGTGTGTGAGATCAATTAGATTGCAAACATGCTGAAGGAAATTGGAGAAGAGTGTAGTAGTCTAGTGGTGATCTACTGTGACAACAAAAGTACAATGTAGATATGTAAAAATCTCATGCATCATGAAAGACCAAAACATTTTTATTTGGACATCCATTTTCTAAGAGAGAGAGCATAGAAGAGAGATTTGGTTGTGGAATATATACCAAGCAAGGATCAACTAACGGATGCCTTAACAAAAGGGCTTCCAAGGCTACAATTTGACAAATTGATTAGCAAGATGAACATGAAGAACATTCGTGCACATCTTGAGGAGGGGTGTCAAGAAGAGGAAGTTAATAATGGCAACACAACTGACTTGAATTTGAGCTGATGACTATGTGGATCGATGGAACAGTAACTATTTTTGGTTATTGACAATTTTGATAGTTTTGACAGTTTCTGGCTGTTTTCCTATCCTACAATTTTATTGGTAGTTTCTTTGATGTGTGATCCTTGTGTATATATATACAGAGTTAGTAACTGCTATAATATAGAGTTTTTTAGTCCCTTGACAGAATTCTGTTTTTCGAGCTTGTTAAATCAATAATAAAAACACAGATTCATTCAATGAGTTTGATTCATCACACTGGTCTTTCATTCTTCTGTTGATCATATCATGCAGCCTTGCTACATGGTTCTTGAATGAATCAGTGAGCTTTCACATGGATGATTGTTAAAACAATTTAAAATGTCCATTGGAATTTGGTGCAAATGCTACATTGTTGGTTAGGATACTTGTTAATACGTACAAGACGGAAAGAGGTTTGCATGCACTCCTTTAAATTAAATTAAATTCTTAAATCTAAAAGGAATGATATAATTGAAAGGAAATTGTCCCCAAATTGCTAATAATACCTATACCCAAACCTAAACCCAAAGGTTATGTTCAAAACCCAATTGTCAACTCTAAAACATTCTCTTAAATTTCACACTACCAAACATATTATTTAACAACATTTTTCATTTAAATTCAAATTGAAAATTCTCTTCTCTCTCATATATATATATATAATTATTTTTTAATCATTATACTTATTCATAATCAAATTAATATATATATATATATATCACACATACACACACATTTCTTTTTATTTATATCTTAAAATATAATTATTATTTCTATAAATTGTCACATCTTCAACTATTATTATATTATATATATATATATATATATTCAAACAAATAATATTATTTATCCCATTAAAAACTTCATTGCAAACACATTACATATTTCAACACAACTGCTGCCGAACGTCATATCAAAGCAAAATCCCTCTCCAAACATAGCCAATATATATTATCTAGATCCAAACCAAACCCATTATGATAAATACACCAGGATGAGTCCCAAAAGCCTCTAAGACCCATAGACTTCATTCTAATAATACAATGTGCAATTTTTAATATACCCTTAATTATTTATATTTGTTCTAATCTTTCAACTTTTATTTATTTTAATCAAATTACTAAACTTTAATTATTTCACTTTTTTCAATTTCTTTCTTTCTTTATCATTTTATGAATTTTATTATTAATATAAAATTCTTGTTACAAAACTTATTACTTTATTTACATTTGCGTGTCCCTCGTTTTAATTTTTTATTTTTTCCTCTTTTAATCTCATTTTAATTTTAGTTTATTATATTTCTTTATTAATTTTTTCTTTTTTCAAAACAATATTTAATTAATTATTGACACGTGTCAAATATGTGATATATAATTGTTTTTGCAAATTTCAACATAAATTTTGTTCATTATATTTTACTTTTTATTTTTGCATCAGTTGAAACAGTTGTGATTGCTAAATCTTATTAAAGAAAAAACTTTGTCAAGATAAAATTAAATTTGGAACATTAATTCTCATGTCAAATTACACTCTATAAATTTTATAAAATTACTTCTATTGAAAATTGAATAATTTTTGATTAAAATTTTATAATAGATAAATTTATATGAATTAATGTTTATAATATTTTTTATTTTTATCAATAAATATAATTATTTTTCTTGTTACTTTTCTCTAAATGTTCCAATTATAATATTTAAATAAAATAAATTAATTAATTCTTATAAAAATTGTTCATAATAATTTATTTTAATGATTATTTAGTATCCTGGTGGACCTAACTCCTATAAATTTTTATATGAATTTTTTCATATACTTAAATAATTATAAACTAAAATGTAATCATAATAAAATAAGTTTTATATTTAATTGATCATAACTAATTAAATGACCATTGATTATCAAAAATAATGAAAATTAGCTACTTTAAAAATTGATCAAGTTAGGTTTTGGGTCCGTTTATTAGACCTAAAAATAAATACCCACCAGGTGGATTATATACCATTTTTATCCTTTAACTATTGTAGTTTGGTGTTTTGTCTATTAACTTTCACGCTTGGCAAAATTGTGTTGAAATTGGAAATTTATAGTAATTTAAGGATACAAAACCTTAATTTCATTTGAATATTGTACTTGTAAAGCATGAACCAAAGAATTTGGGGCTCTTTAGTGAGAAGCATGAGCCATGTCAATGGTCACGTTACTTTATCCATCACCAACTTGAAATTTTGGTTGCAAACCCCCAAATTTTATCAAGATATGCATCTCAAGTGCAAAATGCTGATGAAATTAGGTTTTCTGTCCTTAAATTGTCAAAATTTCTCAATTTTCGAATGTTTTTGCTAAGGGTAAAAGTTAAAGGGTAAAACTGTCAAATTGTCATGGTTAAAGGATAAAAATTGCATTTAATCCTCCACGGGTCTAAGTCTATGTCAAGTCTAAGTCTGTACAATTAATTATTTAGAGTTCATTATAGGTTGGGACTTAAGTTTAAGTAATACCCACTCAATTACAAGACTAAGGAAGGCCTCCACCTCTCGATTACAAAGGAAAGAAAAAACACCTTGAATCTTTTGATTCCCATCTTGAGTTTGAAGTTTCCCTAAGGAAGTTGTCCACAAAAATATTCATAATGAATATATCATTAGATATGCAACAGATAAGAATGAAATAATTGATATACCTTTTGAATTGATGGCACTAATCATGTTATTTCTATTGTACATGTTCTAAGTGTATTTGTATGGAATAATGTAATTGTAAAAATATGAATGTAAAGGGCATTAGTGATTCGGATATACCAACTAGAATGATGTTCAAGGTTCCAATATGAACAAATCAAAAAAGTATTGGAGGTCAAGATGGCATGTAAAATATAGCAGCTGGCTAGCAATCTACCTTAGTGCACCAATGGCATCCAAAGTTGCTTCTATTTTGGTTGCAGCTAACTTATTCCTTTTGTTATTACTTTTTGTTAGCTTTAGGTTATTTTGTCAGATGTTTCTGTTAGCTTCAAATTTCCTCTTATAGCTTCGATAAATTCCTTGGTTCGTAGGAGTAAATGCAATGTAACAATGACCACTATAGCAGTAAAGCTTTCTTCTTCTACTGCAATTTTCTATTCTTCTTTTTCTTATCTATTTTGCTTCTGATTTTTTGACCATGAACCACTAGCACCTTTTTTTCACATGCTATCAGAGCTTTAAAGGGGTGGGGATAAATGCATAGCAACCACCATCGTATCAACTGGATCATCATTTGTTAGCAACCTTCAACAGCTTATTGTAGAAAGGTTTATGAACTTCACAAATCCAACTAACACATTCAAGCTTGATAAAGAGGATAATCCCATGGTTCCTTTGGTCCTTGACCTCTTGACAACCAAGAACTATGTAATCTGGGCATGAAACATGATGAAGGCACTTAGGGCAAAGAATAAGTTGGGATTTGTCATAAGATAGTTCATAAAGCCCACTAGTGTTGACCTTACTTTGATTGAAGCCTAGAAAAGATGTAATGATATGGTAATCTCTTGGATCCTTAACTTTATTTCCTTCTCTATGAGGTCTAGTTTTTTGTTTGTGAAAGATGCCTATAAGCTTTGGAACGAGCTGAAAGAAAAGATGTCTCAACACAATAGACCAAGGATTTTTCAGCTAAGGAAGACTTTGAGCATGCTAGTACAGGGAGATAACATGGTGATTACATATTATGGGAAACTCAAAGCCTTTTGGAATGAACTTGCACTGTATGACAATATGCCTAAGTGCATGTGTGGTTAGTCGGGGGTGTATATAGATAGGCACCAGAGGGATGGTGTACTCCAATTCTTAATGCAATTGAATGAAGCCTATAGTCATGTAGGGATCAGATCCTAATGCTGGAGCCTATGCCACCCATTAACAAACTTTTCACTTTGGTCCAACAACAAGAGAATTAGCACCAGATCATAGCCAACATGTAGAGACCAAAGACATAAGCACTGGCAGTATAGAAGGCTTAACATAATAGCAAAGGTGGAGGAATGAAATAATTTTCTAGTCAATGTGAACGTGTATGGCAATGCTTATCCTTCAAATGTAACAAAGATCACTCCAATACTAGATGGGAGATGCCACTAAAGTCCATCTTCTAAGGTAGGGTTACTTCAATCATTAAAAAAGCATCTTCATAAGGCAAGTCATTAGATAAGTCCCGTTTAGTAGGGATAAGGTTATCTACTAAGAAGTTAGCCACCACTTTTCTTTTACGGCCTTTTGAGGAAAATATAAAATTTTAAATTGTTGTGTTTTAAGGTTATCTACTAAGAAGTTAGCCACCACTTTCTTTTACATGTCTTGACATGAAATACTTTAAGGGATTTACCTTCCACATTAGATGGATTGTATGAGCTTGGAAGTAATGCTTTAACTTTTGAATTGCGAATATGAGAGCTAAACATATTGATTCAATCAAGGAATACTTTTCCTTGTTCAATGTCATCATTCTACTTAATTAATACAAAACATTTTCTTTCCTGTTATCATTCTCTGGTGCCTACAAAGCTATAATAGAGCAGTCTAACCAATAAAGTAGAGGATAAATAGATATTCAGGCACTGGTACAACCAACACAATGGGTATCATCAAATACGAATTTATACTTTAAAATGCATTTTTACAAGATTCATCCAATTCAAAAGGCACACCTTTCTTCATAATTTGGCTAACAGGTTGGCGTCAACCGACTAAGTTTGAGATAAATCTTATAAGGTGAGCTAACTTTCATTGCAAGCTTTTTAACTAATGAATATTTTTTAGGCTTGAGTATCTTTAAAATTGCATTAATCTTTACTTGCCTAATTTCAATGTCTCAATGGTGTACAATAAATCCTAGAGACTTGCTAGATGCAACAACAAATGCACACTTTAGATGATTCATCTAAAATTGATTCCGCCTAAGACATTCGAGGAATTATCTTAAATAATGAAAATTTTCTTCTCTTTTCTTAGATTTGATGACTACATTATCAACATAACACTCGATGTTTTTGTGGCAAATATCATGAATGGCTCTATAATACGTGGCTCCAATGTTTTTTAGTTAAAATGGCATTACATTGTAATGATATATGCCTTTTGGAGTATGGAACACTATCAACCCTTCATCTTTTAGAGCTATGCACATTTGGTTATATCTTTACAATCCATCCATGAAGAATAATATATCATGCAAACTAGTGTTGTCAATCACCAACTTAGGTATAGGTAGTGGAAAGTTATCCTTGGGCCACCATTCATTTAGATTTTAAAAATCAGCATAAATTCAAATTTGTCTATTTTTCTTCCCCACAAGGACAATGCTAAAGATTCATATACGATACTTAACTTTTTGTATGAATCCCACCTTAATCCATTTGTTAACTTTAGACGTAATCAATGGAACTAATTCAATGTGAAACCTTTATTGATCTTGCTTGACTGGATGAGCCCCTTTCTTAACTAATAAGTGACGGATAATTATCTTAGAATTTAGGGCGAGCATTTCTTTCTTTGTCAACTCGTTTACAGTAGCCTTAACTCCTTTAAGTTTGGAAGGCCCATCTTCTTCAATTAAGATTTCTTCGCTCATGGTGATGTGGTGAGACAATGTTACACTTTCTCTATCTTATTCTTCATGATCATCTTTGGTCTTTATGTGGACAATAGTTTGTATTTTTGCATTTAGAACTTTGTCACATATAGTGATCAAGTTGGTTTGGTGCTTTATGTGAGAAGGATTCCAAATTCAAAGTTTTCGATATGTACTCAACTTGACAACCTTTTGTATATGTCTTAGTGCATTGGAGATTTCCATCTTGGTTCTTTTATGCCCCAATTCACAAGTGGACCAAGCCTATCGAAGACGAACACTCGTGGCACCCTTTTTTTTTTTTCATGGAATGGCTCACTTGTGGATGACAGCTTGTCCTCAGTCACATTATTACTAAAGGCTTGGATTGGACTTTGTAGAATGAACCCAAGCCTCATTCAAGAATTCTGTGCTATTTGTAAGCCAATGGCTTTAAAAGGAAGTTTCCTAATGGAAAGTATTCTCGTAGGTTATACCCAACTTTTGTGAGAAGTTTGTATGCTTTTGGGTTAAAGCCTTTTGCATATTGCAATTCTTAGGCTTCAACATATTCCTTCTCAATTCCTTGAATGAATACTTTATGCAATAGAGAGGACGATTTCTTAGCATCAATTTAGTTGAAGGTAGTGTGAGGCCTTTCTAAGGCACAGCATGAATAAGCTTGACCCTTGGAACCACCTTTAGTATGGTCGGCAGAGGAGATGCCTTTTACTTTGCCTTCTTTAATTTTCTTAACTTTGGACTTGATAAATTCTTCTTGACTTCTTTGCCTTTTGAGCTTTCAATATGATACTTAACATCAGTAAAATGGGATCCAACCTTAGTGAAAGGATTGTTGTCAGCTACCATTTTCCTCTCCTTACTTTCTCAACAACATTCAAAGTATTGATGGCAAGTGAAGGGACCACCATTATCATGCATCCAAGGTCAGTGAAGGAGAATACTATACGAGGTCTTGGTGTTTATTACATGAAACAATGAGCTTGATTTCGTTTCATCTATAAATGGCTTCATTTTTATGGTGCTAGAGGCTATTTGTCCCTTTAGTTGAATCTTTAAATCATTAGCCTACTAATGTCTAGTTCATCCCTGGGAATTTGTAACTCCTTTATTATAAGCAGTGGTAGAATGTTGAATGTAGAATCATTGACAATCAAAATTCTATTTACTTTTTTCTCATGACCATAGCCAGTGATGAACTAAGGCCAATTGTGGGATCTTGAACTAAGCAATAAGTCATCATTAGTGAGAGTTTTCATAGACATGTAATCTTCATCATTTGTGTGGTTTTACACTTCAAAGTAGGAAATTTTGGAGGAAGTACAACCTTTCTCATATACCATATGCCAACAACTTCATGGATTTGCTCAATTTCTTACATGACAACTTTGAAGAGCCTAAATATGACAACATTTATGGTGGCATCATCCTCTTCTAAGGAAATCTTTCCTTCACGGCCCAACTGATGCTATTTGTAGAACTTTAGGTCATCAATCCTCCCAACTTCTTAGAGCTACTTCATTTAAGGGAGTTTAATAAGGTTAGCCTTGAGAAAGTCATCAAATATGCACAAAACATGCTATTCAAGGAACAAATACTTCTTAGATTGAATTTCTTTTAACGATAATTTTTTTTGTTTCTTTCTTGGCGAGCATCCTTCTTTTCCTTAGCCTTTTCCTTCCTTCAAAATTTAATGGAAGTGGCCTTCATTGTTATAAACTTTGTATTTGATGCTTGATAAAAACTTGCATAGTCTTAACTTCTTATTTTATCTTTATTCTTTCATAACTCTTGGATGGGCTGACTACCAACTTCACTAGATGCCAAACTCAACTACATATTATATGCTTAAGAGGTCGTTTCTTCAAATGTTTTTGGAGTGAATTCCTTAAAGGATGTACCTTAAGCCCTAGTATATTTCTTGAACACACATTTTAATAGTAGAAGCCTTAAAGAGTCTATCTTTGCAATTCAAGTTTAAACTTCTTCAACGGTTAATGTAGCTAATGATAGGCTCATCTCTCTATTAGACAATGTTCATAAGTTACATCATGCTGTTTGTCCTTTAGGTGCTACAAAAACAACTAAGAAGCTTTTGCTCTAATTGTCTTCAACTCGCAATGGAGTCGGTCTCTTTGCGTATCAGTCGAACACATTCTCTTTTAATCATCAAACAAATTGCTTGATGAGGTGATCACCATATGCTCTAGCATTATTGCATGCCTCAATGAAGTGAGTAACATGGTAGTTTATGTTTCTCTTGTCTTTGAATTACTAAAAATTGGGAGGTTGATAGCTCACAGACATTTTCAACTTGTCATTCTCTCCGTGGTTGTGATGTGATCCTAGCCCAATAAGAAGTGCCCAAAAATGAGGGTATGATGTTTTGTAGTGTCTTGGTATTTTTGAAGGGAGGAATATATATACGATTTGGCTTTAAAATTAAGCTCAAATAATGAATGAAGTGGTTTTTCGTGATTAGAAGAAGCCAAAGGTTGGAATTATGGCTATAATTTTAAAGTTGGGATTGCCAAAAGGGCTTGAGAAGTGCTAGAATTGTGATCCAAGGCTTTTCAAATTGACCTTGAGGCATCTGCATTGAATTGGAAGCATTTTTAGATGCACTGGAATTATGATCGGATAGGCCTGATCAATTTCATCAAAGCTAATTGAGCTGGTTATGAATTTGGACTTTGTTCAACTAGCATGATTGGTCTAAAGGCTCGCGATCGCAAATGTGACATGCATGCAAGACGATTGTTGCACATCCAAATTGCGATGGATCAAGCTTAAACACTATGCGATCAATTGGATGGACATCTAGATAGATTGTGATGGGTGTGAGACTAGGTTTTGACCATTCTTTTTGAATTTTAACCATTGGAGCCAAATTTTCAAGGGCATTTTAGTTACTATTATAATATTAGATTTTGGGCTTGTACTTCTATATTACACATTCCCCTTGCATTTTGTAAGATTTGAACGTTGAACCTTTAACAAAATTTATTAAAGAAGTTTCTCTTTTTTTCTCTCTCCATACTTGTGTGTTTGGTGAGTGTTAAATTAATCAACTCCAAACTCAAATATCAAATCGGGTTATTCGGCTTGTTTCCAGTAGTTTGCAGACAATATCTTCATGGAGTAGGTTTTTGGATTTCTTTGGGTGTTTTCAATTCCAATTTGTTGTAAGGGTTTGCCTCATTTGATATACATTCTTACATCGTGGTTTGATTATAATCTTGTCGTCTATCCATTGTTTTCCCTTGTTATTTTTTCTTGCCTTATGTCCTATCATTTTCCCCATTTTTCCAACCATTTTCAATAGTTTTAGACTTATCATGATTAACATTTTTCATGATTTGATGAGATTTCAACACTTGACATTATTTGATTAACTAATTAAAAATATGAGTTATCTATTTATTTTCTTTATGAATTATATTGAATTAAAATTTTAAATATATAGAAAATATTTAATTAATATTTTAACATCATATTTCTACGTATCGTTGTTTAGCTAGACACAAATTGTTTGTGTATTTATAGAGTAACTTATAATAGTGTAAAAACAACAAATTAAACACTTAGTGAAGTTATTTTTTAAAAATAAAAATCATTATAAATTTTAAATTATATTAATATGAGAATTTTTCGTTCAAAGTGTAGATATAATAAATGGGACGTGATTTTATATTCATTTCCTTTTCAACGTATAAAAAGAATAAGGACAAATGGGCCGAATAAAATCCGCTTTGGGTCCCAAAAGCCCAAACGACCCCAAAAAATCACACTACTCGGCCAATCAGATCAATCCAGTGTATCAAATATTTCAGGCCCTCATAATTAAAGTCAATCCCAGCCGTCCAACCACGCTCGCCAATTCAAAGGCCATGATCATTTCTCCTTGGAGAGCCATTCACCCCCAAATTTTAGATTCTACTGGCATATCCTTCACAGAATATTCCAGTAAATTGGCATTTGATAAGTAAAAATAATTACTCTAAAGCTCTTTTGGATTGATAGATTTAAATTTTAAAAATAATATTTAAAAAGAAATTTTAAAATAATTTTATTAACATAAAAGGACTTTAAAATTTATTTTACTTGCTAAAATCGTAATTTAGAATTAGAATTAAGTATTTGAAATACTTTATTACTTAAATAAAAAATTTATTATTATAAATTTAAAATATATTCTCTTGAATTCTTCAATCAAATAGATTATAAAGTTTAAAATTTGATAAACAATATTAACACAATATAAATACATAAGCTAGTGAATATGGTTATGTTCGGAAGATGAGTTTTTGTTTGATAGATGTTTGATAAGAATTGTATTGAAATGAATCATATATTTAAAAAAAATATTTTTAATGAAATAAATAGTATAATTTATTTAAATATATATATAATATATAACATATAATAGATGAGTTGATAATTTATAAAGATAATAATTATATTATAAATAAAATTAAATATATATATTAATTTAATTATGAATAAATGTAATTATTAAAAGATAATTTAAAAAATTTTAAATTTAAATTTAAATAAAATTATTGAACCAATAAGAGTAATAATAAATAAATAAACATTACACCGACGTCTGTTAAGAACGCTGTCACTCCTGACCATAGATACGTGGCTGTGCGTAGATTTGATCGAGGCCCTCTGGCGGAGAACCTCAGGATGTACTAAATTCATCTCAGCTCTCGAGAACTCGTACTTCGTTGGGTCCAAAAAGTGCCTTTTTTAACCGAACCCCCACATCAACCCCACTTTCGTCCATTCTCCCCCGGCTCATTTGAAGTTTCACGCTCAGAGGTACTCGTGCACAATCTTCCGTCCCTTTTATCTTTTTATTTATTTGTCTGTATTCCGTTTCCGTTGTGATTTTGAGATTTTCTGGTTCTGGTGGCAATAAATTGAGTTGTTTAGGAAGTGGGTTGTCCTATTTTAGCTCATAGATCCGTTGCATTGTGATGGGTTTGTGGATTAATACCTCAACAAGTGTTGTTGTTTCTTGTTTTCCTCTAGCAGCGGCTTTTGCATATATCTTGATTTCGATGTATTGTGGAAACTTGATGGATAAATTACATACCTTTTATTCTTGGAATAGAATAGATCTGGGAATGCTTGCTTAACTGAACTGAATTTAGTTGTTTCTGCCACCAGTTTCTGTAATTTTTGGTTTTGTTTTGGATGAGAATGACTCGTTCCTTCAATCAAATGTTTTCGGGGTCTTAACATAATTTAATGGTTCTCCAGCTTCTCTAAAATGTGATGTTTGTAGGACCGTAGATGATGCTTAAATTACCTGTCTTGGATTATAACCACCAAGAATTTTGATTGATTATTGCATCTGTTTTGGTGTTTTACACCTGGGCAAGCATATTCAAGTCTTGAATTTATATAAGTTTTAATTCTCCCCTGACTTCTGTATTTATATATAAAATAAACTCAAAGCAACCATATTACACGATAGCCAACATGTTGTCATACTTTTATCATTTATGTCTAATGCCAGTGCTCAAAGTACAAGATTTCAAATAAGTTTACTTGATAGATGATACCTTTTATCTGGTGCTAAACATATACGGCTGTTGCATATACAGAATTTTAAAATAGTTGCACAGATCCGAATATCTTTCTGAATGAGCTTGTAATTTGTGAATTGTGCTATTTGAGTACCTCCGTATATAAATAGGTGGATATTTAACCATCTTTCTTGAGCTTGTGTTGTCGGCATTTGACATTATTCTTTTGTTCCTCAGAAGGTTGAAATTTCATTTTCTTCTTTGAAGGTTGCAAGATGGCAGCAATATCAGCAACCAGCTTTTCGATTGGATCTGCTGCATCTTCTGGCTCCAAACTCAGCCAGCTTACACATTCAAGGGCCTTTAGCATCAAGTTCAACTCTAAACATTATCTTAAGCATTTCAGTGGCCTCAAGAGTGGTAACTCCGTGAGTTATGAATCCGAACCGTCATTCTTAGGTAGTGAAAGCGTCACATTTCTTAAGCACTCTTGCAATACAAAGGCACAAAAGAGTAGCCTGAGATCTTATAATTATGTTCAGCCTTGTGCATCCTATAAAGTAGCAATTCTTGGAGCTGCTGGTGGTATAGGTCAGCCACTAGCCCTTCTGGTTAAGATGTCACCACTAGTTTTGGCATTGAATCTTTATGATGTAGCAAATGTCAAGGGAGTTGCTACTGATCTCAGTCACTGCAACACACCGTCTCAGGTTGCAGATTTTACAGGGGAATCTGAGTTGGCCAATTGTTTGAAAGGTGTGAATGTTGTCGTCATACCAGCTGGTGTTCCAAGGAAGCCTGGTATGACCCGCGATGACCTCTTTAACATTAATGCCAACATAGTGAAAACCTTGATCGAGGCTGTCGCTGATAATTGCCCTGATGCGTTCATTCACATCATTAGCAACCCTGTGAACTCCACGGTACCAATTGCTGCTGAGGTTTTGAAAGAGAAAGGGGTATATGATCCGAAGAAGCTCTTTGGTGTGACCACTCTTGATGTTGTCAGAGCAAATACGTTTGTTGCTCAGAAGAAAAACCTGAAGCTCATTGATGTGGATGTCCCAGTCGTCGGGGGCCATGCTGGGATTACTATTTTACCCTTGTTGTCAAAGACAAAACCCTTCGTTACTTTCACTGATGAAGAAGTTGAAGAGCTAACCGTGAGAATACAAAATGCTGGAACAGAAGTTGTTGAAGCAAAAGCTGGAGCAGGATCCGCAACTCTTTCTATGGCATATGCTGCAGCACGATTTGTTGAGTCTTCGCTCCGTGCTCTGGATGGGGATAGTGATGTCTATGAGTGCTCCTTTATCCAGTCTGAGCTAACCGAGCTTCCATTCTTTGCCTCCAGGGTTAAGCTTGGAAGGAACGGAGTTGAGGCTGTGATTTCGTCAGAGCTTCAAGGACTAACTGAGTATGAACAGAAGGCTTTGGAAGCTCTCAAACCAGAGCTGAAGGCCAGCATTGAGAAAGGTGTTAGTTTTGTTCAGAAGCAGCCCGTGGCTGCATAGACTTTGACTACAACTAAAGCATCCTTTGAGGAAAAAATAAGGCAGCGTGGCCATTGTGGTTTCACCAATACAGCATTCCATTTTTGTAGGCGGCTTACCAGAACCATGTTTACTCTCCTTTTTGTATTGAAGTGCTTTTGTTATGGAGAACGATAATCACCATGTTGAAGAATTTTGTTGTAATTTACGTGACTATGAACTGTTATCTTTTAACATGGAAATTATATTAATACGGATAAAAACGGATATATAGCACAGATTTGTTTGCAGTTATAGCGAAAACATTTATATATTTGATTATCCTAAATTACAGATACATATACAACGATCTAACAGAACATAATTAACTGTCAGCAATCCCAGCAATTAAATATTTATAGTTGTACATCCGATATCTTAGAACATTATACCACCAGAGATGTTGGAAGAGAAACAATCAGAGAAGAAATACTTCAATTCTTCCTCCACATCGGCATCATCAACAAACTTCCTGGAGCCAAAGAAATTTACAGTGCTTTTATCATTAGCCATTGCGGGGTTATTATTGCTACCACTGGTAGATGGTCCGGATTTTGGAGTAGAATCTATCATTCCCATTAGCTTTCTCTTCTTATAATTTGCCTTAAAACACGCTTGCCTCAATCTTTTTGTCTGGTCCTCCAACTGCATGTCAGGGATCTCTTCCATCAATCTCTTCTCTTGTTCCAAAATGCCTATAGACTCTTTCAACTTCCCTTCTCCTTCCTCCTTTCCCAGTTCCTGTCAAAACTCAAAACCCATACACAAGAGTCATTAGTCGCTTATTGTCTTAATCATTTTCATGAGATGTTTTCAACCTGAACAGACAGCTACAGTCACATTTGGGGAGGAGAGTTTACCTGAACATTATTGATCAGGGTTTGGAGGCTCATGAGTTTTCTATGCGGCCACCTCCTTATTCCCAATTCCCTGCACCTTTTTTTCAGGAGGGTCAATCCTACATTCAGTTCCCTTGCTGCCTGAGTTATAGGCATGTAAAAATACTGGGAAATCGTCTCCCTAGACAAATATTTTGTAATTTTATCATTCGCTTTTGCTGGTTCTCTCGGTCTTTTATGCAGTTTCTCTTCTTCCCGCGGCACGGTTAATTCCTCATCTAACGTTAATATGTTATTGCCGTTGTCCAATAGCAACCGCTGCTCCTGTTGCTGCTGTTTGGGTTGAGCCTGCAATCCTGTAATCATTTCGTCCCAAAGCCCTAAACCACTCCCGCTGTGGCAGAGGAAAAGATCTGCTGAGATGCAAAATATAAACCGTAAATCGGCCAGTTATGAAAAATGAAGCTGTGGACTCAACGTATGCAGTAAAAAAATGATTTACCTGGAATAATAGTACTGCTCTGTGCAGGTTCCATAGGTGGATCAAAGGCAAAATTCGGGTACATGTCTGCCAGGGGAACAGCATCAAGAGCAGCCTCTTGCATGCCCACTTCGCGAGGGAAATCCCAACCACTGAAACCACAAAATCCACTGGTTTCATCCCCGCATCAACAAGAACACACACACAACGAAAGGCAAGAAAAACGAAAGAATATCAAAACTGAGTTATGTGCAATTGACTTTTTCATTTTAGACTGAGAGAAAATATCGCTAGATTCAAGCTTCTTTAATTCAAGTATTATAAGTGCCACCTGAAATCAAGCGGGGGCAGTTGGGACGGATAAGAGAAAACATCTTCATACTGCTGTTTTCCAAGTGCTTGATCATTGGACCATATCATGGTGAGGGCCTGTGCTTCCATATCTTCTAAAACAGCGTGTGCTTTCTGATTTGTTGAAGTAAGAGGCAGAGGTAATATATATATGGAAGAGAAGAAGACGTTAATAAATGATCCGCGGAATGTAATTATGGCGATTTACTGCATGGAAGATCGTGCGCCGTCGGATGGATTAAACGTCCAAGTACTCGTGCATGCATGTACACACACACACACACACACACATATATACATTTGTGTATATACATATTCATATACCTGTATCTTACAATTTGTTTTATTTCATGTCTAAGTGTGCATGTGTGTGTATATATACTGGTATATTATTGTTAGAATTTTGGTTAGTCTCTTATAGATTTTCTTAAAATACCATTCTTAACTATTTGTATACCTTTTTATGATTCTTAAAATAAATTATGAAAGATATCCCTCTTAAAATATCTATTTGGACTATTTAATAACTTTTTTTAGTCTTAAAATAAATATAAATGAGATAAAATACTTTTATTTTTTTTCTTTTTTTCCACGTTATGACTATTATGCTAAATTATTCCTCTCCTTTTTAATTAACATGTAATTTCTTCTTTTCTCATCTTTTTTATCACCCTAATCTTTTCTCTGTATCTTTTCTAAAAACATATAATTAAGTAGCTTTATTTTATTATTGAAAAACTAAAAAAGTATAATAACTTATATTTTATTACAAATAATAAAATTATATAATTCTTTTTTATAAACATACACACATAGAGTGTTACAGATAGATAGATGGATAACACCCAGCGGTTGTTTAGGGTGTAGTTCTGGTTATGCGAGTTCAACATGATTGTTGGGGAGAGAGTAAATTTACAGATAACACAAAATTAATTATACTTCAAATTAGTTGGAATTGACTTGGAAATTGGAATGCTATTGAAACAATCCAGAATAATTATATCCAAGGGCCAAGTGCATAGAACCTAATGAGTTCATTGAGATTAATTAGTAATGTATTCTACCGACCAATACTTGTTTATCTCATATTTATGATTTTTTCTTCTGAAAAAGGATTTTTTACGATAGATTGTTTTTTGGTCAAAAAAATTCTTTTGAGAACATTTTTAATGCTTCATTTCATGATGCACTACATTTATGAGTAATCAAGTAAACATGCATAATTTATTTATTATTTTCAAATTTTTATTTATAATTTCGTTGAGTCAAACTATAGATATCAAATGTAGAGGGTGTGAAATTTGTATATTTAAATGCTTGTTTTTCCGTCCTAATAAAATGTTACCTCTAACTCATTTTGGAATCAGAATAAAAAATTAATACTACTATTTGCTTTTTTAGGGGTGGGGAATGATGATGAAATGCGAAGATAGTAACAATAACATACTGAATAATAATAATAATTGAACTTCAATAATAATAATAATACTCTATGATAAGTAATATAAAATTATCAATCTTAATTTATTCAAACATTATTATAAGTTTAAAAAGTTTATTTCATGATTTTTTTATTTAAGTACAAATACAAAAATTACGATATAATCGACATCATATTTTATTATATAACATGTGTGTGTGTGAATAAGATAAATAACTTTGGTATTTAGATAATTAAAAATGAAAGGCTGATGATATGAAATTTAGAAGTCCCTGATTCTCATCCATATTTGAAAAAAAAAAAAGTGATAAGTTATGTGGTGTTAGTTAATTAAATAAAACAATAAGCATATAATTAGTAAAATGTTAAAAGAATGAAGGTGGACATTATAGGAGTAAATTAATTAGGAGAATATTTAAAAAATCATTAAAAGACGGATTTAATAATAATATAATAGTGTGTATATATATATATATATATATATATTCATATATATAATTATAATTAACTAAATTATAAAAATTAGGTTGAGTAAAATAATCGGTTTCACCATATCCGAGGGATTCAGAAAATGTGCCAATTGCATTCGTCAAGTTTGGTATAGCCAGCAGCATCATTTGCTCCACACTCATCAAATAATTACATAAGAAACACAATGATTTCTCAGTTTTGGGACAAAGCGAGAAATGCCATGTAATCTTCGTTGAGAGTTGAGACAATCAATTTGAAGACAGGAAAAATAAATATTCAAACCCTCACATTGGGATTGTTGCGTGCTAGTCAATGATATACTTTTGGACATGTTGAATCTATGCATTTTACAATCGAATATCTCATTTGTGTGCTCAATTTTATTTCATATTATTAGAACCTATATATATATATATATATAGGCATAACAGCTGTATTTGTATATTTATATACTCCATTCATACGTATTGGGAACAGGAAATAAAACGAAATTCGAAGACTTTATAATAATATCTCTTTCTTATAAAATTTATCAAGTCTTGAAGTTAAATATTGTCCTATTGATACCTAAATGTGCTGAAGGCTCGTTGTTCTATTTGTGATATTTCTTTAGGATGTTTCTTGATATCTAAAAAGGAAGCTTTTGCTTGTTATTTTTTCTTTTACTGGACAGAAAACTTCAATTAAAATGATCTGACAGAAATAAAATTTAATATTATTTTCAATAACATAAACATGCTAAAAAATACACGGTTTTCAAATAAACTATATATGATATAATAATTGTAAGAAACTGATGTTAACCCGAAAATGTTTACTTTGTTAATTTGTCCGGAGTTTCTGTTTATCCAATCATTATTCGAATTTAAATTCCCCAGTTCATGGGGCATTTTCATCAGATGTATACGTGTAACTATACATATGTGTGTGTGTGGCTTTTTTGGGCAATAAATATCGTTAGCAGTTTGCTAATAAATAACAGCGTAACGTATATCGATTATTATTTATCAATAACCAATCATGATGAACTGATCCTCATTCATTAGGAGGTTACAAATTTAATTGAAAATTACAATTAAAAACTGTTACAATTCAATACTCTCTCCCTGATTACATTAGTGTTCGTGGCCTGATTGCTTTGTACTATTAGCTCTCATAGTAATTAATAATAATAATGAAGAAGAAGAAATAAAGAGGTTACAATATTAAGCACAAATTTCAAACTAATAAACAAATTAAATTAGAACAACTTTTATTTTGTTATTATTATTTTCATAATGAATATAAACTGAAAAAAGATTCGTACCAATTGAAATTCACCTTAACAAACCAAATTACAAAAATTCACTTAGTCAATAACAAGCAACTAGTCGTACCCTTGAGAGCAATTTCTTCTAATATTTTCCTTGAAACTGCAAGATCGAAAAGCACGAGCAAGTACAGATTGAACATCGCCTTTTTGTGTCTCCAATTGATTCTACCATAAAAGCCAACGATGGACAATAATTCTCCTTCAAACACAATTTACAACTTTTATTGTATTGTGCTCTCCAAAAAAATAAATTTTCACAAAATCTCACTCAAAAAATATTGAGCCAGAATTCCATTCTATTATAGCTAAAGATTTTTGTGATGCCAGAAGTTCAAGCTATGGGAGACTCAAGAATGTAGAGTTCTTCACATCCCGCCCTTTGCTTGCATGACTCTGTCGTCTTAAGAGCAGTGGATTTAGTTAATAATAGCAACATGTATTATATAAACTTAGTTAATTTTTTTGGCCACTAAAACATATTACTGTTGGGAAATAGTTTTACTATCAAATATATGTATATACTTTTTATCAAAAAGTATATATATTTAAGTGGATGGAAATTAATTTTAAATAAGTCTAGTAATATATACTTTTTTTATTAATAGCTACTAATTTTGACGTGGGATTGATTTAAAAATATTAATTTATTTTGCTTGTGTTCAAATGCCTAATTTTGTCTTTTTCGATCGTATTATGTATAATATAATTTATCAATATTTTACATTCTAACCAATTAATGGTGTTGTAGGACAAAAATTTTATAACTGAATTTTTATAAACAAGAATTTGTACAAATATAATTGCAATTTAAATCAAATGAACTTTGTGGGTATAATCTCTAACGTAATCCTCTAATTCTTTCAACTTGTATGATTTGAATATTGATAAAAGAATTTGACTGAAATTGGGAGAGCTTTTGAGCTTCGATCCTCCTTAATGTTGACTAAAGCCTTTAATAACGTTAATCAACTAGTTTACTACTTTGAATGTGAATCAAGTGCTAAGATTTGATAAATTTCTGAGAAGAACGTCTTGAATTTGATAACGAACTCCTTCGAACTTCTTGAAGTTAGTGGAGAGGATTTGAACTCCTTAAATGCTTCTTCACTTGAAGTCCTCTTGTTCACAAAGAATTCTTGTTGCTGTTGTTTGGTTGCTTGTTGTGTTTCCTTTAGCTATCATTGTTGTTGTTTTTTTTTTTTTTTTGTATAGATGTCACCCCTATTTATGAAGGTGAAGAAGACTCTGCTGCCATGTATAATTGATGACATGGTGCAACCTGATTGATCGGAAATATTTGATTTGAAATTTCTTCCTTTAATTGGACGATTGCAAATTAATTGTCGAATCAACAACATTCTCCTTCCAAACTTAGCTTGACAAGTGGCTTGAAATGACTGGCACATCTCGACACTTGTCGCAATTTAAGTGGACGATATTATTTGTAATAAAAATGTTAATTTATCTATTATTTAATTTTAAGAATCATGTTTATTTAATTTTTAAAATATAAATAATTAATTATTAACATTTTATTACAGTAAAAGATCACATGGCAACATCTGATTGGATAAAACAAAAAAAATTAATTGCCTACAGGTACATTGGTAAAAAGTTATATTTTCTTATTGTTAATGCTTACATCAATTAGATTGATAAAATAATGTTGGTAGAACAATTACATATGAAAGTCAATCAACAGTAACTAAGTTTATTGAAGTCAATTTTGTCGTGCAATTTTGGATATACTAAATTGGTTAAACAGTTTAAAAATATGACTTAATTTAAATGTATTCAATTCATCTTAAAAAAAGTTCAAACATTATCACTATAGAAAATTGGTTAGGGACAGCATATGGGATGGGCTAGCCTTGTCGTAAAGCCTTGGGATAGATAGGGAAGAAGCAATTCCAAACTTGGTATGGCGTTAGGATTTTTTTTTTTTTCTTTTTTACACTGCTTTGGGACAGTTTCTTTTGTAGGGCTTAAGAATGGTTTTTTTGCACAGCTTTGGGATAAATTTTTTAGTATGACTTCGGAATAAATTTTATAGCATGTTTTTGGGACAATTTTTTGGCACAAGTTTGGGATGATTTTTAGCATGGCTTTTGGGATTTGACACAATTTTGGAACAATTTTTTTAGCATAGTTTTGGGATAATTTTGCTGTCCTTGGAACTGATTTGGGATAACTTTGGGACATTTTTTTAAAAAAAAATTCACTAATTTGTTATATTACATGGTGTATATTATTCTTGCCCTTTTTTGCATATAATAATGTGAAATAATCCTATTTTGGACGATTCTAGTAAATTTTAACATGAATATACAAATAGCAAATCAAAATCAGATCGAGTCCATGAAAAAAGAGATAAAAATTAGTGTTTCCAATACAATGACACACAAACAAGGGACAACACCTTGGGGTGTATCTATGCCTTCATCATCCTTGCCTTTATCCTTGTCTAAATGAGTCGATGCTCACTTTACTGAAACAAGTCTCATAAATTTGTCTAACTTTACTTATGTTTGTGCCAATTCCTACCGCATACACTCCAACATAGCTCAAAGCTTGGGGTTGGTCAAGAAAGTTGAAGTGGTAGATCCTTAAGACAATTGTTTGAATGACATAGCCTTTGATCTCATACTTAGCAGTCGGCCTTTTTTGAACCCACCAAGCACATTGACCAGCCTCATGTTGTCGCTCGTTGTGCTCGATGCAAACCTACCTTCGAACTCTTGTCTCATGAGGTCCGCAACATTCAAGTCTTGTTAGATTTTCTGCATCATCTCCTACAAATTTGAGATGGAAAAAAGTTATCAAATATAACCACATTGTGTCCTACATTTTGATGAACAAATAGGAAATTCATGGGGCTTATTGCCTGTGACTGTACTTGAGGGTTTGCCCATTCTCCAGTAGTATTTTTCCAAACTCTAGATTATAGCTCAACTAGGGTTGGCGGACATTGCACAGTCAACTCCTACAATATTTGGGAACAAAATAATTGGCATAAGTTTGGTAGAGGTATATTTTCATACATACAGGGATTAAACTTGAATGACTAATAAAGCATATACCTATGAACACATATGCAAGTCTTACTTGTCGCTCGTTGTGGGCAATGACCAATTGAACCTCCTTAATAAATCGTGGATATAGTAGCAATATCAAAGGCTCAGTTGGCTCTGCTTTTCTTACTCATTGCTTGGTATTCTTCTTCAACCCATTTGGGCAACATTTACTTTCCTCTCTCTTGTGCTATCCACTCAGGCTTTGTATTCATGGCCCCCATCTAATGCAAGTGTTTTCTTATTAGTTTCACTTTTTTTTTTAAAGGCCCATTGCATCTATGTGTTGTCTACTGGCTCCCATGTGGCCTTGTTTGATCCAAACATAAAAGAGTGGCACAAAGTGAGGGTTAGATACTATCTTAATAGTTTGTGTGTTTGTGTAAATTGGCTTGATGCATGCAATAATATACCTTGAAATTTTGAAACTAATCCTACTTGATGTTCAATGGCACCATGATGCCTAATCCATGAGCCATTATAATGTTTATTTATGATATCCTTTATGTGGTCAATCACTTCCTTCCTAGCAATGTAGTTCATGAAATTTATTTGTTTAAAATGTACGGAAATTAACACATTTGTGTGCAATTTGTTAAGTAGTAAAATACATTGAAACTCACTGAAATGTTCATTTCACAAATATAACATCCCAAACTAAAGATATGGGGTGGAGACATGGTGCTTTAGGGCTTCATGCTTGGTTGTTTTTTGTGGAGACCAAAATGTGATAGTATTTTCATTCATGGAATGCCAGGAGACAATTTGCACCCTAGAAAGTTCAATGAATGAATATGAGCGTAAGACAAATTCAATAGGCACAAACACTTGAAGACAAGAGAGTCCAATCTAGTGACATTCAATAGGCACAAATACTTGAAGACAAGAGAGTCCAATCTAGTGATATTCCCTATATTGAGCATTTATCTCCCTATTTTGAATCGGATATGCAACTAATCTAACCTATCATTTTTTAAAACTCATTAAAATGCATAGGTGACTACACATTGTATTTTCACAAATAAAACCCCATATTGCAATTTAATTTAAATATGATAATATCACTATACTAATTTCACAAAATATAACATCCCAAACTAAAAATCCTTCAACAAGTCAAGAAATTTGGGTTTGAATGAGAGGGTTCATGTTGGGAGGATGAAAAAAATTCTTGAAAAAGGGAATACTGAGAACTCACCTTGTGCAAATTGAAAAATGTAGGTACTTTGAGTTCTTGAAGTGTGATTGGTGTTCTTCAACCTCAAATAGTAAGGTTTGGCCAGTTGGAGGCTCAGACTCCTATGCATGGTGGAGAGGACTTTGGACCATTTAGAGGATTAAAAATATGCTGTAATGAATAGACCTATATAATGGCTCTTTCTAGACATTTGAGGAGCACATTAGTCTATATAGTGTGTCAATCCTCACTCGTCATGTATCTTGGGAAGTGTCCCTGAGATGGTTGGCCAAGATGGTTGAATATAGGAAAAAGAGGAGTAGTTTCTGATGTGTCACCTATATCATGGCTCGACGGCCTTTTCTGCCTTGAAGTCACATCCAACTTAAAATAGTACAAGGTGAAGGTGCCTATCTCCCCCATTATATATGCCTTAATAATTGATACCTCCATGTGAGCTTTATTTTTCTTCTTTCTTTTAAAATTATGTAAGAATCTAAATGAGAAGGTGCAGGTCATGCATATTATTGTAATTGAATAGAATCATAAAGTAAATATGTAGCATAAACATACCTATCGAAAGGATATATCCATTTGTATTAGAGAGGGCCTTCCCCATTCTTGCCTTAAAGAAGAGATGCACTATCATATGCTTCATAGAATCAAATAGTGATGGGGGAAATATATTTTTCAAATTGCACATTATATGTGGTATTTTTTATCCTCCATTTTTATTAGCATATCACTACGTGGGATTAGCATACAAAACTGGTGAAATAGCAAGCTCACCTTTACCAACACACTCCACACTAATTTGGGAAGCAAGTCTCCTATCCGTAAAAGCTTCTCTATATGACGGTCATGAGACTTTAGACCATATAATTTCAACTTAATCATGTTGACACACCATCCTGTGTTGGAAACATAACTATCTAGGAACTTTAGTGCTTTTAGCTATTGACAAAGTTTGTATTTTTATTCTTAAGAGAGGGTGTGAGTAGCTTTCGATTTGGGACCCACACTGTCCAATGGCATGACCATCTCAGTTTACCCACATATGATGCCCACATCCTTTCAAGTAGTCTTTCAACTTACCTCTAACATATATAATCATGTTGATATTGTTATTGAATACATTCTTCTCTATGTACATAACGTCCAAATGGTGTCATACTAGGTTTGTCTTCCAATAAGGAAAATATCAAAGTATACTTCTTTTAGTCTACTTGGTTGTCAACTTCAAATTGCATTGGCTTACTACATAGATCATTCATAATCATGACATGTGTCTAGCATGAACAAAAATTTGGTCACCAGCCTCTCTCGAAGGAATAACATGTTTCACAATCGACCCTTCGTGAAATTTTCCCATTCCTTCGATATGGATAATTGGCTAGCAAGAATTGACAATGACAATTGAAGTAACATGCCTTTCTTCCATGATGCTATTAAAAAACTTTGCTCAAATCAAGACAATTAGACATTCTATAACTTCGATTGCACTCCATCCAAACATGGAATATATAGACAAGTTATTTATTATCTAAAGTAGTACATATAGAAATAATATTTTGATGAGCCTCATATATGACTGTGCCTACTGTTCGCAGTTGTAGCAATTTCTCGATAAGTGGTAAGAGGTACAAATCTATAAGTCTCTTTGGGTTTAACCAATCTAGAATTACCATTGTAAGAAACATTTACAGATATTTCATGCACATTCTTGGAGGTAAGTTATACAGTGTAACCACAACAGATCAACATGAATATGTCTTCTCATATGACCCATGAGGGGGGAAATTCATCCACGCATAAACTAAGTTGTACATTACGAGGATTGGATGCGAAATCAAGATATGCTCTATCAAAGTGCATCCATGCCTCATAATCAGAGTGATGGTACATGTAACTACTGTTTTTCCTATAGCTTTCATGTTAAGTCACATCTTCAATTGTCAGTGATGAAATATATAACTTTTGTTATCTTGAAATGAGAGGTATGTAGCACAAAAGCCTTTATGGAATTCAATCCTCATGTGCCAATTTTGTCCTCGCATTATACTTTATCTCTCAACAAAATTTGTAATGTTGTAAGTCTTCATCCTTTTTCTAATACAATATGTAATTAGACTTGCAACAATCAATTTTCGTAACTAGAAAATCTAAATCTCTTTATTATCCTTTTAGCACTATGAAATTGGGGGGCATTCAATGGTCTCGTAGGAGTATCTCACCTATTAGTTTAAAAATACTATTGTAACAACTTTGTGACATGTTGTGATCTGACTTAATATTCATTAATTGGGCAATCGCGGACAATTGTGAGAATTTTTACAACCACTATATAGTGGTTGGTTAGATGCATGCAAAATATCAAAAACTTTGTCTGTTAACCCTCAACGTCACTTGTATCGTAACTTGTGCCCCTACCACCCTCTATAGATCCTATGTCAAGTTTATCGTGTTGCTCAACCTATCCTAAAGAAGACCATGTAGTCACATGCGCACTATTTGTACACAATCTAGATGCATTGTAACGATACAATGCTCTAATCATATGCTCTCCATCAGTGAAATATATGTCTAGGTTGAGGGGGTTGCTACTGTACTCACATCAACAGTTGTGGTCTCCCAATATTAGGTGTCACTATGACTTATCCTATTGTAATAATTCTGAACAAACCCCTTTCTAGATAGGTAAAACTTAACTTCATTGGGCTCTAGAAATTCGATATTCTTACAACAAGAACCTGGACATCTAATTTTGTTTCGTCCATGTACAGATATTGGTTTATCAACCAGTTAATAAATTCATAAACCTCATTTTCGAATCTTAAAGTGAAGTCCCTATGGTTGAACAAGTTTTTATTATATATTCACAATCTAATATTATATAATATCTTACCTACGAATCATAAAAACAAATTTCACTTTCCATTAGAAACCTGAGACAGATACCCACCCACGTAGCACAATAGAACCAAAAACCTACAACAAATTAAAAATTCTTTTGCCTCTATACAACATATTTTAAAGACAACAACACGAAAGTATATTTGCCATCCTTTTTCTTTTTTTTCGAAAAGAAAGAGTGCAAGGGGTATGTTCCCAAACAATTTATTGTGTCCTTCGAATAGATAAAGATTACAAAAAGAACCACAAAATACCCCATTACAATAGTTAAAAATAGCAACACATAAGCACATAATTACATATAATATGGTTATAAAGAGCACTTGTCTTTCACATTTAACCCCAAGAAAAAACACCAAAAAAGGAATAAAGAGATATAAAAAATAGATACAATAATCGTCATGGTATGTTATAAAATATGGATAAAATCATGCAAACAAGTAATGCTATTGCAAACCCATCATCTCACCTGCATTGGCTATCACTTCTAGTGTAGAATTTGAGTGAAATATCCAATTTCAAATGTTATAAATGTTAGAAATTGTTTGATTAAATAATACAATCTAGAACGGTTTTGGGATAGTCAAAAGTTGTTCTAGACTCTAGGATGGGTATAGCACAACTATGTTTTTGAATTCAAAGTTGGAATGACTTTCGAACGATTTATGCATTACAAGGAACCAACTGTCCTAATTTATGCACAGCTTTGGCACAATTTTTGCACTAAAAAATAAAACTATGCCAAAGTCATCCCAGATAAAGATGACTTTGGAACAAATTTGTTATTTATTTTTAAATTTATTTTCAGAGTGGCTTCGGTGGCACAATTGTTGTAGAAAATGGTATAACTATCCTAGGGACGTTTATGATCTGAGACAATTTTGAGACGATTTTCATTATGGATTTTTAAACTGAATTCGAGGACACGGCTTTGGACATTTTTTTTCAATCCATCGAAATAATTGTCTTAAAGCTGACTTAAATTTAAGATGACTCTAAGATAGTTTCTCATTTACGTTTCGGAACGATGATTTCAGGCGGTGTCATTGTAATGAAATTTCTATTCTAAAGTCGTTTCAAATTTAAGACGGGTCTCTCAACTATGCCAGATTTTAGAATGACTTTATATGTTCGTTAATTGGGATGACTTTCAAATAGTGCCCCACATATTCACAAATATAAGATAACTTTGACACGTTTTTTGTTTTTCATAATTTTTTTGCCATTAATTGCCACAGAATTGGATGACTTTGGGATATTTTTAATTATACTGTGTCAAAGTGTCTCAAATTTGGAATAGGCTTGGCCGTCCTAAATGTTCCATCTCAATTTGGGTTGTTTCTGGTAGTATATGGTTGAATTTATAAATTTATCTATTTTTCTAAGTAAAATTTTAACAAAAAATATTAAATGACATAACAAACAATAGAATTAAAAATATTAATATTTTCAATTGTATAAAAATTAATAAAAAATAGTTATGATAAATTATAAAAATAAAAAAAAAATTGGCTTCAAATAATAACAGATAGAGCAATTTTTCTTGAGTAGAGGAAATAGTTAATAACTGTATTTATTGAATAGAAGAAATATTTAATACTTGTAATTATTAATTTTTATAATTACGGAATATAACTATGTAGAAATGAATAATTATAATTCGACCCCCTGGAAGCTATGTGCCTGAGACGTAACGGACTCCGTCCGTGAGCAAGAGGCTGGAAAAATCAATTGACACTTAAAAGCCTATTAATGTTCATCATTCCAACTACAGATGGTAAGGCAATAGTTGTTCCAAATCCCAGATCCAAAAATGGGTTTGGTTTTGAGACACAGAGAAACCATAAAATGAGAAAAAAAAAAAAAAAAAAGAAAGAAAGGGAGAGTACAGAGCAAAGGACACGCGTCAACCTTTGTTTGCGCAGGAGCAGTGGTCCATGATGAGGAACAACCAAATGCAAAATGCACATAGAAAGAGACAATATCAAAAGATGATATGAAATTATTTTAAAAAAGCTGGTTATTAAATTTAAAATTCTACTAATTTCAAGGTTATTAATTCAATTAACCACGATTAAATTGATGGCGTGATATTTATAATATAAATTTAATTAATATACTAAAAATAAATATTATAACAAATATTAAAAAAATACTTGCAATTAATTTTAAGAATGTTTAGTTTCTATTAATAGTTAAATATATTACACTAATACAATAAAAATATCAAAAAAAATAATAAATATTAATTCAATAAATAAAACATAAATAATATACAAAAAAAATTTATCTTATCAAATATTTAATCAAAATACAATAAAAATTTAGATCAATTTGGACCGTTTAAATTTAATAAACTATGTTTGATTCACTTAATTTAGTATTCATTAGCAACTATGGTTTTACCTAATTTTATTTGAATTTATTGTAATTCTAGTTTTTAAATTTACTAAAACCATTTTCTAAACTAGTCAGCGGCCAATCGATTTAACTGCTCATTTTGTGTCGGTTTTTAAAATATTGTGACACGATATTATAGTTGGATGAATCGTTGTGGATTAAGCAATGCAGGAAATTGAAAATTGCAACATGTACGTACTTAACCGGTGTCTGGTTGAACCCATAAATGGCTCCTCACATTCTTGACAGAGTACGCATAAAAGGGACACAATCTGCTAATTCCTACAGTTCAACTCCAAAATGATTCTATTTATTTAAGAATCATTGTCTTGATTAATTTATAAAGATAGTCCCATTTAAATTCAACTAATCACGACACCTAACTAGACATTACCAAGATTTTGACCCCCACTTTCTTAAACTTACAACATCTTATTCGAATTGTCTTGAATCTCAAATATGAAATTGTTGGATTTCCCTATCAATAAAACGTTTTATTTGATTTTAATTTTATTCTGAATACTTCAAAATATAAAACATAAAATCGAGGAAAATGTAATACGAATCTCAACAAATACTTGGCAATAGAGCGTATCAATAGAAAGAAGAGAAAAAGAAGAGAAATGAAAAGAAGAGGAACAGATATTCACGTGGGTTCAAGGTCTATTGATCGTAGTGTCTATTAATTTGACGTGTTGAGATCTCCAGTTTTGTGAAACAAACAAGAGTGTTTGGGATTCATTAGTGGAGATAAGTGACACAAGAAAAATCTTCCAAGAGAGACAAGGTGCCTAGGAGGGAAGGGATTCAGAAGAAACCCTCTCGAAGGAGAAATATATCAACTATCTTCTTTCTGTAGCTAAGAATCGAAAACTTGATGGACAAATAATCTGGACATTATACCTGTTGAAGTGAACTCTATAGAAGATTCTCAAAATGCAGTGTTCTTATGCCCAGACGAGTAATATGAACATCATAAAAATTTTGTGGTTTCATGAGAATTTTGTGAGCAAGAGCGCATGCTGGAACATAAATTTGTTCCATTGAATGATATTGATGAAAAAAATAAATTATTAGTGAATACACGAACATCCAAATTCATGCAAGTTTCTAATTTTATGTATTAGTTGTAAAGTTTCATGTTTGGCAAAATGACGTATGGATAAATTTTAGTTCATTATACCAAGTTGGATTCATATTAAAGAAACTATATAAATACATTGTGACTGTCCGATTATTTGCCTCTTCTTTGTTTGAGATTTGGAATTTCAACGTTCATTTTATTCGTCAATCGTAGAGCATTTATTTATTAGCTATTCTGATAGAATTTTGTTACTTCCCAAAACACCCATATCCCTACATAATTCATTTGATTTAAAAAATTAATAAGTGACGCCATATTTCAAATTTTAACATCTGCCCAAAGAGTATATCAAATAAAAAAAATAATTCCGACCAAATTTTAAATTCTAAGGTCTTCTAAACAACATAAAAACCACAGGGCTCAAATCAATACTTCCAAAATTAAATGCTTTTAGGATAGAGGGACAATGCCTCGCTAACTAAAAACAAAAATAAGAATAAAAAAGAATACTTAACGAAAAGTAACAATAAAAGAAAAAGAAACTGCTCACCAGTAAGTGAGAGAGTACTAAAAAAATGGAAAAGAACACGAAGAGAATTGTGTGTTAGGGGCAGCAAGAAGCAAAAGTAAAGCATCCAGGAAGAAGCCCACCAAGCACAAGAATCCAAGAATGTCGTTTTTTGTGCATAGAGAGAAGAACTTGGAAACCAAGAGAGTTTAGCATAAAGCAAATGTTTGTATGTGTTTTTTGAAAGAGGTAGTTTCCGTTCTGTTCTGTTAACTCAGCCCAAATATTCCACTTTATCTGGCTTTCTTGCAACTGTAGCAATCTTAACTTTGGCTGGCTTGTCTCTGAATTCTTGCTGCCAAAATAATTCTTTATACATTATCCATTATTCTCCTTTTTCGGACTAATTTTTAAACTGCAGTACTGCTTCAGTGTGGTTCTAATCAGCCATCACTTTCGGATGCTGGATGTTTATAGTGTTCGTAGTGATATTTCATCAATAGAGTTAAGTAACCAAATCATTACGACCACAACAAAATAAGAACCATTGTGCTTATTTTGATAGAATGGTGAGACATCATGCATTCTATTATGTACAAGGCAAGTACACGTGCCCTAGTGCACGTGATAAGATGACGTGGAAAATTGGTCATTGATCGAACGGTGGTCTAAAGGAGGAAGGAATAGGATTTGGCAATAAATGCTAATAAGATTCTTGGCTTCTCAACGATGATATTTTCAAACCAAACTTTTGTTCAAACCTGTCAGATTCTTCTAAAACAGCCTTATATTGCTTATATGTCAGGCTTATGATTGGGGTGAATCCTGCTTCTCTAGATGTTCTGAACCCTCTTTTTTGCTTTATTGCTTTAATCCCCACATATGCCACGAATTATGGCATAAAAATGTGGCAATAGTAACAGAGAAGGCTTAGTTTCAGACACAGCATCTACTCTTTGATCATTGTCTTAACAAGAGGTCCCTCAGACATCCAGTTTCTGCAGTGGAAAGAACATGGGCTACTTAACCCGCAGAATCCTCATTCTGACCTTATTTTGTATTGGGCTTTTGTCTGTTCAACTGGAGACTGTTTGGGGGTTGAGAAGCACGACTCTTGCTCATAGAACGAGAGGGGGGAGAGTGCTTCTTGTAAGAAGTTCCTCCGTTCTGAATGCTGATGATGACTCGCAAGATCTGAACGTGCCCCGGAACCTCTCGCCTTCGCCTGCAATGGCTTTCGATCCGGATGAATCGCAGAAAAGAAGAGTTCATCGTGGAGCAGATCCCATACACGACAAATGGTATCGCTTTTGATTTCTTTCATATGTTTAGATGAATTGACTTTTGTTCCACAGAGCTGAAAATGTGGCTACACAGAACAAGCAACATGTGCATTGTAGAGTCTAATTACAGTTCGTATACATTGGGATTATGCTGTCCGGTTTAGAACAGAAGTAGTTCTTGTTTCCTGATGTTTCTATTGCTTTCAATGTTTTTTTTTTCTTTCTCATATCAGTTGCTGTGTAAATTCTTCTATAGATAGTGATGGCTTGAAGCATCTAAGAACCTATTCTTTTTGTTTTCAACCAGTCCAAAGTCACCCTCTCAATTTCTTTCATACGTGACACTGGTATTTCATTAGGATCCATACATTATAATAAACTCCATGACAGGGATCTATATTTATTAAGGTCGAATGACTGGGAGAAGAAAATAAGTAAATTCCTTCAAATTTCTTTCTGTTTTTCCTTTGTTACAATTTCATCCTGAATTTCGAAGGCTGCCAATGTTCTGTTTATTGCTTTGAATTATACTCAATGACAGATACCTCTCGAACCTTGACAACGTAAGTTGAATAATAGTAAAATTTAGACACTATATGCATGTGTATATTTATTTATAAATTATAAAATTAATATATTATAATTAATAAAAATAAAAAGGGTTTAATATTAAAGTGTATAAAATATTCAAAATAATAAAACAAAGAAGTATCAAGAGTACATGGAAAAAGAGAAAAATTTACAGAGAAAATACAAACAGAAAAGTTAAAAGAAAAAATAAAAATAAAAAATAAAATAAGAAAATTATGCAATTTCGCATTCTGCAACAATATTTAAAATTAAAAAAATGATAAAAGATTAAACGAATTGTAAAAATAATAATAAAATTTGATAGAATTTATAAATATAAATTTAAGTTGAATGAAAAAAGAGAAGAAAATGATAGAAAAAAAAGAATAAAAATATTTAACATAAAGATAGTCCTATAAATTTATTTTCTATAATCAAAAAATCATTGTGGAAATAATAATACAACCTAGATAATTCAAGGACTTCGTAGTTTATGTACAATGTACAGATTGGATGCCCGGAGGAAATCAAAACTGTTGTCTAGTAACAAAAAAAGCTTTCTGATTATTACTATAGGCTAAAATTTCTGGATCCATGAGAACAATTCTGATAATAAAACATATATAGATAACCATACTAACTGAATTTGATATCCCATTGAGGGAATCTAGTATATCTGAATGCAAATGCACAGAACCATAACCATCCAATGTCATACATTCATTCTACCACATGGTTAAAAAGGAGTTTGTCACAAGATAAATTCCTGAGAATAATAGGAAAATTTTTGATATATAACTAACGTCTTTCCTGTAAATTGCTCCTTGAAAATAAATCATCAATATTAGCTGTTCATCGAAAGAGGTTGACTTAGCAGCAGGAATTCTCCTAACCCTGTGCTTGTAAGGGGCAATTGCATCCTTCTCACAAGGTGGATTATTCTACTTGGATATGTCTCAAAGTTCGAAAGCACAAGCATGCAAGAACTCAGCTTGCTCCTTGCAACTCACGTACTACTAGAATGGCAGATTGCAGTTAAATGATCCCTCCCACTTAATCACCATTATATTATTGCTAAACTCTTTCATTGGATTTTTAATAATTTTCTTAAAATATACTTTGTAACTAATCTACACCTAAAATAACTACCTCCAATCTTTCAATATTTTACCAATTATTGTCTATTGTCTCATTTAATTAACAAACACTAATCGATTCATCGTTATTTTTCTTTCTCAAATTCAAATTGTGAGTCAATGACTTTAATTTTTTAATATCATGTTAATTTATTTTTAGTTATATAAGTATTTAAATTATTTATCGTTCTCGCACACATTCACACGAATATTGTATAATAGAAATATAATGTTCATTCCGATGTAATTTTTGTATTTGTGTTCGAACAAAAATCATGAATCAAATTTTTTATGTAAGTACTAAAGTTTGAAGAAGTTAAATTCGATATTTATGTGTTATTTATTTTAAATAACTATTTAAATTTATTGTATTAATAAATGATTTTTTATTTAAATTCTGCACACTCATAAAATGTGCACTGTTTCTAATCTTTCAAAAACTCCACCAATTCTTATTGCAACAGCCAATCAACATCGCATTTTGCTCTTCATAATACTTTGAATGCCTATGATAACTCAAAAATAAGAAAAAGAGTACAAGTTATTGTATTATATCTGCATCAATTGAAGAAAAGCCAGTGCCCCACACTGTGCGGTACTCAAAAATGAGAAAAAGAGTTCAAGTTATTGTATTATATCTGCATCAATTGAAGAAAGCCAGTGCCCCACACTGTGCGGTACATGTAGCCCACCACCGTAAGATGGTACGACTTGTGGCATTAAATTACATTTCTGTTAAATATTTAAATTAAAATAATTCTACTTTTTATTTATCCTTTTATATAATTTTCAATATTTTCACTTTATTTATCCCTAAATTAAGTAGTTTTATCTCCACAATAGGATGGCGCCTATATATATCACTAATGTTTTGCTACAACTCTCCTCAATAAATAAATACTCAGTTAATAAGTTACCTATTCCTCGGCAACGTACGCAATTAGTGAATATAAAAATGTGGCATATGCCTTACTTGATGCATTTTCGATGTTTTTTCTTTTTACTTTTTATTTTTTTTGGCTGATAGCTGTTATGAGAAAAACTAAATTAGGAATAAAGTAAATGTAAGTAACTAAAAGGCCGAAAAATTGAGATAAAAGAATAAAATAGTTTTTAGAAATGAAGATACGGGACTCAAGTGACTCGGGTGAAATGTGAGGAATGAACATTGACGTGTGATTACTTTATTTTGAACCACAGCTTGTGACTAAGTTTGATATTTCTCCCCTCCAAACTTGGGTGACAAACTTATTGAAGGTAATTAGCCTAACAGTAGGTTGGGCGGTGGCGACAGTCAATGGTGGCCAGAGTATTCTATAAATAGTAATTTCTTTTTAATTGTAAATACACAAGTTATATGAAACATTTTTACTATTCTCAAAATTTTTTATGATTTTTGACAAGTCATTACTTTTGTTAATTATTCTTAGATAATTACAAAGGTTTAAGAATGAACTCACGTTATTGACATTGTTTGTGGGAAACCTTTTTCTTAAGAAATTTAAAGAGATGAGAATATAAATAGGGAAAGGAAGGGAGTATGAAAAAAGAATGTTCCTAGTGGTCCTAGTGGCCCATCCAGCACGCACCTTTTGTTTTTGGGAGACCTTTCCACAGCAGCCAATTAAGTGGTTAATATTCTCTTAGATTAACTAATTGAGGCAATTTTCAAAGTGGTTAATGCCACCTTGGCAAGGAAGGAGGAGGGTGCCTAGGCTGCAAGCCAAAAGGAACCTCATGACTTGCGAGCTCGGAGACAGGAAATAGCGGCAAGAGGATGCACATGGGATACAGTATGGGAGGATAGAAAAGGGGATGGAAGCGTAACCTCCTCCAACAAGGTGAGGAGAAGGCTTGTTGAGTTTCGAGAGGAGCAAGAGAAAATGAAGAGGCAAGAAGAGCATACATAAGCTATAGAAAACTTGTCCTTAACGCTAGAAATTTCTGCGAAACTCATATTAGATAATTGTCGATCGCTTAACATGTCTAAATACAATAGGGTGTCGAACTTAGAGTAACACTTAACTAAATTTAAGCACAAGGCATTACTCCACCAATATCTTAATGGAATCAAGTGCAAAGTCTTCTTGACTACCCTAAGAGGCTCTGTTTAGAGATGGATCAATCAATTGTTAGGCAAAGTCATTAAAATTTTTGATGATTTGATCAATTTGTTCCTTTACTAATTTGCAAGTGGTAAAAGGTATGAAAAAACATCAATATTTTTGTTCAACGTAAAACAAGGAAATGACGAATCCCTCGAAGACTACACTCGTCATTTCTCAAGAGCAGCCCTAGACGCCCCATTAGCAACGCAAGAGGTATTGGCTAGCGCATTCATGTAAGGACTAAAGCAAGGAGATTTTTTTGAATCTTTGGCCAAGTGACCAACAAAGAACTTTGATGAAACCTTGTCTTGAGCTGAAAAATGCATTAACATGGAAAAGGAATGATGGGCAAACATCATGGATAGGAAGGTGGTTCATGAAGATAGGAAAATGTGGCCAGTAATAAATTCTACAATGATGGCAACTGAAGAGAAAACTATGGGAAAACTTATGCCCCTAAAAGAAAGCAGAGAGTAGATTCTTAGAACCCTATAGGATTTTGGAATGATCTAATGGCCTTGTGGTGCACGTTTTTGCCATCAAGAAATTTGCAAAGCAATAAACATTGCAAGCTTTGCAACGAGTTTAATCATACAGTGGAAGGATGCTTAATCTCCAGAAGTACATAAAAAACCTAGCTAGAAGGGGGATCCTCTAAGAATTTGTAGTAAGCAAGGAACAAGGGATAAGGAAAAGGACATGGAAGAAGGACCCACGACTCAGGAGCTTATAAGCATGATAATTAGAGGATAGTCTTAGAGAAAAGGTAAAAATAGCCTCCACAAGATAGAAAATGTAGGTAAAAAAAGGTAAAGCTTAACCTGGGAGAAGTAGAAGGGGTTATCCTAGCTTTCAGACTAGAAGATCTTTCGAGAATTATAACTCCCCACTTGAATGCCTTACTATTAACTATTACAATATCCAACTATGAAATGACGCAGTGTCTCATAGATAGCGGAAGCTCGGTAAATGTATTAGCCATCATTGCTTTTGAAAAAATAAGGCTAGATAGAGGAAAATTGGAGGTGGTAAACTAAACCTTGTTCGGATTTGTCGGTGAAGCCATCCAACCTTTGAAAAAAAATTATGCTGCCTATCACAATGAGATGGAGTCAAAGTATCCAAAACTAGGTTTGTATAGTTCTTTGTGGTAAAAAGGATGTCAAATTAGGTATTCATAATAGGGATTTGAGCAACATCTTTTTTAATACCAACTATCATTATAAGGATATTCAAAAATTGCCAATCCTTCATATGTTGGCTATGCGTATACGTTACACAGAAAAGGACAGAAGGGAATCTGCAAAAGAAAATACAATTATAAGAGTCGCTTGTATTTTTTTCAAGTCCCATGACTCTTTCATTTTGGGCACAAGGTGAGGGAATATTTCAATTATGTATAGAAAGCATTGAAGTTCATTGGAATAAGAAGCAAGAAAGATGCATTTGACATTGCAATTGAGGGCACTCTATGGAGAATCAAGTCTGGCATTAACAGAATTTCAAGCAATGGCATCTTCATATCATTTGGCCATGAAATTTTCAGTAGGGAATAAAGTTGGGGTAGTAACCATAGATCAGTTGATATGTAAAAAGTGTCACATCGAAACGATTAAAAGAAGTGATAAAAAACCTATCAGAGAAGATAGGGCCAAGCAGCCCTTGTAGATGAAACCAGTGGAAAATTAATGTAGGTGACTTTGGGTCCAAACATGACCACACAAGTTTGGGTGGAGCTAGAGGAACTATAGAGGTTGCAATGGTCCATTGTCTGAAAAATAATGTGTATGTATTCACTTCATTAGCAAAGGAGTTCAGAAGAATTGATCAAAAGGTTGAAAAGCATATGTTAAATAAGGACTCGAGAGTCAAGCCTGTTAAACAAAAATTAGAGTAGTTCAACCCAAAAAAGATTGTTGCTATAAAGGAAGAAATTAGGAGACTAATTAATGTAGGGTACATAGAAAAAAAACAATTTTTGGAATAGTTATCTAACATGGTGGCAGTACCCAAGTAGGGGAAAAGTGGAGAATGTGCATAGATTTTTAAGATTTGAACAAGGCATGCCCAAAAGATTGCTACCAATGATAGATTAGTTGGTTGATGCCACAGTGGGACAAAATTGCTCAATATGATAGATGCCTACCAAAGATATTATTAAATCCCTTCAATAAGAGATGATTGAAAAATGGTTAGTTTTGTTACCCTATTTAAAACCTATTGTTAGAAAGTTATACCCTCTGGACTTAAGAACGCAGGAGCTATGTATCAAATACTAATGGATAAAATATTCTAATACCAAAAAGGGTAAAATATGGAGGTCTATGTAGATGACATATTGGTTATAACCAAGCAAAAAAAGGATCATATAATAGACCTGGAAGAAGCTTTTCCAGCATTGAGGAAATACAGACTCAAGTTAAACCCAATTAAATACATCTTGGCATCAAAGAAGGGAAATTTTTGAGATATATGGCAACCAAGAAGGGTATAGAGACCAACCCAAAAAAATCCAAGAAATATCGGACCTACCACCCCCTCGAATTATTAAGCAAGTCCAAGAACTGAATGAAATGATAATCACCTTAAGTCGTTTTATTTCTCGCTCTACTGACAAAAGCCTCTCTTTCTTTAATATCCTAAAGAAAGCTAAGATTTTTGAATGAATGGAAGAGTGCCGACGAGCTTTTGATGACCTAAAATAGTACTTATCTAGGCCTCACTTATTAGCAAAACTTGAGAAAGATGAAAGGCTCTACTTATACATGAAGGTATCTGAGATGATAGTTAGCTTAGTCTTGGTCAGGAATGACAAAGGACAACATGCCTAAATCTATTACACAAGTAGGGTCTTGCAAGATGTAGAGTTCAGGTATTCCAAAATAGAAATAATAATTTTTGCTTTAGTTATGGTAGTTAGGAAGTTAAGGCCCTACTTCCTAACTCATCCTATCATTGTCTTTACAAGATGTTTCCTAAAAGTAATATTGATTAGAATTGAGGCATCTGGGAGAATCGTCAAATAGACAATAGAGATGGGAGAATTTGACATTTTTTATAAACCAAGTAATACCATTAAGAGCTAATTTCGTAAAGGAAATGTACGGGGAGGTGGATGCCCGACCTTGGATGATGCACATAAATGTCTCAACAACTCACTGCGGTAATGGGGTAGGAGTTATTCTAATCAGCACAGAAAAGGAAGAATTTGAATATGAATTATACTTAGATTTCCACACCTCAAATAATAAGGCTGAGTTCGAAAGACTATTAGGGGGACCAAGATCGTACTTACCTTAAAATTTCCCAAAATATTATATTTAGACTTCTAATTAGTGATGAACAATACAATGAGGAATTAAAGCAATACAATGAGAAATTTTGTTGGGTTTTTGTGGGATTTGCCCATAAAAATTAAAACTTTTGAACTTAAAAACATCATGCACACACAATGGAGCAATAGGAACAAATCCCAACCATTTTTTTTTATAAACCACGCAAGATATTAAACAAATAAGAACAAACACAAGAGTTTTACCTTTGAAACGTTTCCAAGCAATTTAAATGTGATCTTTAAGTAGTGACTCTCAAACCTCAACCTCTAATTTGTTTACACAGTTAAGATGATCACAAGCTCTTTCTTTACTCTACAAAATTCCTTTCTGAAGCTTTAACGCAAACAACTTTGGGCAAAAAGGAATCTTTTAACAACAGAAAACTTTGGAGAGGGGGGCTAGGGGTTTTATTTTCTCTTGTTCGGTTGTTGCACAAAAATTCTAGGTTTCAAAGTATGTCTTGAACTCTCCTTTAAATACTTGTGACACAAAAATTAGAGGTATGGGATCTCCTACATGGACCCTTTTAATTAAAATAGTTCATGAACTTTTATTTATTAATCTCATTAATAAAACAACTCATAAACTTTTCAATATTAATCTCCATTAATAATTAAAGCCCAAATGTGTCTAATTAATTTAATTTAATTAATTTCATTAATTAAATTAATTACTTATTATGATTTTAATTAATGATCTCATTATTAACAAGTATCATGATAATTTATTTAGTTCAATCTAATTGTAACTAAATAAATTATGCAACCCATCAATTTAACACTCGCAAAACATCACAACTTTATATGTGTAACTCTCTAAGTTTATCCTTAATTGGCAACAAGCATAGCTCAAAAGATATTGGTAACGTCTAGCCTATAACTCATATCATAGTCTAATTAAGATGAAATAAAGGGAATCATAATGAATCTTTCTGATTACGACTACCATGCTGTATAGACTTTTTATCTTATTTTATCCTAATCGAGTGAGAATTATGAATTTAATCAAACTCATAAACTTAGTCATATGACCGATCAACGTTTCCTCATGAGGCAAATGTTTCAATTGGAAACTCCTTTCTGATCATACGTTGCCTTGACCAAGGACTTCTATCTCATAGAACACCTATTGCATAGGATAAATGCTTTATTTACTTACAAGGAGACAAATCCCTTATTGAAGGCACACATGTCTCCATATACATTTGCGCAATGGCATATTGGGCTCATTATCCTATCCTATATTAGGATAGATATTGGTTATTAATGTCTTAACAACATGTTGACCATCATGCACATAAGACAACCATGTCATCTTAGGTATAAGGTCCACAAACACTTAACATAATCACGAAGTAGAGCATCGACAGCCAAGAGTGAACTCCATGTTTCTGCTTCATTCAACGAGTCATTGTCCAAATGCTCTATTCCTTAATGGCGCATCTACACACATATATTTTTAGTATCTCATATTGAACAACATGACACTTACTACACAAATATAAGGTTGGCGAGTTGTATCGACTTTTTAATGCCGTTTAGAGTGTTTGTGACTTGTGGATAGATTTTAGTGATTGAGTACCAAAAGACCTTTGTGCCTATATTCGTAATTCCTTATGAATAAGGCTTTTTTACTCAAACTTATGGGCATATGCAATATTTTATGCTAATCAAGAATTACATGTATGAAAACTTGCCACAAGATTGATATAAAAATTAATATTTTATTAATTATTGAGTGAAAGTACATATACAACCAAATGTCCTTTTAGTATCCCGTATTTTCTATTTACATTAGAGGGCATATTACTAACAAATTCAACATGAGGGTGTAAACCATGAAAGACTATATTCAGTAGGTCCAGGCTAAAAATTTTAAAGACTTCCAGCTCTACCATATCTCTGGAGATGAAAATGACAAAGCAAACTTTTTTAAAAAAATGGTAGCAACTTCGAAAGTGAAGGCCTCCAAAAGAATCACGTTACAAAGGATAGTCAGGTTCTTTAAAATCTGTGACATCGTGTGCAAAAAGTCTTATAGCCAACCCCTCCTCAAGTGCATAGTCTGGATGCAATAGATTATGTCTTAAGGGAGATTCTTGAAGGATCTTGTGGATCCCACATAGGATCTAAGCTAGGTATTTCTATCCTACCTCAAGAGAAGATGCAATGCGATTAGTCCAAGCTTGTGATAAATGCTAGAAACATGGCAATTATTATATCATCTCAACTTAAGAATTGAATAGCATGACATCACCAATGCCCTTCGCCCGATGGGGGTTCACATAGTTGGGTCTTTCCCTTTGATAGCTTAATAGAAGAAGTTCCTCTTGATTGTAGTAGATTATTTCATGAAATGGGTAGCTCATATAACAGAAAGAGAAGTACTAATTCTATAGAAGAATTTGGTATGTCTATACAACATACCATGAGAATTAATCACGTATAACAAAAGGTAGTTTGTAAGACAATTCACCCAAGACTGCTGTAAAAACTTGAAGATTAGTTACAAGTTTAGCATGGTGTATCACCATCAAATGAATAAGCAAGTAGATGTAGTTAATAGAATAGTAGTTTAGGGTTTGAAGACAAGGTTGGAAAGGTCAAAAAGAAGGCAGGTTGAGGAATTACCATAAGTCTTTTAGTTATACCAAACAACACTAACAAATACATCCTTGAAGAGCCCATATGCTTGAACATATGGAGTGAATTTTGTGATCTTCGTGGAAATAAGAGAAGAATCTCAATGGATGTTAAAATATAACTCAGAACAAAATGAGCAAGGAATGCAACATGAGCTAATGCTAATAGAGAGGAAGGCTCAAATTAGAAATTTAAAATATAGATAGCAAATTACTGCCTCATTTAACAAACAAGAGCAAAGAAGGAAGTTCGAGGAAAGAGAAAAGGTATTACAAAAAGTACAAGCAATAAGACTCATGGGAAAGCTGGAAGTTAAATAGGAAGGGCTATATATAATAAATGAAGTTTTACTAAGAGGAAGTTACAGATCGACTGATCTAAATGCAAGAGAACTAAGGAGACCATAAAATGTACTTAGTTCAAAATATTATAGTGGAAATTCTCAAATAACCTAGTTTTCAAAATGCTACCAAGTTCTAAGTTGCTCATTAAGCTACAAGTTGTCTGGAACCTCGTAAGCTACAAGTTGTTTACCAAGTTATAAGTTACTCATTAGGCTACAAGTTACCTAAAACCTCTAAAGTACGAGTCGCTCACCAAGTTGTAAGTTGCTTGAAATTTCTTGAACTACAAGTTGCCCAAAACCATTTGAGTTACAAATTACTTACTAGGCTATAAGTTGTCCAAAATTTTCTGAGTTACAAGTTACTTACTAAACTATAAGTTCTTTAAAACTTTATAAACTACAAATTTTTCATCAGGCCATGAATAACCAAAACCTTCTAAGTTACAAGGTTGTCATTGAGCTATGAATGGCCTAAACCTTCTGAACTATGAGATACTCAATTTGCCCGAATTAAATTGCCTTAACTCTTTGATTACCTAACTCCTCCTCTAAAGACAAGAATTACCTTTAGCAAGCTTAAATGTTGAGCTCAACAGATTATTAGGTGGGAGAAATTTTAAGTTCATTCCTAGTAATCATTCACTTTAAAATTAAGCCTATCACCCTCCCAGGATTATTACTTAGGAATAATTTCTATCACACATTTTGACATTGATAAGTACTATAAAAATAAAAGGACACAACAATATATTATCAAATATTTTCATTGATTTCATTATACAAGAAAAGAGAGTACAAGGAATATAAAACAAACAGATAAAATAAAGGAATTAAACGTTGTCCCTCACTTTAGCCCCTCTTTCAACCTTCCCCTCGAACTCATTGGCTCCTACTGTGGCTTTAGCTTCCTTCTCTACCTCACATACCTTCTATACAAAGTGCTTCATCTCTTCATCAAACAGCTCTTTGTGGGTCAAGTCCAGATAACCCTCCTTAGAAATATGATCAAAGCCTTCATCAAGATCTATCAAGATCTAAGTTGTTGATATATGAG